>VZRV01000996.1:211880-490941 GCA_013398115.1 Falcunculus frontatus | reverse complement strand
GCGGCTGCGAGCGCCCGGTGCGAGGGGGACGCGGGGCAGCGTCAGCCCCTGGTCCAAGGGGGATGTGGGGCAGTGTCACCTCCTGGTTTGAGATGGACAGGGGACAGTGTCACCTGCTGTTTTGAGATGGACGGGGGCGGTGTCACCTCGTGGTCCAAGGTGGACGTGGGTCAGTGTCCGCTGTGGTCCAAGGTGGGTCAGTGTCCGCTGGCCGAGGAGGGGCGGGTGTGGGTGGTTGTCAGCACCTGGTTTGAGGTGGATGTGGGTCACTGTCAGCTCGTGGTCCGAGATATGCGTGGGTCAGTGTCACCTCCTGGTTTGAAATGGGTCGCTGTCCCCTCGATGAGGTGGGGAGCTCTCAGCTTGTGGTCCAAGGTGGACGTGGGTCAGTTGCACCTCGTGGTCCAAGGTGGACGTGGGTCAGTGTCACCTTATGGTTCAAGGTGGACGTGGATCAGTGTCACCTCCTGGTTTGAGGTGGATCAGTGTCATCTTATGGTTTCAGGTTGGTCAGTGTCACCTCGTGGTTTGAGGTGGGTCAGTTGTCCCCTGGACAAGGTGGGGCAGATGGGGGTCAGTGTCACCTCGTGGTTTGAGGTGGGTCAGTTGTCCCCTGGACAAGGTGGGGCAGATGGGGGTCAGTGTCACCTCGATGGGTTGAGGTGGGTCACTGTCCCATAGCTGAGGCTGACCAGATGGCCATTGCTGTTACCTTGTGGTTTGAGGCAGACGTGGGGCAGTGTCACCTCATGGCTTGAGGTGGATCGCTGTCCCTTGGCTGAGGTGGGACCGATGGGGGTCAGTGTCCCCTCATGGTTTCAGGTGGACGTGGATCACTATCCCTGGCTGAGGTGGAGCAGATGGGGGTTGTTGTCAGCTTGTGGTCTGAGATGGACATGGGTCAGTGTCACCTCGTGGTCTGAGGTGGTCACGGTCAGTGTGGTGCCCCCCACATGGAGAAAGAGGGGAGATTTGGGGGTTACTCCAACTTTGGGTGAGGAGAGACCCAAAGGGAGGAGAGATTCCCACAAATATGAGCCCGAGGGGCTGCAGTGGGGGACGTGGGGCTCGTTGTCACCTCGTGGTCTGGGGTGGACCTTTGCCAGTGCTCCCCATGGTGGAGGAGGTGTCAAGGCCCCCTGTGTGCTGAGGGGACATTTGAGGGGAAGAGAAGCTCCCCCAAAATGTGTCTGTGGGGCTGAGGTGAGAGGAGTGGGGTTGGTTGGTCCAAGCAGGACATGGGATGGTGCTCCCCACGTGGAGATTTGGGGTGATGCCTTCTTCAGTGAGAAGAGCCCCGATGGGAGCAGAGATGCCCCCCCCCAAATGAGCGTGTGGGGCTGGGGAGAGGGGAATAGGGCTGCTGCCACCTCACAGCTTGGAGGGGACACGGTTCTGTGCCCCCCATGGTGTGGGATGGAATGGATTCTAGCTTTGTAGGAATGCAGATAGTGCCTCTCAGGGATGGGGTGGGCTCTTGCTGCTCCACAGACGTGGGGCAGGACGGGCAGGGGGTCGTGGAGCTGCTCTTCCCTTCAGGACAGGCCCGGGGCTGGGGGTGACCCTCTCAGTGGCAGCGCTGCAGAGGGAGGTCCTGTGGCCCTGGGTGGGGGGCTCACCCCACTGCCCCCCTCCTGGAGCCAGGAAAAGACCCCATGGAATATGCAGGGGCTGCTCCGGGGAGGGTCTGCGGGGGGATGGACCCGTGGCTGCCAAGCGCTGGGACGTGCTGGTTCCAGAGGGTTGATGTCCTGGCATGGATCCCGTAGGGATGAGGGGGTGAGGGTCTCGTCCATCCCCGAGAGCCTCTCCCCAGCCAGCGGAGCGGGAGCTGCCGGCTCGCTGACTCCCCCCGAACCGAAGGAGCGGGTGGTGGGAGTGGAAAAACGCAGCGTGATGCCTCGGCTGTGGCTTTGGAGAAAGGAGAAACCTCTCGGTGGGGACGGCGGCGGTGGGGCTGCCGGTATGAGGCTGAAGGTCAGGGATAAGCGACTGCTCCCTGCCACAGGGAGAGGTGCTGGGGTGGAGGAGACGCTGGCCAGAGGACGAGTCTGGGAAGTGACCTCGGGCTCGGCAGGAATAAAAAAGCATCTTCCAGCGCGAGCTGGAAATTACGTTATCATTCCCAAAAAGAGAGGTGGGAGGAGGCAGGGAGGGATTCTCCAGGATGAAAGCCTGTGGATGCAAACACTGCCACAGAGATGTCGAGCTTACGGAAAGAGGTGGTGTAAGGACAGCTGTAAAGACCCGGAGTGGCCCAGCATCCTCTGAGCTGGGGCGCGGGTCGGTAGCGTGGAAGGGGTGTGAGATTTGGGGTGGGGGCAGAGGGACGACTCTGGGTTGTGTCACGGGGCAGTGGATGCACCCCCTCCACCCCATGGATGGGTCAGGCTGTAGGGAAGAGGCTCCAGATGGGGGTCGGTTGGCGTTTGTAGCTTTTAAAATAATCCTTAGGGATCAAAGATTTTTATTTTCCCAATTTTTTTTTGAAGAAGCCGCGGGGGTGGAGGGGAGGAGATCTGTGTGGGAAGGGTGCGTGAGATGTGTACGTAGGAAATAAGCCCATGCAATCGTGCAGTGCAACAGCAAATACATATTTCTTCTGCATCTTCAATGTCATTTGTGCAGCGTTCAAAGCACATTTGTTCTCAACTTCTGCTTGGGGGTTTATTCTATTTTTATGGGTTTTTTACGGCCGAGATTTGGGCTGGGGGGTGGCGGGAGGGGGATGTCTGCGGGTGGTGCGTGCGAGGATGATGAATTGGTCCGCGACCCCCTTTCTGCTGTTTCCCCTGGTACTCCCAAGTGCTAATCCCATCAGCAAAAGCAGTTCTCAATGCAGATGCTCCTCTGGCAAGTTGGATTTTTCCTTTCTTGGAGTCAGGCAGAAGAAATGATGGTGTTTTAGCTGTGCACAAACACCCCATGCCATGGCACGCTCGAGTGAGCAGGTGGGGAGGGGGATGCCGAAGTGATGCCGGCAGGGACAGAGGGGGTGCATGTGGGGGGCTGATTTTTGGGTAATAGGAAGAAGCAAAGCTCAAGTTGCCCAGACTTTTTCCCTGCTATGCTCATGCAGAGGAAAACCGTTTGCTTCTGAGGTTGTGCAGGGCTGGGAATGCCAAAGGGAACTGTCAAGGAGCGCTGCAGCCCGGATCACATCAGGTGAAATCAGGGAGCTTTCTCTCCTGTTGATCTCTAATCCCACCAGCGCCCAGCTCCCGCTCTTTAAGGCACGCTGGACAGCGTGGAGCCGACTCCCAATGTCTGACCAGAGCCAGAATTAACTTCCTGGGATCTGTGAGCAGCCTCCACGAGGGTGTCTTTTTGCATTTTCACTACAGCTATTGCCAACGCCATTAAAATTAATCTCGGATGTGGTGATGGGACTAATACTGGAACGTGCTGGTTTGGCCGCCTTTGCCTGCGGCGCAATCGCTGCGTGCTGGGGAGAAGTTTAGATTTGGGGACAGAGGAGGAAAACCTAGGACAGCGTAAGTTCAGTGCGTAATGCTCCGAGCCTGGTTTCCTGCGGGATCACGGATCCGTGCTGCCGCTGCATGGAGCGTAATCGGGATCGTACCTTACGTAGGGGATGTCGTGGGTGTTGCTCAGCAGCTGGGAGCGAAATCGTGGAGAGTTGGAGGGGGCAGGTTGGAGTAGTACAGGAATTCTCATCCTGAATACGTTAGGTAAATCTGCGTTTGGATTTTGAGGGATGACACAATTCCTGTGGCGGCTTCTTCTCGTAAATACTGGGAAGACTCGCCAATAAGATGGTGAATAAATAGCATTTTATTTCAGAAATATAAATATACATCGGAATCTTATTTTAGCAAGGCTGTCTCTTCATTTTGTCAGGATTGTGGGAGAAGGAGCTTGTTTTGGAGCAGTCTGGATGGGGGCTTTGTCTGCTGTTTGTGTTGTATTCAGAGGGTGGATCGTGACCAGGCAGGAGGGCTGAGGGGGCAGTGCGAGTGCTGAGGGGGGGCTTAGTGATATTCCTGGGGTTTTGTGGTTTTTTTTAGTTCAGCTGGGATCTGAAGGATGTGTTAATACTGTCTGTCTATAGTGGCTGTTGGGAAAAATAGTAAAAACATATGTGTGTGTGTGTACATATGTATATATTTTGAATTCTTGCTGCAAGTAGTCTGATCTCAAATGGATTCCAGTGGTCTGATCTCCAGTGCCATTCCCACCAATAAAGTTCAGCTCCTGGGGCTTTTACCTTCATAAATCTACAATATTTACCTTTCCTCTCAGATTGTCCTGAAGACTTCAACAATTCATCCAGACTATCCAAAAAGTGAAGGATGCCAGCTGGGGCACATTATGGTCATTAAAGAGGTGCTGCAGTGCAAGCTGCCAAGGGCTGTTCCTTGAGGAGGGGTGCTGTGGTTTTGCTGGAAACAGGATGAAAACAGGGCTGTTGCTTTTGCTGGAGCTGTTCAGCCCTGTAAATTCAGGAGAAGTAGAAGTTTTGGTATCTCGAGTAGTTGCACAGGTTGTATGAATGACAGGAGTGAACTTCCCTGTCTGATGTACCTTTCCTTAACCTCTGCTGGAAGTGGGTTACTGGGTCATGGATGCTGCCCTGGAATACAGGGTTTAGAGAGGAAAGTCGGATCCCTTGCATTGCGCCGTGCTATTAAAGCAAACATTATTGGATTCCATTGGATTAACGGGATGTGGAGCTGAGCTAAGATGAATGCTGACCAGCTGGAAATCTCTCTGTGTCTGTTAAACTGTCAGTGGTGGTGAGTTTTGGGACATGAATATGCTCTATTTATGGGGTTTGTTATTAAGACAGATTTGAATACAGATCTAGGAGAAAAACATTCTGTACAAGAAACCCCAGCAAACCACAACAACCCTTGTCACTGTTGTGACATTGAAAATTGTCTTGTGTATGTACATGGTGAGAAATTCCTAACATTTAGGCAGAGAGTTGGCATCTTTTTTATTAGTGGAAAGACCAAATCTATGAGCTGTTCATCTTCGGAGGTGGAAGGATGAATCAATGGGTTTAAATGGAATATGTGGCATTTAATGACTTTGTGTTGAGTGGGTTCAGGCTCTCCTAAAATACTTTGTCTGGGATGAATTTTGTGAGTTAGAGACACATTATTTTGGATAGTTTAGAAATACAGACAGCTACAACTCTGAAGTTCTCTGCCCAAATCCCTCAAAGTGGGAGCCATCTGCTTGTCAAACAGCAGATGAAGCTGCTGACCTAATGCTGCCTCCTTGTCTTGGTTTGGGATGTTCAGCTCTGTAGAGCTTTTCTGTAAATTTACTGCCTTCCCTGGCACTTTGGAATATTTTTTTCAGCTTTTTCTGGTTAGCTTGTCTGGCAGCTGAGTTTTTCCTTTTAGCCAAGTTTTAACAGCTTGCTTTTATAGTATGGAGTTTTGTCAGCTTTTGACAAGTTGGCAGAGGGAAGACATTCTGGGATAGATGATAAATATGTTCTCCCTACAAAATCAGGTCTGGGGTATAACTTTTTATATTTTTTTCCAGCGAGGTTGTTCTCCCTTCCAAAAAACTTACCCATTCCACCCCCATTTCTACAGGATCTCCATAAGGAAGTGCTGGGCTGTGGGTGTAGAGGTCCAACGACATCTACAGAGCACGGAGGTTGTGAGAGAGTGGAAATAATAATAATAATCATAATAATGATGGAAAAAGGACTTTATCCCTTGAGTGGGGTCTCCATGGGTGGCTGGTGGTGATGATGCTCTGTGTCTTGTTGAGTGGTTCCCACTAGAGGGGGTCCAACCACAGATGTTGGAGCAGATCTGCTGGGCCAGCCTTGGGAGGGCAGAGATTTCTCCAAACCTTTCCTTGGGAGAAATAATATCCTGCCCTGACCTGCTGGGAATTCCCCTTCCCATGCGACCCAGTGTTTCTGCAGAGACAGCATGGCTTGGGTGGGTGGGGGAGTGGGATTTGGAGGAGAAATTGGAGTTTCGTTTCCTCTTGGATGCTGTTGAGGAAGAGCCATGTGGTGCCCTGTGGCCAGGCAGTGACAGCAGCTCATCACCCCCCTGCCCTGGTTTTTGGGGAGGAGGAAAGGGAAGCAGAACTACTTGGGTGACCTGACTTGGTTCTTATTGGAACCAGCATAAAGTTTCCATGGCTTTCAAGGTGAAGACACCATTACAAGGTATTTTTGGGACAGCATCTCCAGAAGTCCAAAAACTGGAAGGGAACCCAACTGCTTTGAAGTTGGGTTGCAGGCTGCTTTTCTAAATGCTCCCACCCATGTGGTCCTTGACCACAACATCCATTTTCAGTTGTCCAAGCTGAACTCCAGGAGAAACAGCTGGTTTGGCTTTTTTCCCACTCTCTATGGCTTTATCTCTAATGCCAGTGGCAACCTGGCAGTGCCTTTCCTGGTGAAGGGGAGGCAGGGTGCCAAGGGAAGGAGGAAAGATGGCTCACCATTTTTTGTGTATTAAAATTCCAGGCTCTGTATTTTCCACCTTTCCAGACACTTCCATTTCACTTTCAGCTGCTCTGAGCCAGCTTTATTCCTTGCAGTGGTTCTCCTCTACGAACAAATGTAGGTTATTCAGGGAGCATTTCTTTTAATGAAAAGGATGGAGGGAGAACTGATGGTGATAAAGCATCTCTTTGGAGGAGAGCTGCTTGTGCTGCCTCGAGACTGCAAGGAGCAGAAATGGGACGTCAAACGTGTAATTTTGCTTGGGCAACGAAGGTGATCCTGTGGAGAAGTCTGGATCCCTCACACAACTTCTCTCTGTACTCAATTTGCTTAATTTCCCTTGAATCCTGACTTGATTTTTAGCACCTGACTGTAGTGAAAATCAGCAGTAGTACAAAGCAGTGTTTTAACACCTGGAAGCTTTTAGGCAGGAGGAATTGTGAGTCAGAGTAGGGCTTTGCTAGAGAGAAAATTAAATTGTAATTAAAGGCATAAGCAAAGAACATGTGCCAAATACTGTCACTTCATTGACCCACCTTCTTCTGATATGCTGGGATTCAGAATGATGGCCAAGTCTACTGTGACGCTTTAGGGCACGGAGATGCTTTTCCAAACAGGATCCCAAGAAAATGGGGAAAGAGCTTTCCAGGGGAGGAGGATGTTTAGAAAATCCTCCAAGCAGCAGTCTGATGGAGGGAGGAACACCTTGTGTTTTTAACTCTGTGAAGCAGAATTGCTTGATCTCTGCAGGGCAGAACATTGGGCACATCCCATATCCTTGGGCTGCAGTGTCAAGGATGCTCCCAAAATCTTCTGGATTGTGGGACTGAGCATTTGGCTGTGTCCCAGGAGCAGCCCATTGCATCTCTTCATGGATGGATTTTTACTTTTATATTTTTTTGCCACTCTCTCCACTTGGGATTTACATTTCCTACCACCCTGTATTCCAGTTTCAGGCTGTATTTGGTTATATGGAACTTCTGTAGCAGAGGAACCAAGTTTACGGTGGAGGAGTCTCAGGAGTTGCTATTTGTCCATCCCTGGACGCATTTCACTGATGGACTTTTGTTATTTCGGTATAAATGGGTGTTTTATTCCTTACTTCCATGTCTTGAACCACGAACAAAATCAAATCTTGGCCAAGAGACAAAAAAATAGAGCAAAAGGCCATCTCAAATGTGTCCCCAGAACTATAATGGGACCTGAAGACTGTGCTGCTCCTCACGTCTCCTTTCTTCGGAAATCTGTGAGAGCTCAGGTTCACCTATGAAATATTCACAGTCTGTCCTTAAGTGACTTCAGCTGCACAGAACATCTTTTGCAGAATTGGCAGCTTTGTTGAAACCTTCTGTGTTCAAGCCCAGAGCCTTTATCGTGACCTCCTCTTCCTCTGCTCTGATTTGGTTTACCTGCAGTAGGATTTTGGCATCCCAAAGAAATATCCCTGGGTTATCATAGGATAAAATCATGTCACAGAAGGATTTGGGTTGGAAGGGACATTAAAAACCATCCTGTTCCATCCCCTGCCATGGGCAGGGACACCTTCCACCACATCCCAGGTTGCTCCAAGCCCCGTCCAGCCTGCCCTTGGACACTTCCAGGGATCCAGGGACAGCCACAGCTTCTCTGGGCAGCCTGTGCTAGGGCCTCACCACCCTCCCAGGAGAGAATTCCTTCCCAATACCTAACCTAAATCTCTCCTCTTGGTTTAAAACCTGTCCTGTTTGTCCAATCACTATCTGTCCATATACAGAGTCACTCTCCCTCCTTTTATACACCCCCTTTAAGTACCCCCCTTTGTACAGGATGAGTTGAAGGAATAAGCATCTTCTCCCTGTCCCAAAACGCCATGGGAAGTAGGACTAAGACAGGCATCTATCCTAAATGCTGTCTCTGTGCTCTGTAGATGGTCTGTGAATGGGCACTGGGAAAACTAAGCCTGTTGTGAACAGGTTTAAATGGACACTGCAGAGGGCTGAGCTCACACTGGAAACCTCTGTCAGCTGCTGAGGTTTCTACCTTCACGAGTCTGCTTGATGTGGGAGAAGTTTCCCATAAAACCCCTACCATTTTGGCAGAACTCTTATTAAAAACTCCTCAGGAGCCATGATGCGAAAGGCTCTGGCAGCTGGAGCTGCCTTTATCACTTCCCTAATTAAACCTGTGGGAAGAACCCAAACCCGAGTGAGGGAGGATCATGTCCAGCTGCCAGAGCCTCCCTCAGCTCATGGGGTTCTGTGGGGTTTTCTGTAGGGGCAAGGGAGCAGGGCTGTGTTTTGCTTCTGTGATGGACACTGGACTTCTCAACTCCCCACAAAAATCCAGGAGACATGAGCTCCTTTCAGTGGGGTGGCTCAGGATAATCTCGTAAAACAGGGACATGTCAAGTATCCCTGTGAGTTTAAAGAGTTTCCCAGTCTCTGGGAAAATCACCATTCTCCCATTTTCTCTTGTAAAAAAAGATGAGTTTAACTCGCCATGCTTGGATCCCCCACACAGGCAGCTCTGGATGACAGGACTGGCAGGGATACGTTCCCTGATCTACCAAACACAGAAGACAGCAGTAAAGCACCAGGAGTGGTTTTTGAGTTTGGGATTGGAATTCATCCCAGTTATGTCTAAGCGAGGGAAAAAAGAGCAACGGAGGCCGATGTTGTTGAAGTAAAAATTGTAAAGAGTGGTATAAGCAGAAGGCATTTAAATAATGTAAACAGTCTGGCATGGGAGGAAGGATGGGAGGCATTCCAGAAACAAAGGGAAAATAGTTTTAAAACATGGCTAAAAATACAGCAACTCTTGAATTCCAGAGATTATCTCAATTAGCGCTTTTTCAATATATCTTTACAACAGAATTGTAGGAGTTCACAAAAGATAATGGAGGCTATGAGATACGGAGAAGTGATATTAATTTGTTTAATTAAAAGGATGAAGGGCTCCCTAAAATAAGATTCACTTATCTTCTGTCGCAGGGAAGAGCGAGGTTATATTCAGAAAACTGCAGCTCATGGCACCGTAGTGTGGGGAAAGCATGGAGAGAGGCAGGGCTGGGAGGAAGAGCCCCTTCTTCAGCCTCAGCAGTTCCTTGCTCAGTGACTTTCAACAGCAAATCCCTTCCCATGGGATTTATGAGCTATTAGAACAAAATGGGATGGTTTTACATTTCCAAGAGGATTTCGTTTGATGTTCAGAGAGCAGGAATTGGACGTTTTCCTCCAACAGAAAATCAAATACTCAGACATCAGAGCTTTGAGGGGCAGGCAAAGGGTTTAAACTGGGAATCTCTGTGTGTGGAGCTGTGCATGGATGTGCTTGGTGTCCTCTGGCTCCAGAGGTGTGTGGCACACGTCAGAATTTATGTCCAGCCTCAGCATTGCATGTCCATGCCTTGGAATGGGGGAGAAGCATGCATGGATATCCAGCTGGAAGTGTAGGGGGAGACCATAGGGGCCAGAGAGGAGAGAAGACCCTCATGCAGATCGAAATTAAATTAACCCCCCTGGATGTATATTAATATGTTAAGTAGCACTAAGCTCTGTATCCCAGCTCAGCAATATTTCGAGGCACTTTATTGCTTTAATGGAGGGATAAAATAGAACCTGCAATTACAGTAATTTTTTCTAATTGAATATTTTGCTTTATTCTTTCCCTTTCAAAGCATGACTGTAAGTACCAGCCTTCATAAAGCTTTGGAAATATTTATACTTTCCCTCCCTGGCAATGGGTGTAAATATGCTTTTTCTTGGGCAGACTGTTTGGGTCCCTCATGGATGAGCAGCAGAACAGCTCTGGAGAGGTCTGGGAACACACCTTCCTCTGCTCCTTTTAATCATAGAATTCTGGGGTGGTTTGGGTTGGAATGGACCCTAAGGATCATCCAGTTCCAACCCCTTTCCATGGGCAGGGACCCCTTCCACTACCCCAGGTTGCTCCAAGCCCCATCCAACCTGGCCTTGGACACTTCCAGGGATCCAGGGGCAGCCACCGCTTCTCTGGGCACCCTGTGCCAGGGCCTCACCGCCCTAATTTATTCCTAATACACAGTCTAACCCTACTCTCTTTCAGTTTAAAGCTGGGAAACAATCATTTCCCATCAGTGGGGAGGGTGGAATGTGATGTTACAGTCTCAGTGCTTTCTGTCATCCTACAGGGGCTTGATGTGAATGTCAGGTGTCTTTTTAATTAATTTCTTGTCTGTGCAGGGGTAGTGGACAAGTGGACAACAGCTGTTATTTCCGGGCCATGTTCTGTGCAAGCAGATGAGATCCTCCACCTAAACTGAGTTTGGGGAGGAGGACAGGTAAAGCTCCTTCAGGATCCTGCTGGAGCAAGATGTAGATGGCAGGTAAAGGCAAAAGCTGAAGGGCAAAGTCCCTGCCCAGAACCGGCCGGGTGAGGCAGCAATGCTGACAGCAGGGACACCAGGGGATTGAACTCGAAATGCTGATGGTATATTTGGGTGTCAGTTGAGTTTTTTGAAGTAGCCATTTTCAGTGGCAGCTCTTCAAACCGAAGTTCCTCCCTCAAGCAGGCAGCAAAATGCAGCTAAATTAACATAATAATTGCGTTGTGCATTCCGTGTGCTGAATCTCGGGTTTAAAGAGGGAGATTTGCTGATACTCCCTCCATGTGATGGGATGCTATCAGTTGGAGGCTGTTGCAGTAGCTGTCTCCTCATCTAAAGGGGACTTTTGATGCAATAAACTGCTTATCTCGTGTAGTTGTCCTTTCATCTAGCGTGGGTGGTGTGTGACGGCTGATGGAAGGCGCAGTATTGTGGCTCGTTTATGAATATTAATTAGAAATGGAAATAATTTGGAACAGTGTGCACCGACGGCTCTCCGAGCGCCGCCGGCTGCAGAAATCCATCAGTTCCTCCCTCGTGGAAGACTCACAAATGCAGGGAAGGCGCTCACGTTGGGGTGTGAAGTCGCCACACAGAGTCTGTCACGCCGACACGTCGGCGATGCAGCGGGAGGTTGTCTCGGGGCTTTATTCCCAGCGTTTGTTACGGCTGGGCTGGGGAAGGAATGGTTTCCTTGGGAAAAGCTGCCGCAGCGCCTTGCCAAGTCATGTGCATCCGACCCGGAGCCGGAGCTGGAGGTTGAGGCTGAGCCTGGGCACGTGGCTGTGCCGAAAGGCAGCGCGATAAGGCTTCGGCGCCCTTGTTTCAGTGAAGGACATGCTTTGCTCCTGACTGCTTAATCTTACCTTAGTCCTTGTCACTCCGGGCCCGTTGTCACACGCTGACGTAAATGCATCGTGCCACTGACGCCAGGAAAGGCTCCAGCCCCAAATGTGATGCAGCTCGCTTTGGGATGATACCAGAGCCCTTCAGAGAATCTCAGAATGGTTTGGGCTGGAAGAGACCTTAAAGATCATCTCATTCCAACCCCTCGCCGTGGACAGGGACACCTTTCCTATTTTGTGGTTCCGTCTCAAAATCCGACCATGTGCACTGATCAAGGATAGAGCCCTCTTCATCTCGCTTGCCAGGAACTCATCTTCAGTGGCCCCATCTCCTCTTGGGAGCTCGATAGTGGCAGGGTTTGTCCTCTGGCCCTGAGATGGGCTGGCACAGCGTGGCTGTTTGTGTTGTGTTAAGCTTTCTTGGCTTTTGGAGGAGGATGGTTGCCTCCAGGATGCCAGCTGGGAATGGTTCTGGTGCTGCTGCTGGAGGTGAAGGCTGGTAGGTCCCAGGGACGATCCTGTGGTGGTTGAGCCTTGAAGGCAACAGCATCCCTGCCTAGTGGACAAGGAGGAGCCCGGAAGGATGCAACACATCAGAAAGAAAATACTCCCATTACTTGAGGTTAATTTTTATTTTCTTATGAGAGTATGGGCTTGTTTTTCTAAGCTGATGAAGGTGTATCCAGCCTCTCAGAGTCTCCAGCAAAATCCACTTCTAGATTTCAGACATGGCCATCAGGTTTACCTGTTTGGGACTAAATTTATTTTATGACTCCTGAGTGTGCACCAGGAGTCATAAAATATTCAGAAGTTATATTCAGCGGGCCACTTTAGAATTGATGCTTAGGGGTGAATCCCAGGTGAAGAGAATGGAGAAATGCCAAAACATGTCATAAATCATGGAATGACAGAGTGGTTTGGGTTGGAGGGGACCTTAAAGCTCATCCAGTTCCAACCCCCTGCCATGGGCAGGGACACCTTCCACTATCCCAGGTTGGTCCAACCCCCGTCCAGCCTGGCCTTGAATGCTTCCAGGGAGTTTAGCTGAGACCCAAACACTCGTGTCCTTGTGGACTCATCCTGCTCGGATGCTGCTGGAGGAGGACGTGGTTCGTTGCTCCTGTATTTTCCAGAGTGCTTTGCTCTGCAGGGAGAACCCGGTGGGGTTAAACTGGGATCATCTTTAGGAGCTCAGGACGTGCAGCGAGCCAAAAACATGCACTTCTGGGGTCACCCATCATCGCCCAGACCCATCCCGTCTCTAATTTGTGGGTTAATTTATTTTTAAAGCGAGCCAAGTAATTAACTGCTTTCCTTTAAAACTCCTCGGAGCCCTTCAAACCAGTGCTTTAAAAATGGGTTGATTATTCCGCTTTCTTCAAAGCGCGGGGTATTAGGAAAAGTCGGCTCCTGCAGGCACGATCCTCTGGCAGCCCAAGGCACTCCAGGGGTGCTGTGCCGTGTCACACACGCTCAGTGTCACAAATCACTCGCCTGTGAGTGCCACTTGGCTCTAAGTGGGGCATGAGGGCTGTCACAGCCCGGCTCTGCCATCCTCACCTTCCCTTTGGAATTTGTTCCCTTCCCCCGGCGTGGCTGGGGTTGGGTTCTTTGAATCAGCACAGGCTTTGCTTTTCAATCGTGAGCTTTAGATCTGGGATAATAAAACATCAAAGTAAACCAGATTGTTGTGGATACAGAAAAAAAAAAAAGAGAAAAAAATCAGGACACTCAGTAGGACTTCGGGGAGTAATAAATTTGTTCTATATTTAATCTCGTATTTATCGCAGTGTCAGTATGAGACCACTTCATTTTACTACTTTAACTGTAGCTAAGAATAACTGAATCCTTGAAATATTGAGAAAGTGGCTAATACCTGGTGGTAGCTGATGAGATCCAGCTTTAATAGTTATTGATTGGCTTCAAAAAACTCCCAGTAATATCACATCCGAGCTACTGTATGTTGGGAGTTCAAATCCTATCAGTTATTTAAGATTAAAAGTAATTGTAGATTTGCAGCTTAATCATCCCTCAGTAGGTGAAGCCAGCCAGGACTTCAGGCATCATTTATAATTTTGCAAAAAATTATGGTTGATCTGCCCTGGTTTTACTGTGGGAAAATGTTGGCATCTCTAAATTCAGATGTTCTCCTGCATTTCCTTGGCTTGCTCTAAAATTGCTGTGGCTTCTCTGATGGGGGTGCAAAGCCCAGTTTAAAATCTCTTTGTCAGGCACAAGGGACAAATGACCCCTGTAGGGTTGGTCTTAGTGCTTGGTCCTGTCTCACAGTGCCCCATGTCTCAGAAGGGGCTTAAAAAACCCACATATCCTCATAGGAAAATAAAAATTATCCCTAAGTAAGAGGAATATCTTCCATCCAGAAATTCAGGAGAGCAAAAAATCAGATTAAACACTGCTTTTGAGTACTAAAACTCTGCCTGGGTAACCTGACATTTACCTGTGCTTCAGCAGGGCTTCAAAACAGTACCTTTAATGATGCTTTATTACCATTTGTGTTCTTAGTCTTTGTTTTACTGCTCTGGAGTTTAATAATCCCATTTATCAAAACATTTGGGATTTTGCTGTTTCTTTTCCCCCTGCTATGGCTTGTTGCACAATTAGAGCTTCGTTAAAGGCTCTTGTTATTTTTCTTGGTTGTGATCAAGCTCTGCCTCCAACGAACCACTGAATTTTCTGTTTGAGCACACAGATCTCCCTGTAATTCCCTGCTGCTCCTTTCACTGGGAACCGGCTCTCTGCGATTCCTGGGAAGTGACCAATTTTTTTAGCAGTGAGGGCAAATTATTTCTAGCTCTTTTATTTTTCTTGTTGATATTTAAGTGTGTTCTCAGAGGGAAAAAATGACAATTTTTCCGATTTCCTACAATTGTCAGGAGCTGTGTAACTGCAGCGGGGAGTTTGAATTCAGGGGTTCAGTTGAATTTCTGGTGGCTTTGCCAACTTCTTTGCCTGGAACTGGATTATTTCCCCCTTTTTTTCAGGGGATTAAGGGATTTATTTGTGAACCAGCACTCCTGACAAAGGTGTCTGAAACTGAGAGGGTCACATCTCCTTAATTTACTTTGAAAGAATTGTTTTTGCCATTCTGAAACTGTGTTTTGGGGGAAATGGTGAGGAAATCACACTTTTATTTTGGAATATTTATTTTGGAATAATTCTGCTGAAGAATTTTAAGTAGGAAGTGATGAATGAGGATGTACTAATTGAAAAATCATTATTTAGAGTGGATTCCCACATGGAATATGGGTGTCACTGGAACAGAAAGCTGTTTAAGGGTCCTGACTGCTCGAGGAGCCAGGCTGGGACTGGTTTGGACCCGGTGCTGGGTCCTTGTGTGCTGCTGTGGGGCTCATAAAAGACCACAGCCCTAATTAAGAATGAAAATGCATGTATTTATGATTTTTAATCTCCCTTCCAAGCCAAACCATTCCATGATTCCATGATATTTAGAGTGGATATTTTGCCTAGCACTGTTCCTTACGGTCAGCAAAAGGGTCCTTGCCTTGCTCCCAGTTTCCACTGGATATAATATTAATTGGTTGACTAAGCTTCATTAGGCTGCCATTATCAGTGCATCTGTATTCTTCCTGTCCTAAATCCTCAGTGAAAACATCTGTTAGTCACTCAGAATAGAAGTCTGCATTCTTAGGAGCAATTTTGCCATCATAAAACTGGAGATTTTTACTGATCAGACACCTTTCATGATACTTATTTCTCTTCCAGTCCCGTTTCCAAGAGGAAACCTTTCAGTAGGACACTAAATCTTTGTTAACTCTAAGTGCAAGTTTGTGTTCATGTTTGTGAGGCAGGTGGGACTCTCTTATATCTGTCAAGAGCTCTGAGGTGAGGAGTGTCCTGTCCTCCTCCCTTGGCGTTGCCCCTCCTCTATTTTCTGCTCTTTACCCTTTTCCTTCTGTGGAAGTGTGTTCAACTTTTCATGGAATTCTTGAATAATGGAATCATTTAGGTTGGAAAAGACCTCCAAGACCATCAAGTCCGACCTGGGACCGATCCCCACCTTGTCACCAGCCCAGAGCACTGAGTGCCACATCCAGGCCTTCTTTGGGCACCTCCAGGGATGGGGACTCCACCACCTCCTTGGGCAGCCCCTTCCAATGCCTGGCCATCCCTTCAGGGAAGAAATTCTTCCTGATGTCCAGCCTGAACCTCCCCTGGTGCAGCTTAAGGCCATTTCCTTTCGTCCTGTCACTTGTTAGGTGGGAGAAGAAACCAACCCTCACCTGTCCACAACCTCCTGTCAGGTAGTTCAGGTGTCAGGGTTTCCTTTGATCCACGTCAATTTTCTTGGATCACCTGAGAAGTGGGATACCTGTCCCAGGCTGACTCTCCCTGCCCTTCAGGCATGATCATCAGAAAGTTTCAAGTTTTGGAGCCTGGGCACCTTTGGCTTTTTAATAAAAGACAAGGTTCGTAATAGAAATGCAACTTAAAAGCCTGACAAACTAAGGCTGGTTGCACTGAAAGTGCTGTTACTGGATTTCAGAAAAGCTTCTTCACAGGAGCAGGGAATGACCAAGAAAATTCACCATCCCGGACATAAAATTTGCTCTCACATCCTTTGCCCGATGATTCCAGTGATAACACTGAAATTATTTGCCCATTAAAGGATATTTATTACTCTTCCTAATCATAGGAATAGAACTAGAAAAAGCAATTCCTGCTTTAAATGAGGCTGTTTACCCAGTTCTGTGGTGTAGCCGTTAATTTTCCTCTATGCACTTCCCCATTCAGCCACAGCAGCAAAGTGTCAGATCCATCTGAAACCTCTGGATTCAGTCAGCAGAGTCAGCTTCTGTCAGTTTATGATCTCACACTCTTTTTTTCCCCCCCACAGGAGTTCTGTTACCTGATAAAGTTGTATCTCTTTGGGTCAAACCAGTGGGATTATCTAAATGAGGCTGTTTGCTCTGCCGTCCTTCCTGACCCAGCTCTGCTCTGCCTTTGATGGGGGCCCTTCCTGGGGTGTCCTGCAGTTGTTCCATCGTGCCTTTGGTGAATTAAAGAAGTAACTCCGTGTCCTGAACGGTTCAGGGCTCAGGGTGACAGGGATAACCAGCTTTTGTGCCCAGCTCCCTGTGATCCGTAATAACTGCCGGAATTAAAGGAAGGAACCACAAAGCAGCAGCAATGTTTGGTGTTTTTAAAGTAGTTCTGATTTCAGCATAAAATACCTTTTTTTATTTTTTTTGAACTCTACCACTTACTGAAAACAGTTCACAATGCTTGAAAGCCTTTCTGGCAGTATAGGAAAGTACCTTCAGAGATCTCAGGCCAAAGCACTGTGCAGCTCATTATCTTCTTTCTGATGGCAAACAGAAAAGAGCACAGCTGGCCCAGGAAAAGGTGTTGGATCCGGGCAGGTACGTCCTGATTTTCCTCCAGGTTTTCATGCCATCATCCAGCATTTGCGGCTTTAAAAGTTCCTGAGCAGGAGGTGGTGTGTGTTTAATAGCCCATGATGGATGCTTTAGTCCTTTGAGGGGTTTTGGAGCTTGGCAAAATTTTTAGGTTTTTTTTTAAAATTTTGCTCTGCTTGCTGTCTCCTTGCTGTTTTCATTAGGGAGATTCCCCCATAAGGATCTTCTAGTGGGAGGTTCCCTGCTGGTGGCAGGGGGTTGGATCTGGATGCTCTTCAAGGTCCCTTTCAACCCAAACCATTCTGTGATTCTGTGAATTCTGAGGGCTTGAAACTGTTTGCCTGGAAATACTGAGAGTGGGACAATTACAGTTGTTTTATTTGGGGCTTTTTTGTTTGTTTGTTTGTTTTGTTTTCATGCATATTCTTCTGTGGAATAGGGATTACTTGAGATTTACATGTAATAAGTTATCCTGAAGAACTGAAACCAGCGAGTTGAGCTTCTGCCCCTTGCAGAGAGAGAAAATACCAGTGCAACAAAAACCTTTCCATAGATTAGTTGTGGATACTCTTTGTTTTTAAGTGAAGCAAGGTGCTGAATATTCTGAAGTCAGTTTTCCAGCTCCACTGTAGTGTCAGTGTTGGCAGTTGGATTCAACGATATTTTTATTGGGTAATTATGTTTTGTGTGTATTGGACTTTGGGAGTATGTATAGAGAAAATATTCTTGTGCTGTCAGAATTTTTAGTGTGAATGTGTTATTTACTCTGCAGTCGCGGGGTGTTTTAGTGAGAAGGATTTTATAGAATCATAGAATCCTGGGATGGTTTGGGTTGGAAGGGACCTTAAAGCTCCTCTAGTTCCTGCCATGGGCAGGGACACCTTTCTAGAAGGTAAAATTGCATTTAAAAAATGCCTGTGCTCTCTACAGCCGGTGCACAGAGAGCTGAGCACCTGTGAAGAGGAGGGAAACCCCAGGAAAACAGGATTCCCTTTGGATCAAATCCCGTGTCCCACATGGGATGCTCGTGCTGATGAACAGAGGTGATTTTACACCAGGAACAGCTTCAGCAGCAAAGTTCCTCTCTGAGATGAGTCATTAGCTGTGGTTTCTCTCCTTTTTCTCATCTTTTACCAGCTGGAGTAACTCCCCACAGGCTCTGGGGAGAATTGGTCCCCACAGATTTCTCTGCAGCAGGTTGTGATCCCGGCTCTGAGATGTACAGCAGGATTTGAAGACAAATCCTGGAAGGGGGCAAGCACTGAGAAGGGAGAGTGGGCGTTGCAAGGAGATAAGTTGGCTAAATATTTCCTGGGAGGCTGGCAAGGGGTGTAATAATGACTGATCTCAGAGGGGATGGTTTAAAAAGAACAGCACACGTCTGATTTCAGCCTCTGGATAACATGGTTTGGCTCATGCCTTGGAGCTGGCAGTGCAGGAGAGGCTCAGGGAGAAGGTGAAGAGCTGGTGGATGAACTGAGGAATATCATTGCTTCAACAAGAGGCAGCATGAAATCTTGTTCTCCTGAGTGTGTAAGAGCAGGAGACGAAAGGAAAAAGCAGTTGAATTCAGGATCATGAGAGTTTTCTGTGATTCTGCATTGTGGGAAGGAAAATTCCAAGTACCTGCAACCTGCTCATGTCATGCAGTTAATGGCATTTTCCCATTAAATTAAACAGGGATCTTCAGGATTGTTCACAGAGGTCACTCAGTGCATAAATCTCAGATTTCTCTTCATACAATCATGGAGTGGTTTGGGTTGGAAGGGATGTTAAAGCTCATCCCTTTCCACCCCCTGCCATGGGCAGGGACACCTTCCACTATCCCTGATTGCTCCAAGCCCCGTCCAACCTGGCCTTGGACACTTCCAGGGATCCAGGGGCAGCCCCAGCTTCTCTGGGCACCCTGTGCCGGGGCCTCACCACCCTCACAGGGAAAACTTTTTTCCTATGATCTAACTTAATCTCTCCCCTCTTTTAGTTTAAAACCGTTCTTGTATCTCATCTGGAATGTGAAACCATGAGCTGCAGATGCCTTCCCAGCCCTCTGGAACACACAGACCCCAGCCCTGTGCTGCTAATCCACCTACTCTGCCTGAGCACTGAGCAGATCCCAGGGAGACTTTTCATCTCCAGCAGGATTGCAGGCCACAGACCTCGTGTTCTCCGGGATGTGAGCAGAGTGTAATATTGATTGGAATGCTTACTGTAGTTATTTATTGCCTTCATTAGCAGGGAAGAGATGAGAGACTATCACAGTGTATTAAGTTGTCCCAGAGACACCTGGATAGTAAATAATAAATAAATAGTCAACAGTGGAGTAGAACTGGTGGAAAGCTGGGATGGTCAATGTGAGGATCTACCAGCCAGGCTTTTTAAATCACTAATGTGCAGATTCAGCGTGGTTATTGCTTCCTGTGGCTGGTAATGCTGTTTTAAGGGACTTAAGTGACTGGAGATGTGGTTTGACTGAGCTGATTGAGGTCCATCTTGAGATGTTTCTTCTCTTTTGCACAGCCCTGAGACTTTGGATAGGTGTTTCATCGGAGATAAACCCCCAAAACCTGCCATTTTACTGTAAACATACACTTCGAAGGAAGGAAGGAAGGAAGGATTGAGCAAAAATTATAATATCCCTGAAATGGTGATTGGTTGGAAAAGAGAGGTAAAAACCTGAGTAGAATAAGGGTAATTCCATGTGCTGCTCATTTAATTTCCTTCCAGTTTAGCACCAAATAAACCTTTGCTATCCCAAGGGAGATGAATGTCTATGTGCTGGTATGGGATTGTAGCATTTCTAACTTTCCTGGTTATCGTGGCTATCATGGTTAACTGTTGGAATCAATGATCTTACAGATCTTTTCCAACCTTAATGATTCTCTGACTCACTCAGCACTCAGCTTTTACTGGAGCCTTTTGAACCCAGAACCCACCCAGAGCCCAGTACTGCAGCTGCGGGGCCTTATTTTATAAGAAAAATAAAACTTTCATGGCCAAAGGGGCCTGAGAAAAAGCTCGGTGACAGAAGGACAGGCTGAAGACAGCAGAATTGAAAGTGGCCAAACTTTTTTGGTTGCTTTTATTTGTATTAACTATAAAAAAAACCCCAACAAACCTACAGTTCTGCTTTACTTGAAGCTGCTGTGGCTCATAAATAAACCATTCAGCGCTGTGCTCACAGCCTAAACCACTGGAGATGTATTTAAAGCCATAAACCCTGTTGCTGCACTTGTATTTTTGTTTTAAATCCTGTTTGTGCAAGGCTGTTAATTTACACAGGGCTTTACGAACACAGATAAGACACTTTCTCTGCCCACGTAACTCATTCTTAGAGGTTTGGGCTTCCTAAATTAATGCTTTGTCCAGGTATTAGGGCATCCCTTCCCTTCCTTGTGTATCCCTGTGAGCAATCCTTGAACCAGAGCCTTTTTGTGGACAGACATTCCTTCACCCATGGGAGTTCTCATTCCCAGCTGGGCACTGGGCTCTGTTTTTTGGGAGTCATTTTGGGGTGGAAAGTTGAACATGCAGGGTTGAAGGAGCAAGCCCAGTCTTACATTAATCCCTAACTCAGTGTGTTTGTGCATAAATAATACCTGAGTGTGACAAACACCGGTTAGGACATTGTGCATTTAATAACGCCAGTTCTTGGCATTTCCTCCTCGGTTTGGGAAGGATCCTCTTTGTGTTGGAGGCACAGGGAGTTCAGAGCATCACAGGTTTCATCTCCATCCCAACTGGATGAGGGATGGAGCTGAAGATTTCCTCTTGCTGGAGATTGCTGGTGGTGTGAAGCACTTCAGGCAGCCTGAAAAGCAGCCTGAGTGTTTCCTGCACGAGAGTGTTGTGTTCTCCTGGTGCCAAATGGGTCAAAATCTCTGCCGTGGTGGTGGCAAACTGTGGAGCTGGCAGGGGAAGGAATAAATCAGGGAACGTTCTGGGGAGATGATCGTTAACCAGCATTCATGTGTAAAGCGGCGTCTAGACATTCAAACACTGCTAATAGCCTTTGATTAACCATTTTTGTTTTGTTCTTGCTCAGTGTGTTAATCACTGTGATTAAAATGCTTAGCCACCATGGAGCTAGGCGTTGGATAAATTAGGAAGTAAGCAAATCCAAACAGATGGGGCAGGGAAAATTAGTGTCTCTGGCAGGGCCAGCGTTAGACAAGGCAGGGCCAAGGAAGATTTAGGAGGAGACCCTAAATAATCTAAGAAAAGCAAATTTGCCTTTGCAGTGGGCCTGCCATATCCCCCCGCTTCCCTGCTCCTGTAAATCTTTGCCTCCTCAAGCCTTTTTTCTCTGCCTGTGGAACCCACTGCTGTCCTCACCTGTCCTGGCAGGTCCCAGGATGCTACAGCCAGGTTTGGAATCCACCCTCTCCTTTGCACAAGGATGTCCCAACATCCTCGTGGGGTGGCTCCTGTGTCCCCTGCTGCAAATCCCTGCAGACAGGACCTGGGGAGAGGGATCAGTCACTCAATTCTGCCTCGAGAACAGCCCAGCTTCTACTTACGAGGGACTTTTTCCTTTTTTTATAGCAATAGCAATGCTATATTGGAATGTTAGTGATGTTTAACCCCTCCACCACCAAACGTGTGGGCACCATCCTTCAGTGGGACAATGACTAATTTAAACTGCTGGCCTTAGGGCTAAATCCTCGTCTGCTGCAGATTTTCAAGGAAGAATGAGGGCTGGAAAGGGTGGGAAAGGCACCTTGCACTGCTTGTAAGATCAGGAGCCTTGTTCAGTGTCAAGATGCATCAAAATCAGCACCCAGTCAAATCATCTCTAAAGAGAAATCACAGATAAAATAGGTGAGCACAGGGGTCTCTCTGTGGTAGGTTTGGACAAAGCTGGAATTACCTGAAGCAGGGATCATCCGTGGAGGTGATGGGGAGAGCACACTCCCAGCCCTCTCTGTTCTTCCTTCCCCTTAATCTTGTTTTCTGTGTAACTCGTTTTCTGGTAGAGCTGTGAAAAAAAAAATTAAATGGGTAGTTTTGGTGACAGCAGGTTTTGGCCTATTATGTGCTAGGATCTGTAGCTAGGATTTCCAATTTCCCTTCTAATCAAAAGGCTTCCTAAACCTTTCAGAAGTGCTCTCCTGGGATGACTGCACTCACAGAAAGGCAAAGTGCTTTGTTTCTGCTGGTGTCAGTCTCTTCAAAGGTACCTGAAACACAGCACAGCCACCAGCCCAGTCCTGCTCCTCTCAGAGCATCACAGGGCTGGGGATATCCAGTGCACAGCCCTTCCTTTTCCAAATGCTCCAGCCCTGAGTACCTGATGATCCTGGGATAGTACCCTGTGAAAAGTTGGAAAGTCTTGCAGTTTCCTCACTTGTGAGGAATGCTGAATTTAATCTGAAGCAGTGTTCAATCAGTGCCCGTGTGGGACTTTTCAGGTTAAGTTGAATTTTCTTCCTGTATTTTTGTTGTGCCCAGATGGATTTTTACTCATAATCACAAAATCACAAAATGGACAGAGTCTCTGGCAGAAATCACATGTTTAATAATCCCTGAGGGTACATTCCTGCCTCCTGGTACTCTTTTAAGACCCAGGCAATACTAAAACTCCTTTAAAAGTCAGTTCTCTGTTAGTTTGATTTTTTTTTGTCTGTTTGTTTGGACTTTTTGCTTGTTTCTGTTTTCGTTTTAATTTTCTCGATTTAGTGCTTTCCCTCCTGTCCTTGTAAGATCATCCAAGGGAGGTTTAGGTTGGATATTAAGAAAAGGTTCTTCCCCCAGAAGGTGGTTGGGCACGGAACAGGCTCCCCAGGGAATGGGCACGGCTCAAGAAGTGTTTGGACAACACTCTCAGCCTCAGGGTGGGATTGCTGGGGTGTCTGTGCAGGGCCAGGAGTTGGACTCGATGATCCCAGTGGGTCCCTTCCAACTCAGCATAATTTATTATTCTACCTCTTTTTTAATATTTCTGATTTCCTTCAACTAATCACAAGTTTTCAAGCCTCATAAAAAACTTGGTTGCCTGTGCCTCCTTCCTTACACCGGCCTTACTTTCTTGCTTTCCTTTTTTTCCCTCGGGTCATATGCCTATATGCAGGAAAGCACAGATAGAGCTAAATAAAAATGTCTTTTATACCTGAAATATATAAGAAGCCCTCAGACTCAACTCTGTGTCTAAATATACCTAAAAAAGTTAGGCTTATTCAGCACTCCTCTAAGGCGATTGAGACATGTGAGTCTCCAGCTGAGTGTGTTAAGCTCTGCAGTGACCACACTTCCAAATATTTTATTTGCAGCGTGTTAAGGTTTTTTCAGCAAGTGCTCTATTGTTATTGCCAGGAAAATGCTGACATATATTTTATGTAGCACATCAGATGTGATCCAGACTCGCTTTGCAGAGCTGAGTAGCATTGCTACGGCCAATTGTTCGACACAGCATTTTGCTGCGTCTCCTGACATGCTTAATAAAGATATTTTCATGATTCTGGAGGCAGCCTGAATGCCATTAACTGCTGGCTTTCTGAGGAAGCACAAACGCAGCTCCTAATGCCAGGCTCTGCAGGTTTGGCTCAGCAGCCATCAGGTACCACTCCAGAGCACAGGAAAATTGAAATAAAAAGCACCTGGGCTGGTTGGCATCACCTGAGCTGCTGCTTTCTGCCCTGCAGATTGACCTCGTCCGTGGATTAGGGTAAGGCAGAGCTGGGGGTGTTTTCTCAGGGATGGGGATGGAGGTGGTTGAATGTTTTGGCGCACAGGAGACCTGGCAGAGGATCTAAGGAAAACGTCTCTGTCAGGCTGTGTCAGGGTCCCTGTGATATCCATGTGTTGTCTTGGCAGAGTCCAGAGCCCGTAGATGTGCTGACCTTGCAGCCAGAACAGGAATTTGTTATTCCAGTAGAACTGGGCCTTGTCATCACTGGTTTATCTTGGATTTAGTATTTTTTCATTTATAATCCACTGTGGATAGATATGTGGGGTGGGATGAAAGCGGGAAACCGGCAGAGGAGTTGTACCTGGAGGTAAATCCTAGAGGGATGGAGCACCTCTCCCACGAGGATGGGATGAGAGGACTGGGATTGTTCATCCTGGAGAAGAGAAGGTTCTGGGGTGATCTTATTGATCCCTCAGTAACTGAGGTGACCCCACAAGAAAGATGGAGAGAGGCTGGAGGGACAGGACGGGGGGGAATGGTTTGAAAATAAAGGAGAGTAGGTTTAGAATAGATATTAGGAAAAAAATCTCCCTTTGAGGGTGAGGAGGCCCTGGCACAGGGTGCCCAGAGAAGCTGTGGCTGCCCCTGGATCCCTGGAAGTGTCCAAGGCCAGGTTGGACAGGGCTTGGAGCTAGTGGAAGGTGTCCTTTGCCCATGGCAGGGGGTGCAATGAGAGGATCTGTAAAGGTCCTTTCCAATCCAAACCCTTCTATAATTCCATGATTGATTCTCTGGTGCCTGGTTTTCCGTGTGGTTTTGACGTGCTGGGAGAAAACAGTCTGGTGGTTGTGTTTTGAGGGATGGTGTTGATTGACACAGGGTGACTCAGGGTGTCTCTGATCACTTAGGAAAGTGCTGAACATCCCTGTGGGAAGGGAGCAGGCTCACAGCACATCCCTCCCACAGAGGGAGTATCTGTTCCTTAGGCACATCCAGTTTTTTCCAACTTTTTTGGTTTTCTGCTCTGCATGTAAAGCTGGGAAATTCTCACTACAAGGAAACAAAAATGTTCGTGTTTAGCTTTTGCCACCCTGAAGACTTGGGGAGAGGAAAGAAGACTCTTCTCTCATGATAGAGGTGTCCTTTTTGGCAGTGTAAGCCTTAAAGAAAGCCAGAAGTACAGGAGGAGGATGGAGGCCAAGAGGAGGAGGTGGGATCTTCAGTGCTCCCTTCACAGATCCCAAGGATGCCCCAGTTTGGTGGAGAAACTGAAGCAGGGGGTGGCAGAGAGCTGATTTGCTGTTCTCCATGGATCTGAACAGCTTCTGAGCTGCTTAAAAAAAGCACTTGGAAGGTATCGTGTTCCTGTGGAGGTAAATGGTGAAGGAATCACAAGTTGGAGTGTGGGGAAGGATACGTGACAGAGCTGAGCCAGAGATTTGGGGCAGAGAGGGAGCTGGAACGGGAAAGTCCTGAAAGTGTCTGTGCTGTGGCAGAGAAGCCAGAAGAAGAGGGTGTTGTGGTCAAGTGAAATAAAAAGATGTCTAAAGTGTGCCAGTTTTATTGAGTTTTCCTCAAATTCTGCACAGCGGGGTGGCTAAGAAGAAACAGTGATATTTACAAAGAAGAAGAAATAGTGGTATTTATGCTACTTCCTAAAAAACTTTGGAGAAAACATGATTAGCGTTTTCCATAGTGATCTTTAGCTTCTTTTCTTGATATCCTGAATTATGAAATCAGAGCATTTGAATCATGAAAAAGCACGGCATAAAGCACTGGATAATTAGACTCTTTTGAATTTTAGATTCAGATTGAATATTAGGAAGAAACTCTTGGCTGTGAGGGTGGGGAGGCCCTGGCACAGGGTGCTCAGAGAAGCTGGGGCTGCCCCTGGATCCCTGGAAGTGTTCAAGGCCAGGCTGGATGGGGCTTGGAGCAGCCTGGGACAGTGGAACCCATGGTAGGGGTTAGAATAGGATGGGCTTTAAGGTCCCTTCCAAGCCAAACCATTCTCTGATTCTGTGCTTATTTGATGCTTATTGTGGTGTTTTATGTGTGTGCAGGAGACACAGAGCCTGTCCCTGTGGTAACTTCTGAATTTGACCCATTTCAACCGGAGTTTTCAGTGCAGATTTTTCAGATCACAAAAGGTTGCTGAGTCCCTGAAAACAGAGGGGAGAGAAAAACTTATTACAGGTCCCATGGAGTAAAAGCTGCCACACGTTTGTGAGAGTCCACCAGCGAGCTGACCAGGACACACCAGTTATTCCAGTGGACAAGGTGGGGATTGGTCAAATGTTGGACTCGGTGATCTCGGAGTTCTTTTCCAACCTAAATGATTCAGTGATTATTTTTCACCGAGTTCATCACCCCTCTGCTCCTATCTCTGTCCATCTCCAAGGTCATTCCTCTTGTGCAAGTAAATCTTTGGGAGAAGTGATGCCATAGTCTGATCCCAGGGCTCTGGGTTTTCCTCCTGCAGCTGCCGATCCCAGCTCAGACTCCCAGCACTACGGGAGGGGGTGTGATAGATCTCCACGTGTTCCCTGGATCTATCTCCGTGTGTTGGCCTGGTTACGGAGATTTTGTTCGATTGTGTTGGTTTAACTCAGTGGGAGGTTATTTGAGAAGGAAATGAAAGGCTCAGTGAACAGTGAATGCTTGAAGAGGTGTTAAGAGGAAATTCCAGGTGCCTAAGCTTTAGGTTCTTTTGTTTTAGGGGTTTTTTTGGCTGTCTTTTCAGCCAGCCATGTTTGGAGCAGTGCAGGAGTAGTTCTGCAAGCACAGAGGAAGGGATAACTCCTGGAGGAGTGAGAGAATCCCAGGGAAGAGGAGTTTTGCAGAGAGGACCTGGGAGTCAGAAGAGTTATGGATAGAAGGAGAGGAGATATAAGAAAGGTATTTTTTATGATGAGGGTGGTGAAACACTGGATCCCTTGAAAAATTCAAGGTCAGATTGCACAGAGCCCTGAGCAAGTTTATGTCCCTGCCCATGGCAGGAGGTTGGACACAGAGATCTTTCAATTTCCCTTCCAGCCCAACCCATTCCATGATTCTGTGGAGTTTTACCTGCCTCGGTTGCTGCAGAGGATGATTTATGTCAAAGCTGTTTGGTAGCAGGACAGGAATTTACAACAGGCGGGTTGTTCTCAGCACTGGGCGAAGTTATTCTATGAATCAGTTTTATCACCAAGAAGGGTTTCTGGAGGCCAGAATTCAGCAGGACAGGTCACAGCCTGGGCTGTCACATCCCTGACCTGTGCTGGAGAGGGGAGAGCTGCGGGCAGGTGGGGACAGCCAGGTGGGAATGAGAGCGTTCAGAGGGGCACACAATGCTCTGTGTCACGGTGCTGGGGACAAGCTCTGACACAGACAGAAATAATTAGGAAGCCTGGTCATCTTAAGTGAAAAAGGAAGAGGTTTTGTCCCTTTAGAAACTCTTTTTGTGTCTTTCACTCTGCTTGTATTCTTAATTACCTGGACAGTAGAACTATTTTGAATGTATTTTTCTAGAAAGGAGTATTTATATGGAAAAAATCTGTTTGTATAAATGGATAAGTGTAAAGTACTACAGAAAAAGAGGACAAGATTGGCTGTTCTGAAGTCCAAACTTTCCTGTTGAAAGTGATATCGGAAGCCTGATAGCAGTGAAGTAATGAGAGGGAGATTTGATTGCTGAAACAAATGTAATTTTCACAGCATTAAGATCTGGCCAAAACTTCATTCTGAGGCAGTGAATTTCATTCTTATTAGACAACTCTGGTCTTCCCCGTTTTGCTATAGACACAGACTTGTTACTATTTAGGCCAAGTAGGTACAATAATATCTCACCTACTTCTCACTGACGTGTAATTTCTGTCCAAGTTACAACAAAGCAGCTGCTTCCAGAACCCATAATAATTATGGCTGCTGATTTCTGCATGCTTGGGGTCAGTATACTGGAAGAGGTGTAAAACTGGAGAGCTCCACTCTGCTTTAAAATATTGAGAACACAACGTGGCAGAGGCTAGAAGTGGAAGGCTTTGTTGGAGGAGGTGTTAAAATGAAGTGTTGACATCTTTCTCCACATTTCATGCAGTTCACTTCTCAAAAATGGTCCTTTCTTAATTATCCTTTGGATTTATTCATCTTTCCCAAAGTTTTTTCGCATGATCAGTGAAAGGTGGTTGCATGTGCCTATCTTCTGTTCTCAGCAGGATGCTGGATTGCCCTTGCACTGAGCATCCTTCTGTATCCTTCATATAATTCTCCAGTTCTTGAGCATTCCCTGTTTAACATTTCTGCCTGGGTACGTGTGGGTTTTACAATTAATATCACAGCTGAAGTATACTGGAGGATCAGATGATTTATAAAAAGGAGGATAAAAGTCTCCTTTTGTGAAAATAAATCTTGTGAAACCACATCTGTAACCTTTAAAGTGAGCAGGAGTACTTCTGGAGAGATGGATTCTGTGAAATTACACTGTTAAGAGACAGAGGGGAGTCTCTTTCTTGGCTCCAGGGCACTAAAACTCAGCCCCTGGCCTTGCCATCATCTAAGAGAGAACCTGATGGGTCAAGAGCCAGCACACAATTCCAAGCCCATGGTGTGACAGAGTTGAGCTGGGTTTAGTACAGGATTGTTTTGCCAGGGACTGAACTGATGCACTCAGATGGACCCTGAGGGTGGACATTGGTCCAGCAGCTGGTGACAACCCTGAAATGGTGACTTAGAACCCGAGGGAAGCAGCCAGACCATCTCCAGAGGAGAAGGCAGACCCTGGTTCAGCGCTGGTCACACTGCAGAGTCTCCAGAGTGGTTTTGCCAGGTTTGGCACAGGAGCAGCATCACCTGGGACCAGCCTTCCTTTATTCAGTGTTAGCGTGTCCCATCTGTGCCAGCTGCTGCCTTGGGTCCTGCCCCCAAAGTCCCCGATCTGGGGCAAGCAGCAGTGAACGAGGCCGGGGTACAACGGTGCTGCTTTGTCAGCAGAGCAGATTTGGGTGAGGTTCAGCCACAGCAGCTGTTCTGAGGCAGAGCAGGTGGGAAATACCAAAGGAGAGATGTTGTCGCTCTGCTCACCCAGGAGTTTATCAAGAGGAATCACAGAATGTCCTGAGCTGCAAAGGACCCACCAGGAGTCCAGCTCTTGGCCCGGCACAGACACCTCAGCAATCCCACCCAGTGCCTGAGAGCGTTGTCCAAACACTCCTTGAGCTCTGGCAGCCTTGGGGCTTTTTGAAGTTGCAGGGGAGAAATCTTGATGTGATTCGATGATTCCAAATGGGTTAAAAAGCATTTGTGCCTTAGCACAGGAGCAAGTCAGGAACAAATTCCTCCAGCTCCTCTTGCAGGCTGCAGGGCAGTTTCTGGTGATTGTCCTCCACAGAGGGAGGTGGAAGGAGTGGAATGGACTGGTCCCTTTGCCATCTCCTGAAGAGGTTTTGTCCTTTACAAAGGCAGCACATCTTCCAAGGTGGGTAATTCAGCTGATATTGTAGGATTACAAGCAGGGACACCTTCCACAATCCCAGGTTGCTCCAAGCCCCATCCAACCTGGCTTTGGACACTTCCAGGGATGGGGAAGCCACAGCTTCTCTGGGAAACCTGTGCCAGGGCTTCCCCACCCTCACAGGGAGGATTTTATTCCTAAAATCTCTAATCTAAACCTCCCCCCTTTCAGTTTGTTTATCAGATGGATTCATGCCCCAAGGAAATGCATCAATTAGACTGAAAAGTGTTCCCATATCACCTCATCCCCAGTGTCATTTAGGTGAAGAATTGATGGGAGCAAAAATAGGAGGAGTTTTTAGGCCAAAGTATTTAAAAGCATCGTTTGGACTGAGATCGGGGGAAAAAAATTGCAGGAATTGAGGTAAATAATTCTAGGAAGAGAAAGAACAACCAGTAGAGCTTTCTGGTCTCGTGTGTTGGTACATTCTCCATTTTTCCAGTAAAGTTCCCAGCTCAACCCAACTCCAGGTTGAGCTGTTACCCATAGCTGGGGGGATTCACAGCTGCATTTCTCCTCAGGAGACAAAAACCAAAGCAAGGCAGCTCTGTGCTGGTGACAGCATGAATGTACTCATTGAAAGCTTCATTTCATGTTTATAAACATCAGGGATGACAGAAATGTTGTAACTTCAGCATTTAGCGATTTTTATTTTTTGTTTAATAAAATGCAGTTAAGGCACTTTGAGGCTGCTGAAACAGCGAAGCAAACATTTGTAAGTTTGTAGGAAATCTGTGTCACGCTTCTCAAGTCTATAGCTGTGGGTAGGAGGAGAAGTGTCAACTTCTCTCCAGGAACTAAAACATCCTGATTGTATCACATAGAATCAACCTCTCAAATTCATTCCTGCGCAGAGAAACCCAGTCACATAAAATCGGCCAGTTCTGAGGAAGGACTTTGAAGCTTTGTGACCACTGGCATTTGTGTCAAGCCAGGGTTATTTACAGGCTGCTGTGAAGGGGTTTAACTAATCAGCGGCAGTATTATCCAGTTTTTCATGCTTGGAGAGAAGAACTATCAAAGCCCTGAGTTTTGAGCGGGGTCGAAGAGGTTTTTCACTTTGAGGCATCGTGCTATGACCTCTGCTTGAGGCAGAACGAGGCAGTGGGTTCATTTTGCATTCAGTATGCAAAAAAAGCAATATGCAGGAGGTAGAAGCAGAGTCTGGCTCCAAGGGTGGAGGTCAAAACATCGTCCAGGCGTGCTGGGTTTGTGTTAAGAAAGCCAGAACTCAGCTGCAGTTGATGCTTGCAAGGGGACATCAAGAACAGCAAGATGTTTTTAAAGGTTGTGTGGATGTGGCACCTGGGGACATGGGTTGGCGGTGGGCTTGGCAGTGCTGGGGGAATGGTTGGACTTGATAATCTTGAAGGGCTTTTCCAGCCTAAATGATTCCATGATCCTCTACTTGCGTGCTTTGGCCTCTGCTGTGAGCAAAGGGGTTTGAGACACAGAGGAGCATCAGCAGGGGATAAGGGTTGGGTCAGGGATTACCTGCAAATCCACGAGACCTGGTGGGTTCCACTGGGCACTGAGAGGTGGTTGGTAAAAGCTGGTAGAGCAAGGCCACTCCAAAAATTCGTGGAGATGATATGAAAACGGTAAATATTTCTCCCATCTTCCTAAGACTACACAAGGATAATCCAAGGAACTACAGGGCAGTCAGCTCCATTTTGACCCCTGGAGGAATTGTGGGGTGAGTCCTCTTGAACCAATTTCTGGGCATGTGCAGGAAAAGAAAGAGTTCCCCAGGAGCAGAGCCCAACTTCCCCCGGCTGCCCCCTCCTGTCAAGGAGTTGTGCAGAGCCACAAGGTCCCTCCTGAGCCTCCTTTTCTCCAGCCTGAGCCCCTTTCCCAGCTCCCTCAGCCGCTCCTGGGGCTCCAGCCCCTTCCCCAGCTCCATTCCCTTCCCAGCACAAGGGAAGCCATCAGCATCTCAGGCTCTTTAAACAGGAGCCCAACCACAAGAGGGAAGTGACCTGACCCCCTTTGCTGGTCATACACAAAATCCCACATCTGGTTTTGTGCTTCACAAGAAGAACTCTGAACCAGAGGGGATTCACCAGCAGGCCGACAGCATGGGCTGTTTGGAGACAAAAAGCATTTATATACGCTGCAATATATTTATATTTTCAGTAAGATCTTTATTGCTGTGATAAAAAATGAGGTAGATAAGGTGTCTCTGTGCATCATGATGTTGTCATGAGTGGTGCACGTGCAGGTTGCAAAACCAGAGCAAGAACTGAGCCCGTAGACAACTCCCCCTTCCCAAAATGATCCGAGGGGATTTTTCACTGCGGAGTTCAGGCTGAGAACAAGAAGCATGTGTTCTCCCCGAGCAGAGCTGCCTCTGTTGGCAAAACTGTTACCAAACATCTCACAAAACTACAGAGTGGGTTGAACTTCCCAGGTTTTACATTTGTAAGGAAAGGCAGTGGAGTATTTTTTTTTTTCTTCCCCACTAGCAACAGATTGCACCGAATCCGAATTAGGTGGCTGCCATCTGCTTTCACACAGGCTTGGAAAACAGGCCAGCCCTCCTCAGCATGGGTGGGGAGGGTGCTGGGGAGTGTTTACAACTCTGTGTTTACGGGATTTGGGATTAATGCGCTGTTTTCTTTTTTTGAGACAGAGTAAAATTAAATTAGGCTTTGAGCAAAACACTGAGCGCCGCTCGCTTTCAGCACCGCAGTGTAATTTAGAAAAATGAGCTGCTCAGATCATTCTCTACCAAAATATTCTGACCTCACCCAATCCAGTTTGGTGGTATCAGCCTGGGATGCGTATTTTGACATTTTCTCTGCTTTCAGTGCACTGTAACAGACTCAGGTGATACATTCTGGAGTCTCAGTGGTGAAGCAGTATCCCTCAAATTTTGGGGGGAAAAAGGAGAACAAGGTTTTGTGGACTCTGAGGTTGGATAACTGTGATTTTCAGAGTCCATGTCATCATCCCTGGAAGTGTTAAAAACTGTGTAGATGTGGCAGTTGAGGACATGGTTTAGTGATGAACTTGGTGGTGGTGCTGGGTTGGTGCTTGGACACGGTGATCTCAGAGGTCTTTTCCAGCCAGGCTCTGTGATTCCATGGTTTTATGATTCTGTGACTCAGATATCCCAGAGTCAATAAATCACAGGGTTACTTGACCTTGCCCCGCTGTCAGGGCAGGTTGTGTCTGAGCCATGCAGGTACATCTTCCAATTTTAGTCTTGTTTAAAAAAGTGCCGACATGGAGAAATGATATTAACACTGAAGTCAGGGTCAGCCAGGTCCTGGAGCAAACACCTTTGGGAAGACACCAGAGCTTGTGCCAGGCTTCTCCTGCCCCAATCTCCTGCATCCCTGGCAGCCCCTCATCGCTGGGCTTCTGGAGGTGACACTGAGCTACCAGGGGTGAATTTTTGGGTGGTGACCCCTTTCAGTGCAGACAGCTGAAAGTGTCACTCACTGCAGAGTGCCTTGGGAAGCCACGGGAAAAAGAGGCCTGAATTGCAGCGGTGTGACCCACGATGGATGAGGATACTCCTGTGAGGAGCAGTTCCTCACCTGGTTATTCCACTTGACTTGGCTGATTTAACCGATTTCCCCTGATTTCACACACAGGGGCTCGGCTTAAGCTTTTCTCAGCCGTGGGGATGAATCAAAGAGCTCCACGGCAGCAGGTGGGCTGGAGAGAGATTTTGGTACCAGCGAAGGTGCAGACACAGTGAAAGAAAATTTTGGATGGTTCATTTATTGGGCATTTCCGTGCCTGGTTTTAGTGTCTGACGTGACACTGCAATTCCCAGGTGCTGTTCAGAGGAGAGCTGAGCAGCTCCAGCGCCTACTGAAAGCAGCATTTGCACGAGGCACGAGACTACAAAACATCTGTACTTGGGTTTGCTTTAGTTTTTAACTTGCAATCTTCAGCTGGATCGGCCTTTCCACTACAGCTCATTTACGCTGCTGTTGGAGCAGTGTAATTTATTCTCATATTTACACTGCCAGGGTGGTTTTAAGTGGGAAGTGAGAATCAGACCTTCAATTTTCTGGTGGTTTCTTTGTGTTTTGATGACAGATGAACAGCTGGAGATGCAGTAGCCTTTAACCAACCCCCGGAGCATCCCTTCATTGCTGTTAATTCACAGCAGAGCCTGTGAGACCTGTTGCGAGTAAGTCATGGGAGGATAAAGCAAAGCAAAGCTCGTTGTGCCTCAGAGCTGCTTTGTTCTTTCGTTTGATAATTATAGTTTTGGTTTTAATTATTTAAGCCGTTGCATTCTGCGTTTTGTCACCCTGGGATTGTGCTCTGCTGTGGATGGGACAGCTCAGGAACAGACGGAGGGATTCCTGCTCAGAACACACTTGGTTTTACTTGTGTGACCTTTGGACACGAAGCGGGTCTGATAAATCTCTGCTGACAAGCAGAGAGGCATCACCACTCGGAATTTGCAAATGTGGAACAGCAGCAATTAGGGAAGAGTGAGTTTGTATTGCCAGAGCTAGGAATTTATTTAAGGGGAGATGGATTCGGTGTGAGGTGTTGATGAAGAACGCTTTGTTTTTGCCCGGTTCCTGAAAAGTGCTTTTTAATAAATTGCTGATCTTTGGAGACCTGTAAGAAATACCATGGATTGCCTTTTATCAGCCTATAATGTGCTTTCATCACTCCAGAGAAGGATGTGAGAGTGATACTGAGTTGGTCCCTGGAGAAAGGCAGGAGACACCACTGACGGCTCCGGAGTTACAGCTGCAGCGAGTCCGCATTGAAATGGAGCTTAAATTTCCTTGTTAGCACAAATATCCCTCTAACCTTATCACCAAAATGCTGCTGCTCGTTTCTCACACACAGAATTACTCTTCTGTAATGCCACAAGTAATTTACCTCGGTAATACTGAGTCAAAAACAACTCCTGTCTGAGCTGTTATGATTTATTGCTTCTTGAGGCTCTTAAGATTGAAATGGTTTTTCCAGCCTTGAAACTCCAAAATGCCTAAATATTATACTCTGCATTTACTATGGGGCAAACTCTGTGTGGATTTGATGGCATTGAGATAATCAAGATGAGATGCTGAATGGCCATTTTGCAAACATTTTCTGAGAGTAACATCAAAAAGTAACCAGAAGTTAAGAGTGTTGTAACCCTGCTGTATTTCTTGGAATCACGGAATGGTTTGGGTTGGAAGGGACCTTAAAGCTCATTTTGTTCCAACCTCCTGCCATGGGCAGGGACACCTTCCACTATCCCAGGCTGTTCCAAGCCCCTGCCAGCTCAGCACACCCTGTGCTTTGCTCACCCTGTGACCTGCCAGCTCTGGGGTTCACCACTGTGCACCCATATTTTATTTTAACATCTCTGTTTCTGTGGCTGAGAGGAGCTGAACTGGAGTTTGCCTCCGAGGCCAGTTTGTTCCCCTCCTCCTTCCATGCCCAGCTTAGCAGGCTTTAAAAACTGACGGTTGTTTTAAAGGGCTGATTTTTGGGTCGGGCCTTTGGAAAGCGCAGCAGGGGAAGGATATTGTTGGAAACCAGGGGAAGGGAAGGGTTGCTGTGGCTCCAGGCTGGAGGAAAGGGTGAGAATAATACTCTCACTTTGAGGTGCTTCTTCTGCCCCTCCTGCAAATGCACTGCAGCCTGCTCTGGCAGTGCTCCAGCTGCCAGGATGAGGGGTATTATTGGGAGAAAAACGGGAGGAGCTTTGTAACAGGGCTGGGGCCAAAAGTCATAGAATTACAGAATGGCTTGGGTTGGAAGGGACTTTAAAGATCATCTCATTCCATCTGCCTGTGATGGGCAGGGACACCTTCCACTATCCCATGTTGATCCAAGCCCCATCCAGCCTGGCCTTGGACACTTCCAGGGATCCAGGGGCAGCCCCAGCTTCTCTGGGCACCCTGTGCCAGGGCCTCCCCACCCTCACAGCGAATAATTCCTTCCTAATATCCCATCTAACCCTGTCCTCTTTCAGCTGAAAAACATTCCCCCTTGTCTTGTCCCTCCATCCCTTGTCCCAAGTCCCTCTCCAGCTCTCCTGGAGCCCCTTTAGGCACTGCAAGGGGCTCTGAGGTCTCCCTGGATCCTTCTCTTCTCCAGGTGAACCCCCCCAGCTCTCCTAGCCTGTCACAGAGGAGCCCCAGCCCTCTGAAGTGACTCGCTTAAATGGTCACTGAAACACCCAGGATGCTGGAGGAGAAAATGAATGGCAGAACTTTTGTCAGGTACTTTGAGACCTGATGTGGATACACCGCAGCAGGGATTGATTTTTTTCCACCCGGGTGTTAAAGCAGGAGGTGTGTGAGCACTGATTATTTAGGTGAGCGCATTACAAACACTCCCCTAATTTAGCACATGCTGAAAGAGCCCGAGCCCGTTATAATACGTGGTATTGCTGAGAGTCTTTATGTTTGAGCACACTGCAAAAGCAGTGGGTTCTCTTGTTGAAGAGCCTGAACAAAGGAGGGCAGTTTATGTGCTCAGAGTCGCTCCGAGCAGCGAACAGAAATACCTTGGAGTAGCAGTGAATGGCGTGCCTGGGAAAAGGAGGGCAAGTGCTCTGCCTTTGTGGTCTGCAGCCGTGTCCTCACGAGGTCGGGTCAGGCAAGAGCTGCTGGAGGCACCTCAGGTACAGCTTTTTAGAAGGGCACAAAGTGAAAAATGAGCGAGGAGAATGATTCACCCGGCTCTGCCTGGCAAGCGGGACCGGGGCCCTCTGCGTGAGGACAGAGGCAGCTTTGGGTTTGATTTTGGCAACCACAAAAAGGTAAAACAACATCTGGTTTGTGGCTTTGGAGGTCAAAGCCAGCGTGCCTGAGTGTGGCCTCGCTCCTCATGCCACAGCACACAGGCTCTGCTTGTGTTCTGTTGGGGGATTTCCCTGCATCCCACACAAAACTTGAATATTCTGAGACCCTGGACCGCTTCCATCCCTTGGCATCGTAACATTGCAACAAGCACCAATTTTCTTGTTTTTCTCCTGTGCAATTGAAGAGTCGAAATCTGTGATGAATATATTAACATTCATTGAATTATAGAAGAGATATTTAGCATTTTTCCTGAAGGATCCTAAAATGCTTTGCAGACACTTTCATGTATCACTACACAAATGCAGCTGCTTTTGCTTCATGCCTAGATTTAATTCAAGATGAAGGGAGAGAATTTGCTCTGTTATATCACAGAATCACAGAATGGTTTGGCTTGGAAGGGGCTTTAAAGTTCATCTCTTTCCAGCCCCCACCGTGGCCAGAGAACTTTCCACTATCCCAGGTTGCTCCAAGCTCCATCCAACCTGGCCTTGGATGCTTTCAGGGATCCAGGGGCAGCCCCAACTTCTCTGGGCACCCTGTGCCAGGGCCTCCTCACCCTCACAGGGAAGAATTTTTTCATGATATCCCATCTAAACCTCCATTCTTCACAGTGTTTCTTACAGAAGGACACATGATGAGTATGAGCAGAGAATTTTGTTGCATAAACCCAGGTTACAAGTGCACCCAATGCCCCTCTTACACTTCTGGTGGCCTCAGGCCCAGAGGTGACATCTCATGAGCTTGGCTGTATCCATGGTCCAGCTGCACCAGTGGAATTTGGAGGTACAAGGCCAGGTCCACATCTCTTTTGGAACCAGCTGGATGCCCCACTGTGTGTTGCTGTGGGTTTGCATCCTCCTTTTCTCCTGAAATGAAAAATATTCAGGGTGAAAGGTGATAAAATATTCATCGATTCTGAGGCTCGTTAAGGCAGGGGAATTGAGTGTGGGCGCTTCCTCCACTCTTACAGCTCGGTCTCACTCCTGAGCCAAGATTCATTTCCATGGGAAGTGCTTTGTGCTCTTCCCTCATGGATATTGGGGGTGTGAAGAGTCCCTGTAGCTCAGCTCTCCTGAATGCAGCTCCTGCCTTCTTTCACGTCCTCCCAGGGCTGGCTTTGCCTACTGCTGCTCCTGTTGCTCCAGCCCTGAGCAGGGATTGTTAATCAAGGCCGTAATCAGCCTCTTGCACATCTTTTGTGTCCCAAACTGGTGCTCCCTGGTTTCCTCCTCCTGTGATCTTTTTCCTGTCTGTAGCAAAGCTGCATCCATTTGAAAGCTCCTGTTCCATCTTCCCCTTTCTTTAAGATGTATTTGTGCATCTTTTTTCTCTTTTGTAGTCGAAACAATCTCCAAGCCCTGCCAGGATCAGGATCTCTCTGGGTGATTTCAAATGCACTGTGAGACAGATTTGGATCTGAAGAGACTTAACTTGTAACATGCACTCAGTGGAAACCCTTCAAATTAAAAAGCTGCTTACAGTGTCCATACTGGATGTTAAAGAGCCTGGATTCCAGGCTGGAAAGGGTCAAAAACCACTTTTAGAGGCTTGGAGCTGCTGAAATTGCTCTCTGAGTCCACAGCCATCAGGAGGGTGGCAGCTCAGGAGAGCCTGGCACAGGGTGCCCAGAGAAGCTGTGGCTGCCCCTGGATCCCTGGAAGTGCCCAAGGCCAGGCTGGACAGGGCTTGGAGCACCCTGGAATAGTGGAAAGTGACCCTGCCCATGGCAAGGGGTGGCACTGGATGGGCTTCAAGGTCCCTTCCAACCCAAACTATTCTGTCATTCTGTGATTGGTGGCAGAGTGAGCTCCTGGCTGCAATTAAAGGTGGGTGAGACTTAAAAATAACCAGAGCCAGAAGGGCAAAATTCAAAAATTTGTGTTACCCCAGGAGGTTTGAGATAACCCTTGAGTTTCCTGATGGATGCTGTGTCTCCTGCAGCTCATATGGAATGTTTATGGAGGTGTCCAGGGAGAAGGAGGCCATAACGGAGCTGGAGCATGGTGCCAGCACCTTGGAGCTGCTCCACCTCTAGGCTAATAATTCACTAATTTTTAGCTTCAAATGCCTCTTATTTTGCAGGCTGATGCACTTCAGGAAAGCTGCCATTGAGCAATCCCAGTTTTCTTCACAGCTCCCAAATTTTGTAAACACAGTCACTACAAAAGGCAGAGCTACTGGAAAGGTTTCTTCCCAAAGTCACTGTGTGGGAGTTAATTAACATTTAAGGACTTGGGTTCATCTCATTTGGGCTGATCTTGTCCGAGTGTGAGACAGGGGCTTAGATCCTGATGGGGGGTGGTGCTGATGTGTCACTTGAGAGCAGAAATGCTGCTTCAGTGTCCTGTGTCTGGGACATGGTGACTTTCAAGAGGGTTTTAAGTGTTCATAGCCCTTATTGAGCTTTTTCTGGGGACAGTTTGGACGCTTTCATGTCACCATTTAATTGAAGAGCATCGTAATTACTAACATCCAGTTCGGACACCTAAAGGAAGCGTTGCTTTGAGGCTGGAATTTGTGGAAACAGATGGGTGAGCTGCTGAAGATAATCAGAGGTCAGCTGGTTAAGCCTTATTTTTCGAATAGCCTTGTTGGGGTTAGAGAGTGCTTTCTTAAAGCGTATTTACTGCATAATCTGTGCAGATGAGTGTAAGAGAGCCTTTGAGGGAATTAGTGAAATTCAGCTGAGACTGCTTTGCATTCAGGCAGTAGAGAGCTGCTGAAAAACCCGAATGTCTGAGGGATCCTCCTCTGGCGACCCTAAAAACACATTTAAACCTCCTTTTCCACCTGCCAGATTGATCTGTGACCTCACCATGCCCTGACAAAGTGGAGTTCTCGTGAAATGTGCTCCAGGTTTTAAGAGGGGGGAGTTAAGATCACTTTTGCTCCAGAAGAGTGATAGAAAAATGCTGACACTCGTCATTTTTTGAAGGAAAAATCCATATGCCACAGCCTTGTGTGAACAAATGTGGTGTCTGGGCCGGATGGACAGAGTTAGCTGGGCAGTGATGAGTCTGCTCGCAGGAAGAATCTCCATCAAAATGTGAAGTGATGGAAGCTGGAGAAAACAGGCTGGAAAAATAGCTATTTATTGGGAGTGTTCCCACAGTTAATGCTGGGATCATGATCCTCTTAATGTGCCGGTGATGTGGAGTGCAGTGTCCCAGCAGGGCAGCACTTACAGTCTGTCTGTCTGCAAAATCCTGTGGCATCTGTGACGGAGCCACAGAGGTGCTGATTTACTCCTTACCTCTGCTGGGTAGGAGCAAATGGCAAATTATTCAGGGCTTGGTGCAGTAGCTTGTGCTGCACTGAGGAAAACCTTCCTTCAGGAAAAGGCTTCAGGTTTTTAGGTGTCAGGACAGGTTTAGAAGGAGCAATTTCAGCAGCTGCTGGTGCCTCTGAGGCTTTCTCTCCTCTCTAAGGTGATGTGGGAGAAGGTCATTTTCATTGTTCACCCGTGGAACACACATAAAACTTGAAGAAAGAATTTAAACCATCCTAGTGCAGCTTGGGACAGCTGTGTGGATCTGTGCAAGGGCTTGAATCATCTCCTGAAGAAAGCAAACGGACAGGAAGGATTTAACTTGGCTTTCCTCTAAAAGTGGTGCTCCCAGAGGTGATCAGAAGTGGTGGATGCAGCAGGATCTGTTGGAAGCAGGCAGACCTGAACAGCAGCTGTCCCGTGGCTCGGGGTGAAGCTGCACAGTCGTCCCCATTGCTGGCTCCAGAGCAAATCTGACAGCCCTGCTGATGTTTATTTTCCCAACATAAAAATGGACACATCTCCATGGAGCCAGGCTGGGAGAGCTGGGGGTGTTCAGCCTGGAAAGAGAAGGATCCAGAGAGACCTCAGAGCCCGTTTCAGTGCCTGAAGGGGCTCCAGGAGAGCTGGAGAGGGACTTGGGACATGGGATGGAGGGACAGGACAAGGGGGAATGGTTTTAAGCTGAAAGAGGACAGGGTTAGATGGGATATTAGGAAGGAATCCTTGGCTGTGAGGGTGGTGAGGCCCTGGCACAGGGTGCCCAGAGAAGCTGTGGCTGCCCCTGGATCCCTGGAAGTGTCCAAGGCCAGGTTGGATGGGGCTTGGAGCAGCCTGGGATAGTGGAAGGTGTCCCTACCCATGGCAGGGGGTGGGACTGGATGAGCTTTAATGTCCCTTCCAATCCAAACCATTCTGTGATTCCATGATTCCAGATGTGTCAGGAGTGCTGTGGGCACCACTTCATGAACACTCACATCTGTTTTACCTTCCAAGAGCAGTGTCCCTGCTGAGCACTCCTGGAAAGCTTCAGGAAGCAGAAGCAGAGTCTTTCCTCTGTCTGTCTTCCTCAGCCAGAGGAACACAGAGCATTCTGCATCCATCATCTCTACACTTTGGCTCAGGATTTCTGGGCCGTTTGTGGCCCTGGTTGTTTTCCCCTGCTGCCAGATTTAAACTCTCCAGCCTCTGGAGCAGTGGATAACCCAGCCTGTGCATGGAGTTATGAGATCAGGAGGAAACCAGAGCTGCCAGCAGGACTCAAGCAGTTTTTAGCCAGGGATCCTCCAACCTCCCGGTGTTGTCCTGTTGCAGGAGTTTCGTTCCTGTTTTCCCTGGCATCACTTCAGAGACACAAACTGGAGTGGGAGTGGTGAGCTGGTGTCATTGACAGGCACGTTTGTGGAGCATTCCTGTTCTTATAGGGCATCCTGAAGGGCTGTGCTTTCCTCCATGTTCTCAGGACAGATTTCTTTATTCTTAATCCTCATAATATGAGTGACCAAAACCCCACACAAACCCTAAGTGCTGGTTTGTGTTTACTGTTTGTTATCCTGAAATTCTTTGCTGGGATACTGCTGCTGGATCCCACTCTGAAAAATGCTCTGATACCAACAGTGAGCAGCTGATTTTGTCCTTTGTAAATTTAATTTAGACTTTCGAGGGGCTCTCCCTTGACCTCAGGAGTTTAGGGGAAGCTCTATAGATGAGTGTTTGCCTGTTTTCCCTGCCATTGTTCCCAACTCAGGTTTATCAGCAGTCTTTCCCAGATTTTCATTGAAAGCACCGATGCCCTAGTGTATAATATTCTAGTTAAATCCAACTGTATTAATGTCTTATCTGATTTCTCATACACAATTTTGGTACCTAGAAGAGGACAGGAGGACGACCTCCCTCTAAAAGGAGTGGTCATGCCATGAGAAGGAGTACGGATTACACTTAAAATTTCACTTCTGAAGCACCACTCTGTGTTGATGGAATTGGTCTGTTACTGCTCCCCAAGGCACACTGTGAACTTTTAATGGAGCCACTGGACATAAATAAATGCTTTAAGCAGTTTAGCTGCAAGTGTGGATCCTCACCTTTCCCCTTTTCCCCCCTCTGCCTCCGTTCCTGCCTCCTGCCTGGCACTGTAATGATTTGAAGGGATTAGTATCTCATTTCCACGTGGCTGCCTTGGAGATCTTTTTGACCAACTTCCCTCTGGACTCTCTACAACCATTAAAAGATGTTTGAAATTACTCAACCTCAACGGTGCTTGAAATTGAGCCATGTTCTATTGTGTCAACAAAGTGCTGCAAGTGCTGATTGTAGAGGCCAGAATAAAGGTTTCCAGCCCTGCTGCCCACAAAATTCCCTTATTAAGTGATGTTTCCCCACCTGGGAGCTCAGATGTGCTGCTCTGGTTGCTTATTTGTCCATCTGCCTTTATTTTATTTACATTCTGTAATCAATGAACAGGTTGAAACAGTTCTGCTGCAAGACTTCCAACCCCTGTCATGGCAGGGACACCTTCCCCTATCCCAGACTGCTCCAAGTCCCGTCCAGCCTGGCCTTGGACACTTCCAGGGATCCAGGGGCAGCCACAGCTTCTCTGGGCACCCTGTGCCAGGGCCTCCCCACCCTCAGTGGGGAGAATTTCCTCCTAATGTCCCATCTAAATCTCTCCTCTGTCTCCCCCTTTGTCCTGTCACTTACCAGCCATGTAAAAAGTAACTCTCTCGTTCCTTTCCTGCTTGTTTTCCTTTGTGTGCTTGGGTGTACTCAGAAATGATTTAAGGGCTTTGTGGGTTATTGGAAATTTGTGATATTACTTGGAGTCTGAAGAATTTCACGGTGCCCTACTTGGCAGTGCTGTGTTTTTTACTAGAGCAGAATGTTTCAGAGGGGGAAGAGTATTTAGTCTTCACTCTTGCATTGCCCACGAAATACATGGAGGAGGAACAGTGAAGTGTGATTTGTCCAGTTTTGGTCTCAAATGGTGTCTTCCCAGACCTCTGCTCTGGAGCCAGGCTGGGAGAGCTGGGAATGTCCAGCCTGGAGAGGAGAAGGCTCTGGGGTGATCTCAGAGCCCCTTCCAGAGTCTAAAGGGGCTCCAGGAGAGCTGGAGAGGGACTTGGGACAAGGGATGGAGGGACAGGACACAGGGAATGGCTTCCCACTGCCAGAGGGCAGGGTTAGATGGGATATTAGGAAGGAATCCTTGGCTGTGAGGGTGGGGAGGCCCTGGCACAGGGGGCCCAGGGAAGCTGTGGTTGCCCCTGGATCCATGGAAGTGTCCAAGGCCAGGCTGGATGGGGCTTGGACCATCCTGGTCTAGTGGAAGGTGTCCCTGCCCATGGCAGGGGATGGAATGATTTGATCTTTAGGGTCCCTTCCAACCTAAACCATTCTATGATGATTCTGTAATCATTCATAGGCTGGTTGCTGTCCAGGTCATGAGGAAAAATGAATCAAATTGAAAACCTTAATTTTGGGAGCGCTGCATTTCAGTGGGTGCAGCACAGTCCCTGTGTCTTTTCTGGCTCAGGGTTTCCTCTTTCCTGCAGCAGCTTTGATACTTTGCAGTAAATACCTGGTCACAGCCCACTGTCATCTGGTGTCTGAGGGCATTCTTTAAGCAGAGGTGAGGACTGAGTTTATTTTTCAGTTCAGAGAGTGTCTCTGCACTCGGTGAGCAACGAGTTCTGCTGGTGCTGGATCAGACGTTGAAAAAATCCTCTCTCTGCTGGTCCCACCTCACAGTGAAAGCAGCTGATTGCCCTCTGTCTGAGGTCAAAACAAGCAAAATATTTCAAGAGCCTGTGATTTCACAGTCAAGTTCTATGACAGCACTGGAGCTGCCGATTCCAGGGGGGGTGATTTTGTTGTCTTCCAGCTGAGATATCCCAGGAGCAGTGCTCTGAGTGCCAGACCTAACAAAGCTGGGTGTCCTGGGGCTCCTGTCTCACATTCAGCTGCTCTGGGACCCAGGGGGGAATTGCAGAGAACTGGTGGAAGGTTTCTGTGCCATTTACAGGGCTCTCTTCTGTGCACATCCTGTGGTGCCCGAGAAGGGAGAGGTTCGCATGTCATATCCCCAGGGATGAGCGTAGAGGAGGATCCAGCACCCCCATTCAGCATCAGGGTGAACTTCTGTGGGATTTTAAGCCTTTTTGTTCAATGGGAATTCAGGGCCTAGAAATTTAAGTCGTATGAGTCGTAGAAATTTGAGTTGTAGAAATTTTAGTCCATGGCTAAGGGAGCTGGGGGGGCTCAGCCTGGAGAAAAGGAGGCTCGGGGGGACCTTCTTGTAGAGGGAGGAAACACCCTGAAGGTTCCTGTTTCTCCTAACACTTTGTTGAGAGAGGAAAGAGACTGGAAATCCCAGAGGATGTGTGGATGTGGGAAGCTGAATGAAAGGGATGTCTAAGGAGGACTGAAAAAAGTGGGTTTCAAGTGAGAACGTGGGAAGGGATGCTGGCTTGGCTTTGTGAGGAGGTTGTAAGTCTTAAATATTCGAGTTCCCAGAAGATGTTTGAGGATAAAATAACAAGGGAAAAGAACCACATGGCAAATACCTGGTACCACTGGCTTCTGAGCACATGCCCAGTGTCCCAGGGGAGATGAGTCCTGCTGAAAGGGGGGAAGTTCGCAAAAGCTTTGGGAATGGTAAAAAAATCATTAAAATATTTGCTGAAGGACAATAAGACTCTTCTGATAATTGCAGGGATTCAGGAGAAACTTTAAATGCAGCTTTGAAAGTCACCAGAAATATTGAGGAGAGCAAGTCCCAGACCCCTGGAGGTTTGGGCATATAAAATGTTGCCTGTGCTCCAGACTCTGGATGGAGATCCCTACAGGGGTGTGTGTGCATCCCTGCCTGTTTTGAAAACTATCCACATTTTTGATGTCACTGTCACAGTCTAAAAACAGGATGTAAGGAGCTCGAGGAGCTTAGGTACCTTCTGCTGTGTGGCAGTGACACTTCCTGGTATATGGATCATGGAATCACAGAACATCCTGAGTTCAGAGGGATCCATCAGGATCGTTGATCCAGCTCCTGGCCCTGCACAGACATCCCAACAATCCCACCCTGTGCATCCCTGAGAGCATTGTTCAAACTCTCCTGGAGCTCTGGCAGCCTTGGGGCCATTCCCATTCCCTGGGGAGCTGCTCCAGTGTCCAGCCTCCCTCCGAGGGGAGAAGGGAAGCTCAGTGGTACCCACAGCTGTAACTTCGTGGCTTCCAAAGAGCTTTGAACACTCCCAGCAGCTGAGTTCCCTCCCTCCCTGTGCCATCCCCGCTTGGAACGTGGCGTTCATCTAAAGTATTCATTAAGATGGGGAATTATTTGCATATTATTAGCATTATTACATGGAAATAAAGCTGCTGCTGGTTCTTCCCTCCCTCCATGTATCTTTCATCACCCGCCTTTATAAGGCTTTGAATCCTGTTTGTTGTGTGACAAACTGGGCTGATAAATCTCGTTACTCACTTCAATGGCTGCGAGACTCACTGCACATTACTGAATTTGGTGAATTATGTAATAAATGCATAATTAAAACTAAACCCAGAGCCTCTCGTGGAACCTCAGAAAACGCCGTTCGTGATGAATTATAGAGAAACGTACATGGGTATTAAAATTTAAGCCTAATTATTTGGATTTATTTTCAATCAATATTTAATGCTCTCCCTATAAGTTCCTGTGGACCCACAGCAAATCTGTTGTTGTGGCTTTGCTGGAAAGCACAGAAAGTGTCTGTGTGTGTGTGTAGAGGGAGATGTTTGTTTTCATGGGGCTTCATATCTTAATATTTGGTTACAGAAAGAAAAACTCCCCTGAGCACAACGTGCTCAAAATATTTTTCAGCCGCAAGAAGTGTCTCCAAGGAGTTGGGTTTTGCCCAAGTCTTTCCCCACTTGATCACCTTCGAATGAGAAGCTTTGGCTGCCCCATCCCTGCAATTGTTCAAGGCTGGATTGGATGGGGTTTGGAACAACCTGGGATAGTGGAAGGTGTCCCTGCCTGTGGCAGGAGGTTGGAACAAAATGACCTTTAAGGTCCCTTCCAACGCAAACCATTCTGTGATTGTGGTTAACTGGAAGAGAATCACAGTAAAAGGAAATAATTTACTCAAACAAAGCACTGCTTGGTTGTTCACTCATCAAATTGGTATTAAAATAAACTGAAAACCTTTCCCTCAGTGAATTTCTGCCCTCCTGGTTTTTACTTCAAGGTTTAAACTTGAGATGTGCTAAAAACTTCTTTTCTCTGTGCTTAAAACAAGTTTTAGAAATATTTTCCTTGGAAAGAGAAGCAATGTTTTTAAGGCAAACAGCCTGCAAGTTTAATTTTGAAAGGTTTGTCTCTTAAGTAGCAAATTGAATAGAAGGGATTTGATTCCCCTAAATCCCCGATTCTAGAGAAAGCAGCTTGAAATCTCAGTAAGAGAATTAACACACGGGTTAAACTTACAATAAGAAGCAGGACTTGGAAAATGCCTATTCAGATGCCGTTAAGGAAATAATAGGATTAGTTCTTGTCGTGTCAGTGTGGATTCCTCAGACGGGGGGCTCTGCTGACACACAGCCGGGCTGTGTTGCTGGTCTGGCCGTGAAATTGGGGACAGTGACAATAAAGATGACTTTTCTTGGAGGCAAATTCCTTTGAATGTTTAAGCCGGTGCTTGTTTACACGCACAGGGCAGGTAATTCAGGGTGACAAAAAAGCCCCTAATAATCCCCCTCCCTCCCCAGATCTGCTGTTTGTGGCTGAGGTGATGGTAATTGCAGCTGGGTGAGTGGTGAAAAAAAGCAGGAATACACCGTGGCAGCGTTTTTAGTTCCTGTAAGCAGATTTTTGTTCATTTCTACCATCTGTTGCAAACATAATGCGGTTTCTTGCCTGTTATTTTCATCCCTTTATTCCAATGTATATATATTTTAATGTATATACATTATACCTGTCGTTTAAGATAAAGCATTTTTGTCCTGTGTTTATATTTATTTATTTATATGTACCATTCATGATAATTCAGAATCCTGCAAAAAAGCATTATTTTCAGTTTCTTGTGTTTTCCATTCCATAATCCTCCATGTGTGTCTTTGTTTTTAGCTTAAACCAAAGAGAACGAAGCGTTAAGGCAGAATTGGGGTTATTTTGACATCACCTGATTCCATCATAGAAGGAGCTGTAGGAGACCAGCGCTCTGGAAAACTCCCAACAAAATGGTAATGAGTCAAAGAAAGGCTTCTGTTGTGCTGTCACTCTCCTGTTCTTGTCTTCAGACACAACTTCTGCTGCTTTGCAAAGCTTCTCTTCCCTTTTCCGGGGGGTTTCCTCTGGCAAATAGTCCTGGGTATCCCGTAATTCCTCCCAAAAGTGCTTTGGGAGCAGAGGGGAGTTTAGGCAGCATTTTACCAAGCCAAAAACTGCATGAGAAGTTGTGGTGCCCCTGGAAGTGTCCAAGGCCAGGTTGGACAGGGTTTGGAGCAGCCTGGGAAAGGGGAAGGTGTCCCTGCCCATGGCACAGAGTGGAAACGGGATGATCTTTGAGGTCCCTTCCAACCGAAACCATTCCCTGATTCTATAATTTTGTGTTTCTGTGATTTCATGACTAAGAATGAAATAAAGTTTTGTGTAGACAGGTAATTGGCAAATGTACCAAATTTCTCAATAAATTAGCACCAGAAAATTTATAATATATATAAAATAATATAATAATATCACCGGTGGAGGAAACAAGGTGGGCACGTGCTCAGGTTTATATTTCCCATCCTGTATCAGAGCATTCCCAAGCACTCCTCGAGCTGGAACTTAAGGAAGCAAAAAAGAAAAAACAAAAAAGGCAAACAGCTTTAGAGCTTGGTCTCTGACAGAGAGTATTTGCTGTGTTCTGGCACAGGATTTATTTAGGGGGTGTGTGTGAAGCTTGGAGAGAGCTCTCTGCACATTTTGCAGTGGCAGCCGCTGACGCTGCCTCGAGTTGCAGCCAAAGCCGGGCTGGTTTCAGCTCCGGGTGTGTTTCAGCTCAGTGTTACTCCATACTGGAGTCATCTCGTAAAGCTGAATGATCTCACAGATCTGGAGATCAGCAATGTGTTATCTTACTTAGCTTGCAATTCAAGATTTGAAGGAATTAATTTGGAAAAGCTGCACTGAATGCCTATGTGTATATGCACATAATTGTATCAGGTTACTGTGCCATATATTTTTCTTATCCTTGGACGGTTCTTGCATGAAATCTTTCATTCTGCTCTCCTCTGAGCTGTTCCTTTCTTACTCACTAACAGGAGTTCCTCTCCTCTAACAAAAAGTGCTTATCCCTATTATATGTCTTCTAAAATGTGTCCATTTAAATTAATATTTAACAGAGCAGAGACATGTCTGTGGTATAATGTATCCACTTATGGCTAATCGTTATTTGAGGTGATTGAGCCTCTTTGTACTTAATTTTTTGTGCTTTTTATCCAGCAGAATCATTTGTAGATTGCAGTGTAAGAGCTGATTTACACCTCAAAGCAGACTCTTTCTCCTGGAGCACTGGGTTTATCAGTTACCAGCATCCTTTTAGCAGCACAAATGGTGCACTGAGCATGGAAGGATCTCATCTCAAACTAGAAATCCCAATTCCTGTCCCAGTTTAAGGTGTAGTTACCAATCTTTTGGCACCCCCCTGTACAATTATTTTCTTGAAGGTTTTGGAATGTTTAATTTGCACTGCTGGGATTTTTTATTCCAGCCGATTTCATTTATTCATTCCCTCACCAAAAGGGTGCTCAGGCACTGGCACAGCTGCCCATGGTGGAATCCCCATCCCTGGAGGGATTTAAAAGCCCTGTGGATGTGGCATTTGGGGACATGGGTCAGTGGTGGCCTTGGCAGAGCTGGGGGAACTCGATGACCTGAAAGATTTTCTCAACCCTAATGATTCAGTGATTCCAAGTGAGGTGCCCAGGCAGAGCTGCTGGTCTTGGCTCCCTCTCAGTCACTGGCACTGCCATGTGTCCTCTCCTAGAAATCCTGTCCTTTTGGCTCCAGCTTTGCCTGGATACCCACCTCAGACACTGAACCTTTGGTAGGATGAACTCGCCCACCCTATCAGGGATCCTTGAACATCATCTTTTTATTTCACCATTTAAGGTTTAATTGATTGATAATGGTTTAGTTAATACTTGAGCATTCCTATTTATTTAATTTTCTTTTTTCTTTCTTTTTTTTTGTTTTTGTTTTTAGGTCTGAAAGGTTTTTATAGGTGGTGAGATGTTCCAGTGCTTGGATCAATCTGTTTCATTTAATGTGGGAAGGAGCGGATTTTTTTTTGCTGTTGTTTGGTTCGGTTATTTTAAGTTTCTGGAATTTTACATCAGCCGAGTTGCTCCGGGTACAGAAACAGAGAATCATGAAATCGCAGAATGGTTTGGTTTGGAGGAGACCTTAAAACCCATCTTGTTCCACCCCCCCCTGCCGTGGGCAGGAACACCTTCCACTATTCCAGATTGCTCCAAGCCCCCTCCAACCTGGCTTTGGACACTTCCAGGGATGAATGAGATGATTTTAAAGGTCCCTTCCAACCCAGGCCATCCTGCAATTCCCTGAAAGCTCATCAGAAATAACTCCGCTCTCAGGATTTTTATCGTGCTCAGTTCTCCCTCAGCCATTGCTGAACCCTCCGACAGAGCGAGGTTTAACTCCCAGCCTGCTGCATCTCCCGAGTTCAGACATCTCTGCAGAAGATTAAACAAGTTAGAGAAATGAGCTTTGATCCCTTTCTGCCAGCATAGGATTATTCCACATCACACTGGGTTTGAAGTTCACGCCTAATCCAGTTTTACACGGCCCAGGGGGGGACCGGGCTGCTCCCGGCTCCGTCTGCAGCCTCTGATTTAGTGGCACTTCCTTGATACTGAGATTCCATTTACATTCCCATTACTGCATCCCATTCCGTCCTGTGGCATCCCATCACGGAGCTGCTTCCTGGGATCTGCCTTCCCAGGGCAGATGGATCCTTACCCTCCCCGTGCTGCTTTGGGTGCTCACTACGTACATTCATATACCTTAGTGGATATTGAAACCACGCCCTTGCAAACAGCTCTGGTGTCTTGTGTGGGGATTTTCAAGCTGTAGAAACACATTTAAATACAAAAAAGGGTTTGGAGTGTCCAGCCTGGATCGTTGTGCACAGAAAAACCTGGTGAGAAATGAGATTCCTAGAGCCACCTGTGCAGAACTGATGCTGATCATGGCAAAGAGGAGGGTCCTGTTCCTGTTTTCCAGAGGTTTAATGCTCACTCCTGAGGGGGTTTTAATCACACTACATTTTATTTATGGTATTTGTAACCCTGTAAGTTTTCTTCCTAATAAATGTGTATTTTCAGGCTGAAAAAATCCTTGTCTGTGATCCTTTGAAATGCCTTTTTACAGGCATTCAGCATCCTGAACATTTTCTCCTCGTACACACACCGGCCATGGGGGTAACAGAGCAGCAGAGCATTCCAACCAGGAGCTATTTGAAGTCCTCAAAGGATGCATTTAAAAGTGACAGCATATTTTGCTGGACTGACAAAAGCTTGGTTTAGCACCTACATCACTCCCAGGGACCTTTCAGGAAGCGCCTCTTGGAGCAGAAAGCACTGGATAGGTCAGAAATGTGGTTTATACAGCAGAAATGGGGTTTGTAGGTAAGAGTTACAATTCTAAGTTTCTGAGGATGTCCGTATTTTAGTGGGAAACCCAAAAGATCCCGGAATGGAATCTTCTGCTCTGTGCCTGCCTTTCATGCACACCTTGTAGTAATGTTTCAATTTTTTTTAAAGAATGCAGTAATTATAGAAGGGAGAGAGTTTTTAACACTCTTGTAGCCTGGATGGCAGAGAATATCCCTTTTTTTCCATGCTGAGTTGCTTGGATAGCCCCTGCTCCTGCTTTTTTCTTCACTGGCAACAGCTCACTCAGAACCCAAATCCATCCCAGTGATATTTAATCATGGAATCACAGAATGGTTTGGGTTGGAAGGGACCTTAAAAATTGTCTCATTCCAAGCCCCTGCCATGGACAGGGAACCGTCCTCCTCCCCCAAAGCTGTCCTTGGCAGAAAAGCACCATTAATCCTGATGGGAACCAGCAATTCCAGGGATTTCACATCACCCTTGCAGCAAAGGTGTGTTTGGAATTATCTTCCCACATCCTAACAAGGCTTTGACCAGACCAGGAGCACCCTGTACAAAAAAAGATGTTTTTAAGCACATCAGCTCTGGAAGGTCGCAAGGCTGTCAGAGTGACTTATCTGCTCTCCTCTGGAAATGGCATTTCTGGAAGGCTGTGGCGGATGCTGCTCTGGCAGTCTGGGCTGAATCCTGCAGAAGGGCTTCAGGAGATCCATCAGATGCCCTACTTAATTTAAAATGTTTGGAGTTCATTTTTTTTTATTTTTGTTTTGTTCTCATCACTGTAGTAAAATTATTTTTACGACCCTTTGGGTATTACCTGCTTTTATAAATCTTCCTATAATTAAATTTACAAATCTGCCTGTGAGCTGGTGATGTGTAAAACCTTGCAAACGGGACCCTTTGTGTGTTAACCTATATTAATGTTACTTTTATTCCTTCTGGCAGTAATCATCCTGGCTCTAGGCCTAGGATTAATCTATAAGATGCTGAACATGCTTGAATTTTTTTCTCCCCTTCTCTGTGGCAAACTCGTCTTATGCAGAGCAGGGCAATTTTAAAACTGCTTCCTATGAAGTGGTTTCGCTGTTACCCCTCCTAAGTGATTCACGGGAGGAGCCATGGCAGAGGTGAATTGATCCTGGGCTGTGGATATGGGAAGGAGAAATGATTCAGCCTCTGTCAGTTTTGGTGCTGGGCTGATTCCAAGCCTGGTGACGCAGCTTTGGCTGCCTGGCCAAGGGACTGTCACCGACCCTGCTCTGCAGGACTGGGGGTGTTTTAAAAGCAGGGCAGGGGCTCCAAAGCTGCTCTGGTGTGGCTGGAATTTCCATGCCGTGGACAACAGGCAGCTGAACAAGAGCCAGGTGTGCCCAGGTGGCCAAAAAGACCAATGGCCACTGGGCTGTCCCATCACTGGTGTGTCCATCAGGGCCAGGGCAGTGCCCGTCCCCTGTGCTGGCACCGCTGGGGCACCTCCAGTGCTGGGGGCAGCTCTGGGACCCTCCTGACAACAGAGACCTGGAGGGGCTGGAGCATGTCCAGGGAAGGGAACGGAGCTGGGGAAGGGGCTGGAGCACCAGGAGAGGCTGAGGGAGCTGGGAAAGGAGCTCAGGCTGGAGAAAAGGAGGCTCAGGGGGGACCTTGTGGCTCTGCACAACTCCCTGACAGGAGGGGACAGCTGGGGGGGGGTCAGGCTCTGCTCCCAAAGAACAAGGGACAGCGTGAGAGGAAACAGCCTCAAGTTCCCTAGGAGAGGTTTAGGTTGGATATTAGGAATAATTTCTTCATGGAAAGGGTTGTCCAGCCTTGGCACAGCTGCCAGGGCAGTGCTGGAGTCCCCATCCCTGGAGGGGTTTAAAAGCCCTGTGGATGTGGCACCTGGGGACCTGGGTCAGTGGTGGCCTTGGCAGTGCTGGGAAATGCTTGCACTGGATGATCTATGATTCTGTTACTTTCCCATGGTTTTAGAACTGTTGGTCTTGAGGCCAAGGTGCTGCAAGATCCTTAAAGAAACCATGGAGGGTTTGCACCCACCTTAAAATACCCTGGTGGAACATTTATTCATCCTCTTACCGTGTAAGAGTTCAGGGACATCAAAGAGAGGCACCAACACTTTCTGGAGACAAGAAATTGGTGTTCTCTGGGTGTTGTGTGAAACAGGAGCACAGCCCTGGGTGTGGGCAAGCCACAAATTTCCTAGAGCTGGGGAAGTTCTGGTTCCCCCATCCCTAAAAACATTCAGGAATAGGTTGGATGGGGCTCTGAGCAGCCTCACCTGGTTGAAGATGTCACCGCTCACTGCAGGGGGTTGGAAGGCCTTTAAATGTCCTTTCCAGTCTGAAATATTCCCTGTCACATGTCCTCTGCTCCTCCTGAGCTGGCAGGTTCAGACCTGCTCCATCCCTTTCTCCATCCCAACCTTCTCCCCACTGTGGGTGGATGAGGAAGGAGGCTGGGAGAGACTCGGTGCTGTTTCAGGGCTGCTGGTGCAGCATCGTCCTCTGGGGGTGTCCTCATGGCTCAGCTGTCCTTGGGGACTGTCCCCTTGGACACAGGAGCCACGTCCCAGCAGTGGTGGCCTCAACAAGTTCATAACTGGAAGCTTCAGCCTTCCTGAATTCCTGGATCGATGCAGCCCCAGACTCTTTGCTGCTGTGTCAGGAGAGCTGCCGTGGGCTGGAGCAAACTTTGCCCACCGGGAATTTTTTCCTTAGAAAACCTTTCTGGAGTCATTGATTTGCAGCGTGTCTGAGCCAAATTTAAGCATGGAGCCACAGAGATCTGAATTTAGCTGTGCTGGCTGTTTTCCCCGGGAGGAGGGATCACAGGGATGGATTTGATTGCCTTGGAAAATTAGTGTTGATTTCAGTGAAGAATATTTTATTACAGTGTTTGCATTGGCATTGTCTTCATAGGATAATGGCTGAGAGTTTCCTGTGTTTCCTGTGCTTGTGTGTATTTAATGATTTAATCTATTCCTTCTGAATACTGGCTTGGACTAAAAAAGAAAAAAATAAAAAAAGGGCTGGCTGCCTACTCTTAATATCCCATCATAAAATAAAATCACTAATCCCAAAGGTGGAGTTGCAATTAAAAAGAAAGAAAACCAGCATTGAAAAGTATTGAAACTGAATAATATGGTCTAAAATAGACACTGCCTGTGGTGTTTGCTTCAGATACTGAAGATGCTGAGGTTGTAGTGCCCTGAAAAACTGGGATGCCCTTACAGGATCCTGGAATGATTTGGGTGGGGAGGGACCTCCTTAAAACTCCTCTCATTTCAACCCCTGCCATGGGCAGGGGCACCTTCCACTATCCCAGGTTGCTCCAAGCTCCCTGGGGAGCCTGTTCAGTGCCCAAACACCCTCTGGGGGAAGAACATTTTCCTGATATCCAGCCTAACACAGCTCCAGCCATTCCTGAGTTCTGTCTGTGGTCACAGAGAGCAGAGATTGGAGCTGCCCCTGCATTGGATCCAGCATGGAGAATCCTCCGTTTCTTCTGTTTTACAAGTATAAAATGATGAGCTGACCAAGATATTGGCCTTTAAACCTTGTTTTCCCCTTCATGGGCTCTCAAAACTCCCCCTCAAACTCCCTCCAGTCCCCACAGGCACCATCTCCATACCAGGAAGGTTCCCCTGCCCTGAGGATCCAAACATTTGCTGCACCTGTGGGGCCCAGGAGAGCCAGGGAGGCTGTTCAACACCATCAGGCAGCTCAGTCCACCTCAGTTTGGGATGTGGTTTGCAGAGATCAGGGCAGGTGAGAGTTGTTGCTGCAGGTTGTGTGTCTGACAGTCTCCCATTTTCCTGCTGGCTGCCTCCAGTGGAGGTGGGGAGCTCCAGGACAGGCCAGGAGTGCTCCCAGCTCCACAGCCGGGGGCTTTAACCTGCCTGGAAGTTTTGCCTTGTCTCCCTTCCTGGGTATCACTCCAAGCCACGGGAAGTTTTGGATCAAGAGGAATTAGCTTCAGACAGTAATGAAAGAGGCTGTGCTCATAAATGCAGCACTGGAGCTGTTAAACCAGGCTGTGTCTGGCACTGGGGAACGAGTGCAATCTAATAAAGGTATTACAAGCACTCGAGTTTGGGCAATTAAAATGATCATGATGTGCTGCAGATAACAAGGCTGAGGTGAGGCTTTATGGGGGCCAGGGAGTGCATCCAGGTCCAGGTCTGCCCTGGCACAAGAAGCTGTGGCTGCCCCTGGATCCCTGGAAGTGTCCAAGGCCAGGTTGGATGGGGCTTGGAGCACCCTGGGCTAGTGGAAGGTGTCCCTGCCCATGGCAGGGGGTGGAACTGGGATGAGCTTTAATGTCCCTTCCAACCCAAACCATTCTGGGATTCTGTTTGCAGAGCTTCTGGTCTGCAGGGGAAGAGAAATAAAGAGGCTGAGAGAGGAGGGGAGAGTTAAGCATCACTTAAAGGTTATTGCACATTTTATGTAAGACCTGAACCTCGATTCATAGAGCCACAGAAGGGTGTGGGTGGGAAAGAGCCTTGAAGACCATCCAGTCCAACCCCCTGCACGGGCAGGGACACCTTCCACTCTCCCAGGTTGCTCCAGGGAGGAATCCTTCCTTCACAGCAGCATTTTCCTGGATCAGGAGTAGCAGTCAGGCTGTGTTCCCTCTGAGCAGCTCCCCTTTACGAGAGGAATCCCTGTGACCCACCACTGCCATTTACTGCCTTCAGAGCTCTCCATGGGCAGCACAAGGGCTCCTTTATGGCATTGTGTTTACCAAAGCTGCCTGGAGGAGGTTATTTAAACTGCAGTGGTTTGAACCGTGCTCTTGACATAATTTTTCTCCATCTGTAGCTTAAATATCAGCCTCTTCTCTGAACTGAATGACTCTCATGGTTACTCAGATGCTTTCAAGGTGCAGTTGTTCCCTTTGTGAGCACCTGTGACATCTGGAGCTGCCCAGTCTGATTGCTGCAGAAATCCAGCGTGTTCCAGGCTCGGTGTGGGAATCACAGCAGTTACAGGAGCACATGGGGACACTGGGGTCAGGCTGGATCTTCTGTATGAAATTATTTAAATTAGATATTAGGAATAATTTCTTCCCTGTGAGGGTGGGGAGGCCCTGGCACAGGGTGCCCAGAGAAGCTGTGGCTGCCCCTGGGTCCCTGGAAGTGTCCAAGGCCAGGTTGGATGGGGCTTGGAGCAACGTGGGACAGTGGAAGGTGTCCCTGCCCATGGCAGGGGTGGAGTTAGGTGATCTTTTAGGTCCCTTCCAACCCAAACCATTCTATGATTCTATGAGAAATAAGTTGCTTCAAAAACTCCAAATGTGATTATTACATGAATCTTCATTTGATGCAGGAACAGTCCCACTGTGGGGTTCTGTGGCCACAAAAAAAAAGTGCTTTTTATTTTCAAAAGGAAAACCCCAAACCTGGTGAGAAATCCCCAGGAGCAGCAGCTTTCTGAGTGTCCTGCATCCTGCTATTTCTTTGTGTGTGGGCAGGAAGATTTCTGTCCACTCAAAAAAGCCAGGCTTTTTCAAATAAATAAATAAACACCAGTTCCTGGGGTGAAATTCTCAAAGGCTTCTTAAGAGAACCAACACCTACTGGCCAGGGTGGCAGGAGGGACAAGTTCCTGGTGTCACCTCGTGCAGCCACTTTGAATCCCAGTTCCACAGCTCCAGCCAAGCAGATAAAGACATGACGGGGTGTGGGACCTGAAACTGGTGAGAAAAACCAACGTGGGCTCTTGCTGCCGACAGCGGAGAGTTGGGATGCTCAGCTCCTGGAGGAGAGCTCCAAAGGGCTCCTCACAGCTTGGAAACACCTCGGATTTCTTCATTGGAGCACAGAACCAGAGAATTGTTAAGGTTGGAAAAGTCAAGATCATCCAGTGCAAGCACTCCCCCAGCACTGCCAAGGCCACCACTGACCCATGTCCCTGAGTGCCACATCCACATGGCTCTTTAATCCCTCCAGGGATGGGGACTCCAGCACTGCCCTGGGCAGCTGTGCCAGGGTGGGACAACCCTTTACGTGAAGAATTTTTTCCTAATATCCAATCTAAACCTCCCCTGGCCCAGCTTGAGGCTGTTCCCTCTCATCCTGTCCTTTTATCCCTGGGAGCAGAGCCCGACCCCTCCCCGGCTGCCCTCTCCTGTCAGGGATTGTGCAGAGCCACAAGGTCCCCCCTGAGCCTCCTTTTCTCCAGGCTGAGCCCCTTTCCCAGCAGTGCTGGATGAGGTGTTGGATTATGTTTGGATTTCACAGCCTCCAGCTGAGTTTGCAGGAGTTCCCAGCCTGTGCCCCAGAGCCAGTGCTGGAGCAAGTGCAAGCTGTCAGCGAGCTGCCAGGTGGATTTTGGTCCCTGTGGTGCCTTCACTTCCAGGATTTCCTGATTCTGAGGCCTCTGGGGACGATCTCAGTCGCTAATGCAATTTGAGAGCCATCACTCAGCAAAACCCTGTGGGAATCCAGCACGGACTCGCTCCCACCTTTGCTGATGCCACCGCTTTTGCTGCAAGGAGAGCTGCTGTGCTCAGGTGTTTGTCCCCATCTCTGCCCTGCACCAGAGCATTTGTTTTCTGTGAGGAAATCCCATCATGCGTGAAGAGCCCCCAGCTGCCCTCAGCACCAGCACGCCATCCACGCCTTTGTCCTGCTGTGATCCCAGCAAGTGCTACAGTCCCAAACAAGGCCTCTCCCCAGCACAGACAGGACAGGCAGGCCAGGGAGCAGCTGAGGAGACCTCCCAGAGCGGGAGCTGTGTGTGGATTGAGGGGTCGAGTAAGGATAGGGAAAAGGCTCGGCCGGGCTGGGATTGTGTTCAGCTCCTCCTACGCCCACACGTGGGAGGCTGCTCCAGGGAAAAGCCACTGCAGCCTCCGCTGGCTGCCTGAAGATTTCTCCATTAGCTGCCGTGGGAGCCCGGAGAGGAGGCTTGGATGTGCATACCTGTGTTTTGGTGGGCTGGGAATTGCATCTGCTGGCTTTGGTAAAACCCCATCCACAGAACATCATCCATGCCCTGAGGAGCTGTGGCTGCCCCATCCCTAGAAGTGTTTGAGGCCAGGTTGGACAGAGCTTGGAGCAACCTGGGATAGTGGAAAGTGTCCCTGCCTATGGCAAGGGGTTGAAACTAAATGATTTACAAAGTCCTTTCCAACTCAAACCATCCCATGACTCCGTGATGGATTTAGGTGGCAGAGCAATGAAGTTTTCAGTGCAAAGCCAGGAACATCCCGTGAAAACCACGCACAGCGCATTACCTGTGCAGGCTCTCCAGGGTTTTGGGAGCCTCCCAGCGAGGGAGAGACGTGGGGGAAGCGAGTCCCAGGTGGGAGTGTGTTTTTGTACCAACACTGAATTCAAAAGGAGCCGTGAGTGCAGAGACAGCTGAGCGACGGCGCAGCCTCCGCTTTCCTTTCACACTGGGGATTGTTTCCGCTCAAAGGGCTGCTTTGCATTTTTATTTAATATGAATTTCCCTTCTAAGGGTACAGCGTGTGATTCTTCACATCTGAGTACAAAAAGCCGGGCTGGGCACTGTGCTTTCCTGAGTTGGAAATTCCTGCCCTCTTAGTTGGTGGGCAGGAATAGCTTTTCCCACATTCCTGGGAGAATCAGAACTGAATAAAGGATAAAATACTTCCCCGGGTCCTGGGACATGGATCTAGAATTGAGCTACCCACTAACCTCCTGCTATGTTTTTGGGGACAAGTTCTGTTGCCTGCCAGATGTTTGTGCTCTGTCTGGCACAGCGGGGCAGTCTGGGTGCTATTTTTGTAGCTGTGTTAAATAACTCTGTCTACAGGGTTTGGAGGTAGGAGGGGAAGGTCTGTCAGGGCCCTTTTCAGTGTGACTTGGTGGTTTACCCGTGTTCAGGCTCATGTAACTCAGGAGATGTTGTGATTCCACAGACCCATGTGTGGCTTCGTCCACCCCTAGAGCTGCCTCTCTCCTGTGTCAGAGCAGAGCTCAGCCGGGCTGGGAGAGCTGGGGGTGTTCACCTGGAGAAGAGAAGGATCCAGGGAGACCTCAGAGCCCCTTGCAGGGCCTAAAGGGGCTCCAGGAGAGCTGGAGAAGGACTTGGGACAAGGGAAGGAGGGACAGGACCCAGGGAATGGCTTCCCACTGCCAGAGGGCAGGGGTAGATGGGATATTGGGAAGGAATTGTTGGCTGTGAGGGTGGGGAGGCCCTGGCAGAGGGTGCCCAGAGAAGCTGTGGCTGCCCCTGGATCCCTGGAAATGTCCAAGGCCAGGTTGGATGGGGCTTGGAGCAGCCTGGGCTAGTGGAAGGGGCCTCTGCCCATGGCAGGGATTTGGAACTAAATGATTTGTAAGGTCCCTTCCAACCCAAACCATTCTGTAACTCCATGATTATTCTTAAATAAACTGTTTCCCATTGCAGGGATATCTTGGCCTTCTCCTAAATAGTAAGATTTATTTTAAATGGATATAATACATGAAATGTGTGCTGCATCTCAGCATCACTTCCACATTTTAGGTGGAAACTTTGAAACTTTGAAGAACTCCAGTTGTTGACCCTGGCTGTGTTTTGTGCCACCCGTTCCCTCCAACCCTTTCCCATTTCCTTGTTTGTGGAGTTCCAAAGCCCAGAAGTGGATATTGGGCAACCACTGCCCTGCAGCCTAGAGAACCTTATTTTACTTAAAACCCACAGGCCTGGGTTCCATCAAGCGGAGTCCTAAATGAAACCTCAATTAGGTGAAACCTTCATTAGGTGATGCCTCTGCTGGTGAACTCACCTTTAGCAGAGAAAGGGGCTGGCAGAAATTCTCTCCTCCCATCCTGAGGCAGGTATCCCACATCAATTCCAGCCACGACCTTCCTGCTCCCCTGTCCCACTTTGCAGCTGGCCTCCAAATGGGAATAACAGTGCCTGTGGTGGCTCAGGGCCTGTCACTGTCCCCAGCCTCCTTTGGAGGGTGGATGTCCAAAAGCTCTTGAAGTGCCGGCTTTGTACTGGCTGCTGTTCCCTCTCTGCTGGGGGCTGCCCTGTCACACAGGCTGGGCAAACAAAGCCAGGACAGCCAGGTGGTGGAAGGGCTCAAAAGCCTCTTTTGTTTGCTTCTTGCCCTTGAAAGGCAAAATGATGTCATGGAGGAGAGGTGGAGGCGCGAGAAAGCTCCTTGTGACATTGGCACCCGGGTGTGGGAAGCTCATTGCATAACCCGCCTTGCCACACTCCCAAACCCTGTGGTGTGGTGCTGTGGTGACCAAAAAGAGAGTGTGAAGAGTCCAGAGCATCATTCAGAGCTTTTCCAGCTCTTCTGGATGCTTGTGCATCACCTCTGTGAGGTGTCCAGCACAGAATCCACAGCGCTTGGGCAAATGAATTATAATGTCTTGAAAAATAAAATGTGCACAAGGAGTTTTGGGGCGAGAAAGCTTCAAAGACAGGTTGGACGGGGCTTGGAGCAACCTGGGATAGTGGAAGGTGTCCCTGCCCATGGGATCTGGATGATCTTTGAGGTCCCTTCCAACCCAAACCCTTCAGTGATTCTATGAAGTCTTGGGGTAAGGTCGGCAAGGATTGGCTCAATCAAAGAGAAAATGCCTATAAGGTGTTGAGTTTTCTGGCTGCTGGTTGCAATGGGGATGAGGCCCCAAATGAAGAAATGGTGTTTCTAATCTCCTATCCAAGGATTTCTGCAGGGAGGATAATAATGGCACAAGCTCAACCAAGTACAAGGCACCCTGAGGCAAATGAACTCCCACGGACAGCAGAGAACAAGGAAAGAAAACGAAGGGAAAAAAAAACCCAGCTGGGTTGGAGCAGAACTGACTCCTGGAAATACTCCAGGCTTTGGAAATTGGTAGGCTTCTGGTTCTTGATGGATCCCTCATGGAGCTTAACAAAGACTGGAATATAAAGATATGTTAGTACCTTTTCTCTGGGAGTCATTTTGCCTCTGTTGTGGTCTACAGGACTGCGCCCTCAAGCCTAAAAATAGGGATAATTGATGTAATCATAAACAGAGGGAACACACCAGCTGAGTGCATGGATTATAAACCTGTCCCCTCAGCACCTGCAGGCTGGGGGGAGGGACATGCAAAGAAGATTTTTTTGAATGCTTCCCCCCGATCATCACAAGTGATGAAACAGTAGTGGGTGGTGTGAGTGGGCGATGGAAGGACCAGTTTGGGAACCCAGAAGTGCTTTGGGGATGGATTTCAGGAAGCTGATACCTTATCTGGAGGTCAGCCCACAGTTCTGTGGGCAATAATCATCCACAAGGGATGGATGTGACTTCTCTGTCTGGATTTAAGGTGTCTTAAACCATCTACTGCTGTTTTCTCATTAGAGGTACAGCCAATGCAAGGCTGAAATTCCCTCTGAGTTACCAAATGAAATGCTGGGATCACATCCTTTCCAAGAGGTGTCCAGCTGTCAGGTGCATCTCCACATTATTCTGTGTCCTCACAGCCTCAATCTGCACCAGGGGAAGTTCAGGTTGGACATCAGGAAGAATTTCTTCATGGAAAGGGTGGTCAGGCATTGGAAGGGGCTGCCTAGGGTGGAGTGCCCATCCCTGGAGGGGTCCAGGGAAGGACTGGACGTGCCACTCAGTGCTCTGGGCTTGTGACAAGGTGGGGGTCGGTCACAGGTTGGACTCCGCGGTCTGAGAGGTCTTTTCCAACCTAAATAATGCTGGGATTCTGTGAAAGAGGCCATCTCCACCAATATCCTCAGATTAGGGGTGTCCTTTGTTGCCTGGGAGCCATTGGAATGCCATTAAATTCTGTGTTCAGGCTTTTACTGAAGACAGGATTATTTTTTCTCTTTAATCTGTGCCAGTGGGATCAGAACATGGATGTTGTGATGTAAAAACAACAGTTTGCAAAGAGCCTTCATCGAGGAAGAGGAGCTCAGTAGGGTCCTGCTGGTCACCAGTTCCTGCTTTCAACTGGGATCTTGGGTACCGTGGAGGATGTGCAGAGATGTGTCATGCATGGAGTGACAGGACAAGGGGGAATGGCTTCCAACTGAGAGGAGATTTAGATGGGATATTGGGAAGGAATTGTTCCCTGTGAGGGTGGGGAGGCCCTGGCACAGGGTGCCCAGAGAAGCTGTGGCTGCCCCTGGATCCCTGGAAGTGTTCAAGGCCAGGCTGGACGGGGCTTGGAGCAACCTGGGCTAGTGGAAGGTGTCCTGAGAACACAAAAATGAGCATCAGGAGCACTCCTGGCTGCAGAGGGGCCACTGCTCCGTGCCTGGCCCGTGCTCTGGCTATGATGCAGACGAGCACTGACCCTTCCAGCCACAAGGCTGGAGATTTTAAAGCTCTTCTGGGGAGAGTCCTCATGCCCAGAGTAACTGTGTCTGCATTATGTCTGCTGGATGCTGCTGAAAAATTAATAACGCTGTTACGGGCCTCGGTTAAGGAGCCTGCTCTGGGCAGGGAGTGAACATCCCCACTGATGGGGCCTGGGAACCTGGAGAGCCAAGTGGTGCCTGCTATTTATTCCCTTTTATTTAGCATCCATATTTAATGCTTTTCCTCTTTCAATGGCTCTGCAAATATGAATGAATTAATTGGGGAGTTACTGCAGTGCACATAACGAGGAGAGCCCAGCTAATTAGTCAGGGTAGGGTGTGGATGGAGCTCTGTTCAACAAGTGCTCCTGTTCATTCCCTCCTTCCAGTCGAAGTTCTGGTTTCAGCTGCACTTCACTGATGGGGGAAATCCAGGTTTCAGCAAAAATGCCTTCTGAAGGGTTTTTCTCGGAAAGGAAAAGCCGAACCTCTGTGCTCTAGAAACAGGAGTTACACCGATGTGTTTAATTTACAGATTTAACTCATTTTAAACTTTTCTTTCTTTCTCTCTTTTTTTTTGAGCCCGATTCTCTAGATAGCATTAAAAGCATACCTGGCTGGAAATGTATATCTAATTAATTGCTTTGCAATAAGAGCAAATGAGGCCATTTAGACCGTTTCAACAAATCCTCCATGCACATTTTAGATCTTAATCCAGTGGTAATGTATTGGACAGTGCATCACAGTGAGCAAGGGAACTCCACCCCTCTTGGATTGAGGTTTATTCCATAGAAGTGATTAATGAATTTGGAATTTCTGGTTTCTCTGTTACTGCAGTTACTGTGAGGTGTGTTCCTGTTTTGCCATGCCCAAGGGACAGTTTCTCAAGAGTCTTCCCCTGTTGGGCACTTCTCACTTCTCCACCCTATCCATCCTAAATCTCCCTTTAATATTAGTGGGAACATGGTGGAGCAGGAAATGAATGCAGGAGGAAATTAGGTTACTTTTGCTCGGTTTTCCTGGATTTCGGGCCAATAGCTCCCTCCAGTCATACAAAAATTGACCCAAATCCTAGGAACTGTCAGAGGTTGGGGGCTGAGTTGCCAAGATGGGGGAAAAATTCTCAGGAAGGTCTGGGGAATGTCTATTTTTCATTCCCTTCAGGGAGAACTTCCCTGTGCAGTGACTGAGCACTGGAACAGGCTGCCCAGAGAGATTGAGGAGTCTCCAGATATTCCAGAACCATCTGGATGCAATCCTGTTCCATGTGCTCTGGGATGACCCTGTTGGAGCAGGGGGGTTGGACCAGTGAGTGACCCACTGGTGCTCCCTTCCAACCTTTACCATCCTTTATCCCATGGCTCTGCTCTTCCCTGGCTGAAAGGGCCATTTTCCATGATTTTTCTGGATAGTCATCTAACCTGGAAGATGTTCATGCCCCAAATCTCAGCTGAGACCTCTAAACCCAGGACAAACAAGTCTCTGGTCCCATCCTTCTCCTTCCTGCTTCATCTCCCCATCTGCCATGCCAGCAGCAGGAATTCCTGTCTGACTCTGCCCTTTTTGCCCTGAAGACACCACCAACCTCCTCACTGCTTGTTTTCCCACTGAACACCTCCACTGACCCCTAGGATCCTCCTTTCCCAGCTCTCATCCCAGTCCTTCCATCCCCTCTGGGATGCTGCCTCATCTTGCTGCCTGCAAGGTGATGCTGATGCTCTGTATCCTGCTGGGAACGCCGTGGTTGGGTTCATCCTGGACTCTGAGATGTTTCCACACAGCCCCTGTGGAGGCTGGGGGTGTGCTCTGCTGGAATCTGGGAAGATGCTCCACTGGAATCTGGGAAGTTGATGTCCTGGAGGCTGGGGAGATGCTCTGCTGGAGGCAAACGTGGCCAGTACACATCAGCTGCTCCACGGCCGCCGCTTCATCCCGGCATCGGGCTCGGATAATCCCCTGTGCCTTTAAACGTGATGCACATCAAAGCCAAGCAGAGCAGAGGAATTCCCTCTTCCTGCCTCCCAGCCCGCGCTCCCTCCTTTTTCGTTTAAATTTTCGGGACTGGAGAGCGGATTGCAGCTGACACAGATTTGTAGCCGTCTCCATGACGACAGAGACGGGCAAGTTGTATGTGGAGCGTGTTCATTGTTAAGTTTCTAATTTCACCGAGGTCGCTGGATGGTTTTTCTCCTCTTTTGTTTTTTTTTAATTTTTTTTTCCCCCTCAGCTCTGTGATACCCTGGAGAAGGAGGAGAGTTGTTGCTTCTCCAGGTGTGCTCCCTTGCTATCCCTGGAGCAAAAGCACTGGGAACCAGCCCCCAGTTTTTAAAGCTTTCCTGTTTTTAACCCCTTCTGCCCATCCCTCTGGGTATTCAGCTCCTGTGCACCTCGGCAATTCCCACTGCTCCCTGAGTTCTCTCGGTGCTTTCTGGGATCTGTGCTACCTCCTTCTCTCGCTCTCAGCACTGCTGCACAGCCAGTGGGATGCTGTGCAAAGGCCAAGATGCAGGGTGTTGATGACCACTCACATGAGCACCATAAAAGCCACCAGATTTGTCCAAGGATGCAGCATTATCCATGTCTCGCCTGGAGGAGAAGGGGGACACAGCCAGTGGTTTGACAGAGCTGGTGGCATCACTGGTGTTTCAGAAGTTTTGGACCTGCCGGTTTGACTTTGTCCATCCAGGGGAGGTTTAGATTGGATATTAGGAAACATTTCTTCACAGAAGACGTTGCTAAGCAGTGAACAGGCTGCTCAGGGAAGTGGTGGAAGTCTTCAAAAAATTTGTGGATGTGGCACTTGAGGACACAGTGGTGGTGTGGGGTTGATAGTTAAACTTAATGATCCTAAAGGTCTTTTCCGACCTTAACAATTCCACGATTCCGTGATTCTTTCCTCATCTTGAGAGGAATACCACACCTGCACACAGACTTGAGGATTTTAAAAAAACTTGGTTTAGAATGAGGTGGAATTTGGTATTCCAGGTGAGGATTAATGCTGCTTGGCCCCTCAAGTCATCCTCTGGTGGGATGGGGGAGAGAGAAGGTGTCTAGTGCAGATGCTCTGATGCTTAAGTGACCTTGTTTGTATTTCCCCACAACTGCAAGGTCTCCTTCTCTCTTCCCAGAAGAAATGATGGACTCCACACAGCCAAGAAGAATTTGGGAAAGCTGATGGCAGAGCAGCTTGGGAAGACAAGGCTCTGGGGAGACCTCAATTCAGTACTTAGGGGAGGCTTATAAAAAAGAGGGAGAGACTTTTTACATGGACAGAAAGTGACAGGACAAGGGGGAATGGTTTTAAACTAAAAGAGGGGAGATTTAGATGAGATTTTAAGAAGAAATTCCTCCCTGTGAGGGTGGTGGGGCCCTGTCACAGGGTGCCCAGAGAAGCTGTGGCTGCCCCTGGATCCCTGGAAGTGGCCAAGGCCAAGCTTGGAGCAAACTGGGATAGTGGAAGGTGTCCCTGCCCATGGCAGGGGGTGGAATTAGATGATCTTTAAGATCTCTTCCAACCCAAACCGTTCCAGGATTTTAGGATATCAGGTTGCTGGTTACAATTTTCCCAGATTAGCCAAACTTTGTGAACAAGGTCAGATCCTTTCAGGGACTGGATGTGCTCAAGCTGTTCTCAGTGCCTTGCCTTTAAAACTGCACAAAGCCCCAAATCATTGGGATGTTTTTCAAACAAACACCACCTTTGTGGAGTCACTGATGTCCCTTTTCCTTGGCTGCAGATGGAAAGCAGGGGAGGATGGGACACTTGAACTGCAGTGCCCTGTGCTACTCCCAATGCCCGCTGTCAGCAGGTCAGTTTGAGCCTGGCTGGAAGCCCCTGGATGTGTTAATTGAATTAATCTCCTTCCTATAAAGCACTGAGCTCTTAAGGTCAATGTGCAGTGGAACACAGAGCCCTAATTGAGGTACTGGCTCACTCATGTGCACGCTGGAAGAAAGACTGCTCTGATTGATTCCTCCAGGAAGGATCTGCCTGACATTTCAGGCCCAGATGGTTTGCTTGGGATGGTCTTCATGCTTTCTAACTCAGTTTCTGATGTCTGACTCATTCCCTCTCCTTGTAGCTCCCTTGAAAATGTGGGTTTGAAAATGAAGTACAGTTTTTTTCTCACTGGTGATGAAAGCTCACATCAGTTCCTCACTTCAGCTCTGTGTGGAGGAGTGGGTTTTGTGCAGACCAGCCTGCTCTGATTTACCCGAGGAAGCAATTTATCCTTCCTTTTTCAGTATTTGCCCATTTTCCTTTGCTTCTGCACCTTTCAAACAGACAGAGAGTTGTTCCCAGGAGTTTTCTTAGTGCAGATGAAGAAGCAGTTGACCAGAAGAGATAAAATCCCACCAGGGCAATGAGGAATAAAATTCCTCGCTGATGTTCTGGTGGGGACTGTGCAGGATTTGAAAGACTTTGGGTGGATTAACCTGAACTGCAGCACTTGGATGTTCCAGCCTATCATGGTTCCTTTTTCTTTTGGAGACAAAACGTTGTTTCTGGACAGGATGGGTGTGATTTCAGGAGAGGGAATGATGTCCCAAGAAGAGCAGGAAGGGTGTGGGCATCTGTAGGAAAACTGGCCGTGGTCTAGCGAGGGAAAGGACTCCTTCTTCTCCAAAGAGTGAGGAGGAATTGCTCAACCATTGCAGGAAAAACAAAAACACGTTGTGGACGTGGTTTCCAGGAGCCCTGCAAATGGCAGATCCCAAGGGATAATAGGGATCACCACACTCTTGTCTCTGCAGCGGCTCAGAGCTGAGGGTGGATAAAACCTGACTTTCCACCAGCAGAAAGCCACAGATCTTGTCCTTTTTCTGACAGTTTGTCCTTTTCTCACTACTTGTAGCCTACAAAAAGGTCATTTTATACAGACAAATCCCGTCCCCAGCCTTAGAGAAGGGCTGTTATTACTCTGAAAACAATAAAATCAAATAATGCCAGACTTTGCACGAGTCCCTCTGTACAGAGAACTCGAGAGGATTTGCTGTCTCCCTGGGAAAGAAATTACAGGCTGGGGGTTAACTCTTCTGCTTGAGTCATTTTCCAGAGTTGATTTTGGCTTTGCTGTGGAATATCTCGTCAGATTTTTTTTGTTTGCTTGCCGACATTTTAATAAAAATATTTTATTTCATGCCTATGGTACTTAAAAAATAATTGGGAGGGAAGGAAAAGGGATAGCTTTTCATCAAGTATCTCATTTTCCTAAGGATCTTTGCTTGGGAAATACATTTTTTTTCTGAGAAAACCCACGTGCTCCAGGAGCTGAGGATGAGCATGGCTTCACCAGGAGAGAGAAGTGGAAATGAAAAGGAGTTGCGCAAGTTCTGACTCACTCACAACAAAGAGCAGGAGGTTCCAGCCCTACTCCAAAGTGGAATCAACAGCACATGCCCCAGCGCAGGAAAGCTGCTGAAACCAGGTGCTTTCCCAGAGGCTGCTGCTGCTTTTTTTGCTCTTTGGGATCTTCTTGCAAGAGCTGGCACATGCTGTGCTGCAAAAAGCATTTGTAATACAAATTAAATTGGAATTACTGGTTAGAGATGGGAGGTCTTGCACAAAGACCTGATTTATTGGGAATTCACGTTAATGGGATTATTTCTGCTGGCCCCACAAGGCTTAAGTTGGCCTCCAGACCTGGCTTTGGGGCTGCCACGACCTGGGTGTAGAGAGAGGAGCAGAAAGATGTCAGGTAGGACTGGCTGGCTTTGAGGAGCCAGGTGTGGAGCAGGTGGAGTTGGGCACATGGATTTGATGGACTCATTGTGCCAAGGTGCAGGGGCTTGGCTTAGAAACAGCAGGAAACACAAAGAAAAACCCAAATGTGGACTGATCACAAGGTGGAAAATGTAGCCTGGAAGTGGAGGAAGGAGCAGGGATCAGGAGTGTCTCTAGACCAGCTTGATCCCATCCAATCTGGGAGACCTTGATGGAACATGGCCCCTGTTTCTGGTGTTTCTGGCACATCCAGGCTGAGTCCAGGCTGGAGTGGGCAGAGTTCAGAGGCAGGTCCAGAGGAGATCTACATGACCTTTAAGGTTCCCTTCCCACCAAAACTTTTCCATGACACTGTGATCTATTTCCAAATCATCCCAAATTCATCAGCTGGGGACATAATAGAAGGAGTTTGGGGCAGCAGCTGGAAGCATCCTGAGTCTTGGAGCTACCAGCAAGGAGACCTCTGTGCCTTGACCCTGGGGTCGAGGTGTCCCTGGGCTGGGTCATGGCAAGGAAACACGGCATAGGTTGAACCCAAGGGTTGAAATTGATGAACCCAGGGGTCAAATGGCTTTTTTAAATCACACCCTGGGATGGCCAAAACCTCACCAGGACAGCTGCCACCTCCTTGGCAGTGCTGGGTTAACAGCTGGACTCGATCTTGGAGGATTTTTCCGACCTAAACAATTCTATAATTCTATACCAACACATACAATAATTTTCTTTCCGGGTTCTCCTCCCGAGGCAGATCCAGCACTCGCTGCCAACAGAGCCCTTCCTTATTCCCTGTCCCCACCATCACATCTACACTTCCTTTAAATCCCTCCAGGGATGGTGATTCCACCATTGCCCTGGGCAGCTGTGGCAGTGTTGACAACCTTTTCTGTGAAGAAATTGTTCCGAATACCCAGCATAAACCTCCCCTGGCTCAACCTGAGGCCGTTTCCTTTTGTCCTGTCACTTGTTACGTGGGAGAAAAGGAAAACCCCCAAAATGAAACACCAAAGAAATTATCTCCTCCAGTCCCTTGGCTTATAACCCTCCCTCTGTCACAGCTGGATTGGGGGAAAACACAGGAATTTGCAGCAGGTTTTGAAGTAGCTTGGATGGGGGTGATCCATCCCATCACTTAGGAGTCTGTGGGTTTGCAATGCTCACAGGGCAGTGCCCTCTGCTTTAGAAACACCTTCATGCCCAACTTCCTGGCTGTCCTTGGGGACGTTTCCCACCTGCTTTTGCTCTTCCCAACACTTCAGGGTTGACAGCGCTTCCCTGCCAGGAAAAGATCGCGTGCCGAAAGCACCCAGAGCCTTCCTGCACAGGCTGTTTGTCTGTCCCTGAGCTCCTTGCAGCGGACATTCCTAACATTTGGATTCCTAGCATTTTGCCAGGATGCACTGGAGCTTTTCTAGCACGTCAGAATTAAGGGAATGTGTTTGTGCCATTTCCATGTTGCCCCGTGTGTGCTCACCTAACACGGGGCAGGCGCGTGCTCCCAGCTCTTGGAAATATCCCCTGAAGGCACAGCCTGCAAGGGGGTGGTGCTGGAGGCTGAAACTTGATTTTGGAGGAGGAGACGCTGTCTGGCTTCTGCACAAGGAAATCCAACCCTTTCCAACCTGAGGATCAGATCAAACACTTGCCAGTCCACTAAATGCGCTAAGTGCTAATTTGGTGGGTTTTTTCATCTGCTTTGCACGCCTAAAATAGGATCCCTCCTCTGGCTATCCTTGGGAAGTCTTCAAGGAGGTTAAAAATACAAATGTGAAAGCTGTAATGATAAATGTCCCCTCAGGATTGACTGGGAGCCTTTCAGATGTGCTGAGGAGCCAGGGCACAGGAGCAGAGCACAGGGGAAGGTCTCGTTTCAGAGCCACCGAGGATGGGAACGAGAAGTTGTGCGATGAAGGACCCAGAGAAATCATGGAATTGTAGAATGGTTTGGGTTGGAAGGAACCTTAAAGCTCATCTCATTCCACCCCTTGCCATGGATTCTTCTTGGAGCCTTGCAGAGCAAGAGGTGGATCATCCGTGCACAGTGTTATTTTGTGGGAAGGACCACAACAAACTCAAAGCACATAAAGCTGACCCAGGCCAGCTTGAACAGTTCCTAGCCATCCTCAGGGGGTCAGGAGGAGCCTAAAATCCAGAGATTGGATATTAGGGAGGAAAAAAATCTTCACCGAAAGTGTACTCAGGCATTGGAACTGCCTGGCAAAATGGTGCCATTGCCATCCCTTGGAAATGTTCAAAAACACGTGGACGTGGCACTTGGGGACAAGGTTTAATGGTGAAAATGGTGATGCTGAAGGAATGGTTGGACTCCATGATCTTGGAGGACTTGTCCAACTGAAACAATTCTGTGATTCTGTGATATCTGTGGTCAGCTGACTCTGAGGTTTGAAGTAAAAAATAGCCACTTTCAGTACCCTCAGCAAAGCCCAAGAAGGGGGTTTCAGAAGGACATCCATCTTCATTTAAACACAGCAGGAAACAAGGCTTTTCCATGTTGCTGGCCAAGTTGTACCAGTGGTGTATTCTTTTCCATGTGGAAAATATGCATCCCTTGAATCTTTTAAATTGAGGAAGTTTTTGATTTCTGGGCAATGGTTGTTGTTCCCCCCTGGGTGCACTCAGAGCCCTCTGCTCGCCCTCCTCTTCCAGGCAGGCTGGCATGGATTCAGACTTCCAGGAAAACACGATGTGACCCTTGGAGTTGTCCTGTGCAGGACCAGGAGTAGGACTTGATGATCCTTGAGCATCCCTTCCATTCTGTGATTTTATCCTATAAAGCCAAATCCTCACTAAACCTCTCAATCTCTTGGCATTAAGGACATTAATGTCATCATTTTGGAAAGACCCCAAGCAAAGTGGGTTGTTCTGCAGATAAATTAACTTTTTTTCCCCCATCGTATTTCTATGGGATTTAATCATTTATTCCTGCAGGAATGTGTTTGTGGTGCAAGTTGAAGTCAGGTAAAGCCTGGTTTAGTGTGAAGGTTCCTACTCTTAAAACTGCTGAAAGAAAAATCTGTTTTACAGCATTGTAGATGATAAATAGCTGGGTGGTCAAGGCTGAGACTCAAACCTGGTTTTAACCAGGTTTGGCAACAGGAGAAGGAGGAATTATCCAGGTAACAAGTGATAGAGCAAGAGGAAATGCCCTCAATTTGTGCTATGGGAGATTTAAGTTGGATATTAGGAACAATTTCTTCACCAAAAGGGCGGCCAGGCATTGGAAAAGTCTGCCCAGGGCAGGGGTGGAGTCACCACCTCTGGAAGTGTTCAAAATGTGTGGATGTGGCACCTGGGGATGTGGTTCAGTGGTGAACACGGTGATGCTGGTTGATGGTTGGACTCGGTGATCTCAGAGGTCTTTTGCAACCTTAATGATCCCATGATTGGCTCAAATGAAAATCCACTTTTCAGATTTCTCCCCTCTTCCTATTTTGTGCCTCTGAGATAATTAGGGTTTGCAGTGGAGAGGCGGAGACTGGGTCTCCTCCTGCACCAGCATCCTGCTCCCAGAGCAGCCTGACAGAGCCAGGATTTCAGCTGGTCACAGCTCTGTCACAGATCCACGCCTGGGGCCTGCAAGAAAGATGGGAACAGACTTTTTTCTTAGGGCCTGTAGTGGTAGGACAAGGAGTGGTGGTTTTAAACTAAGAGAGGAGATATTTATATTAAATATAAAGAAGAAATTTTTTATGATGAGGGTGATAAAGCCCTGGCACAGGGTGCCCAGAGAAGCTGTGGCTGCCCCTGGATCCCTGGAAGTGTCCAAGGCCAGGTTGGATGGGGCTTGGAGCAGCCTGGGCTAGTGGAAGGTGTCCCTGCCCATGGCAGGGGGTGGGATTGGATGAGATTTAAGGTCCCTTCCGACCCAAAGCATTGTAGGATTTCCTGATTCCCCCTATTATGCAATACTTGTGTCTGTCATTTCTTTGGGGATTGGGATGGCTCAGAGTGGGAACAAACCCTGCCCGCATGTGGCTACTTTCATCTTCGGCATCCTGTAGGATGCAGGAGTGCCTGTTCATCTGATTTTTCCTGGGAAGCTGTGGGCAGGGAGGTGGGCACATGGAGGATGTATCCAGGTGGGGAGGGTCTGTCTGTAGCAGCAAATTAACCCCAGGACTTGGACTCTGGGGCAGAGTTATCCACAGTGCTAAATGTTAGGGTCCTGCACTGTTTGGCCTGGCCGTGCTGCCCAGGTGTTGGGTCCTGGCAGGTACAATCTGTGTGTGCAAGCCCAGAGCTCCCCAGGGCCACACCAAACAAACCAACCAGGGCGAGGGCACGAGGCTGAATCCTCCTCTGGGATCATCCCTGCCACTGAACCCACACCATGATCCCAAACACGGGCTGGGCCCAGACCAACCACCCCTCTCCCAGACAATATCTGGGCGTGCCTGAGGGTTTAGCAGGGATATTTTCCAGCAGGCTCCGTGCCAGCCTGCTTTGGAGGACGGGAGAGTTTGTCCATATGGATGTGAGCTGTGCCATGCTGCTTTGCCCTCGGAGAACTGGCCCTGACCCATTTTATTTCCTAGCAGGGATGTGGGACACGTGGCCCAGAGGCGTTGGATTCGTCAGGCTCCGCGAGCAGAGCTGCCCTTTGCCAGGTGTCTGGAAGTTTTAGGGGCTGTTCATGGGAGAATTAAACCCCACTGGCTGCCCCCTCTTCCCAGGAAACCGGTGGTGTAATCCAACATCCTGTGTTTTCTGTGCATCCGAGCAGAAATAGCCCCAGATCCAGAGCATTTGCAGTCAAAACAAAGGAGAAACTGAGGCACAGGATTTGCTGGACCTACTAGGATCCCACAGGATCCAGATGCTGGATCCATACTCTGGAAATCATCACCAGAGGGGTGCTGCTTGGATGTGGGTGACTGGTTTGGGCAGAGCAAATCAAGGCAAAAGCACTGCCAGCAACCAGGGTGCTGCAAAAATGTGCCAGGGCTCAGAAGGGCTCGTCCCATCTGAGATCATCCTGATCTCAGGCACGGGGTGGGATTGTTGGGGTGTCCTGTGCAGGGACAGGATTTGGACACAATGATCCTTGTGGGTCCCTTCCAACTCAGGATATTCTGTGCTTCTATCCAGTATATATTCTGTGGATCCTGCCAGTTCTTCATGGAACTCACTGCTGAAATGGGGAAGAAGATTCCAGAGGTTTACGTTACTGGAAAACTCATTAGAATAAGGGAGATTTGAAAAAAAGTGCCCAACTATCCATCTCTGTAGGTGGAATCATAGAATTATTTAGGTTGGAAACAACCTTTAAGATCACTGAGTCCAACTGCTCCCCCAGCACTGCCAAGGCCACCACTGAGCCACATCCCCAAGTGCCACATCCACATGGATTTTAAATCTCTCCAGGGACGGGGATTCCAGCACCTCCCTGGGCAGCTGTTCTAGGGTTTGACAACCCTTTCCATGAAGAAATTGTTCCCAATATCCAATTTAAACCTCCCCTGGCACAACTTGAGGCCATTTCCTCTCATCCTGTCCCTGTTCCCTGGGAGCAGAGCCCGACCCCCCCCCCGGCTGCCCCCTCCTGTCAGGGAGTTGTGCAGAGCCACAAGGTCCCTCCTGAGCCTCCTTTTCTCCAGGCTGAGCCCCTTTCTCAGCTCCCTCAGCCTCTCCTGGTGCTCCAGCCCCTTCCCCAGCTCCGTTCCCTTCCCTGGCAGTACCAAATGTGAAGACTGCTGGAGACTGGGGAAGTTGTGGGAAATTCTCATCCCAACTCTTATCCTTTCCTTGGAAATCTGTTATTGACCATTGCTGGAGCCAGCAAATGGATGAGTCTGACCCAGCAGAGCAGTTTGTGAGATGTTACAGGATTTGATCCAACTTTGATTCAAGGGAGTTTGGGTTTGTGACCTCACTTGGGACGTCTCATGAATGTTTGAATTATGGGACAGCCCAGCAACTTCCAGTACTCAGCATGGAAAAAGCTGGGCAGGGACTTGGGAGGAGAAGTGTTTGGGCTCCAAGGGACTTAAATATCCCAGAGACAACAGCACAGCTGCTGTGTGGCTTCAGAGCTGTGCTGGAAACTCCACCTGGCCACCAAGGTGATGTGTTCCATCCCCCAGGACACATCCAGAGAGATGCAGCCTTCACCACAGGGAGCCTGGCTCATACCTCTCGTGTTGAATAAAAAAAAAAAAAGATAAATAAAATCACTACTTTCTCCAGCCTTTCCAGCTCTCTGTGTTAACCAGAATGGCTCTTTTAAGTTGGGGATGGATTCCCTGGATGCTCCCAGGATGTATTTGGTGCTCATCTGCATGAGGGGGATGAGCAGCCCTGCTGAATGAATAAAGAGCAGAGCTCTGCTGCTCCAAGTGACGTTGACTTTAATGCAAAATGGCACAAAGTGGAGCAGGAGGACTTCACCAGCTTTCTAGAAAAGCTTCACCTGGTGGGAGCAGAGGCGGGAGCTGACCTTGAAGGAAACTCAGCTCAGATTTGGGACATCTGTGAGCCACTGGAAAGGCTGCTCAGCATAATGGGAATGGTTTGCAGCGGGGTGTGCACCTGGAAGCACAACTGGATGGGGCTGGTTCAGTGGCTGAACAACCCTCTGAGAGGCAGCTGCTGCTGAGCAAAACGAGTCCCTGGACTCACATTTCCACTGATTTCTTCCTGCAGAGAGAGGGGCTGTGGAGCTTCACTCTAGCAGGAGGCATTGGGCTTTTTTTTGTGCGTATCTCTGTGAGAAGACAAAGCACAGGATCCTCTCTCCTCTCTGAGTGGAGGCTGCTGTCACTTTCGTGAGCTTCTGTTCCTACAATCATCCTCCCCTGTCCTGCACCAGCCTCACAGCTGCCCAAATTATCTGCACCCTCCCTGTGTGTGCCACATGACAGGGATAAACCAGCACGGGGATATTTTCTTCCTCTCTCCATCAATCCAGGAGCGTGGCTCCCTCCACCCATCAAAGAGGCATTTTTATTCCCTTGCTCCACGTCACTCCTGAACTGCTCCCAGCCAGAAACTCGCTGCTTGAAGCGGTGTTTGATTTAACCAGAGGCAACTTAACACCGTAGTCATCAGTCAGTTCCTGACACCATCAAGGCCTGGGAGATAAAGGAGCGAATTAAAAGGGAAGGGAATAAAAAAAGAGAGAGAGAATAATAATAATAATAAAAAAAAAAAATCCTGTCCTCTAAGATCTGATTTCGTGTTAAATGTTTTCATCTTTGGAGTGAGCATTAACAGCTGATCAGCAGTGTCTGCTCTATTGACTCCCTGGTAACGTGCAGTTGTTCAAAGGGACAGGGAACACTGGCTCCTGCCAGAGATGAAGGGCTGGCAGCTGCCTGGTTCTGGCTCTCATGCAGCCTTGCTTGCCTGCAGGAGAGGCCTGGCTGCCTCTCTGGTATTGTCAGAGCTTAAAAATTGCTGTGCCTGCATGGAGGTCTTCTTCCTTGGGCTCCTCAGTGAGAGAAAACCACTGGATAGGGCAGCATGAGGGGGAAGAGGCTGGCAGGGCTTCCCTCAAGAGATGTGCCGGGCTTCTGCTGGGACTGTTGGTCAGGGAGAAGATCCCTGGCACGTGGCCGGGATTTTACACGGCCTGGAATGGGCAGTGGCTGCAGACAGGTCAGCCAGGACTCCCGAGGAGTTTGCCAGGGCTTTCTGCAGGCAGGAGTTGGGATGGAGCTGTGCCATCTGTCTTAACACTTCTGAGTGTCCCCACCACTATTTTTACAGTCCCACTTGGACACCTGCTCATGCCTGAGCTGGAATACAAGCCAGGCTTTCCATGGATGTAAAGAAATGCAAATTGAGTGACCTTGGTGGGGCAGCTTTGATGTACAACAGTTGTGGTTGCCTTGGGCACCAACATCACGGCCACGCGTTGATCCACAACTGTGGAAATGCTCGGATTGAAGAGGAAACGGCCTCAAGTTGTGCCAGGGGAGGTTTAGATGGGATACTAGGAAAAAATTCTTCACTGAAAGGGTGGTCAGGCATGGGAACAAGGCTGCACAGGACAGTGGTGGAGTCCCCATCCCTGGAGGGATTTAAAAGCCATGTGGATGTGGCACTTGGGGACATGGGTTAGTGGTAGATCATGGACTCAGATCTCAGAGGTCTTTTCCAACTTTACCAATCCTTTGATTTCATGATCTCATTCCCACGTGTTGCCACATGTGCCCAGCAGTGGCCAAGTTGGATGAAGTCAGGAGAATCCCTTTAAAGATTCCTACACTGATGTCTGGCACCTGAAATTTCTTTCTCCTGGGACTCTTTGACTATGTTGGATGAGTTTCCAACACAGCAAACACGTGGTTTCTGATTTGATAGAATCCCAGAAACTGAATTTGGGAGACTTGGTTGCATTTAAGTCTTAAGCCAACTCTACCTGCATGATTCCTTAAGTCCTATCCCATGAATTCCACAATCAGAGAAAGCTGTTTCCTCCAGTTGCCATCAGGACACTGTTGCTGGGTTATCCTCAAACTCCTGTTGCCCCTAGACCCTTTTTAGGGTGGAATGGGATGGTGAGGTGGCCCCTGGAGACCTAACTCAGGTTGTCTGAAGGGCATCACCTGAGACGTGGCTGTGTCAGAAGCTCAGGGCTCCTGATTTCTGGAACAGAGGCAGCCTCAGCTGTGCATGCAGATTCCCAAAATGCAGCTGGATCCTCCTGCACCTGCTCTTCCAACGGTGGTGGAAATAGAAACAGGAATCAGTTAGCGACGCATCTTTAAAGCTTTGTTTGCATCATTAGGCACTTACGAGCAATGACCTGACATCTGAGGGGTCAGGATGCTTTGTTATCCCTGCTGGGATTAAACACACCTCTGGAAAAGTGTTTGGCGGCTTTTTGTTTAACATTTCTGGGTGAGATGGATGTGAAATGCCGAACATTGCTGTCTGATAGGTATTCAGGCTCTTCTGCAGTGTCCAAAGGGGGAAGAAGGGAAAAGGAGTTGGTCTCAGCTGGAATTGATCCATCAGTCACTCTGGGCATCCAGACTTAAAAGGGCTTATAAAAAAGTTGGAGAGGGACTTTTTACACAGGCAGTTAGTGACAGGACGGCAGGGGTCTGTTTTAAACTAAAAGAGAATAGATTTAGATTGGATATTAGGAAGAAATTCTTCCGTGTGAGGATGGGGAGGCCCTGGCACAGGGTGCCCAGAGAAGCTGTGGCTGCCCCTGGATCCCTGGAAGTGTCCAAGGCCAGGTTGGAGGGGGCTTGGAGCAACCTGGGCTAGTGGAAGGTGTTGACAGGGGGTGGAATGAGATGATCTTTAAAGTCCCTTCCAACCCAAAACCTTCTGTGGTTCTATGATTCTATGACATGGTCCTTGGCAAACAATGAAGCCAAAGCTTGAGCTGAATGTTTATGAGGCTTTTTTTAAGATAAATCTCATAATCAGGAGAGCTCGGGATCCCTCTAGGAATGGCAGCTGGCTCAGGGGTGGGCCCACTTTGCAGCTCCTTGCAGGCACTGGTTTTTTCCTGCCTTGGTGCCTCTCAGTATTTCCTTGTTGGGAACAGCTTTTGGGTTCGTTCCTCTCCTACCACACGTTTTCACCCAGACCCAGCCTGCTCCCTAATAAACCCAGTGTGTTGGCAGCCAATCGCCCGATCCTGCTGAAGAAGTGCCTCTGTTTCTACTCACACGGGCAACTTGATTTGTAAACAGACACTCAAGTGGGTGTTTTTAGCGGTATAGCAGATGGTCAATACAGCTGCCTCCTCTCCCTACTCTGCATTCCCTCCCCTCCTCTACAATTACACTTTTCTTGCCGTTTTTCTCTGTAATGTGGACGGTTTAAAAAAAATTAAAAAATAAAAAAAATAGGAGAGATTACAAGAGGGAGAAAATTGCTCAGTGAATTTCAAGAGGGGGGAAAAAAAATGGATGGCAACCTCAAACGTTACCTTAAAAGCACTGTGAGAGCTACCCACACATCCTCACTCCGCTCGACTTTTCCCTGCTTGAGTAGCTCTGGATCTCAATGGGACTGCTCGTGTGGGAAGAGCACAGCGCTGGGATCGACTTCCCTCACGCACAGGAACTCGTGACTAATGCTACAACTGAAGTGTTCATTTTCCTCCCTGCTTGATGGAGTCAGGCTCTAGCGCTTAGGGAGGTGCTTCCCTGAGTTAAGCAGCGGGGCTCGGAGGTAACGTCGGGATGGGGGAATGGTGTGGATCCCTCTCCAAGCGTTTGCTGGCTGCAGCCCAGGAGCAGGGTTCGGGTCTCTGCAGGTGTTTTGGCCTTGCTGCTGCACATCTGCCTTGTGTTAGACTCGTTTTTTCCAAATTCACCTTGCTGCCTTCTGTGGGATCAGTGATCAGCCCCAAGTGGGGGGTGGGATGGAGCCCCTTCCCTCCCAGGCACTGCCCCCCAGACCAACATCTCTCTCTTCAGAAAGCTCTTCTTAAACTCCCTAAATTTGCCCTTTGCTTGCTTTCAAGCTGTCATCTCTGCTTCCCTGCCCAGCACGGCCCCATTGCGTGGTTGACACCTCCAGGAATCAGCTCTTAACCTTTACAGACACATTAAAGCACTGGAGTGAGACTAATCCAGCACTAGTCTGGGGGCTGCACTGCCTTAAGCCACTGCTGCAGCTTTGAAAGCAAACCAGCCATCACGTCTCTCTTACAAGAGGCTTGGCTGGGGATCAAGGTCCAGGTGGGGTCATATTGAAGAGTCTTTTTGTCCTTGACAGGTTGTCACTCCCTGCAGTTCATCCCTAAGACCTGGAGATGCTATCAGTGGAAACAGGAGGGATGTGTCCAGCCTGTCCCAGCCTGGCTCCTCCCTGTGCCTTCTGAGAGAGGATTGTGGCTCAGTTCTTATCCCCACGGCTTAAAATATTCTGGGCTTGGCTGTCAGGTCTCCTGGCCTGACACTTGAAACCCATTGAGGGTTTCCTGCCTCTTCAGCCCTTTTCCAAGCAGATTGCACTGAGGCACAAGTCATTCCCTGCCCAGGGCAGTGGTGGATTCACCATCCCTGGAGGGATTTAAAAACCGTGTGGATGTGGCACATGGGGACATGGGTCAGTGGTGGGCTTGGCAGAGCTGGGGGAGCAGTTGGACTTGATGATCCTAAAGGGTTTTTCCAACCTTAAAGACTTCATGAGTTTACAAATCTCCTGAGAAATCTGTCTAGGAATTTCTCAAGGCAAACTTTGGTTTCCCTGCTGGAAAATACCAGTTCAGCCAAAAAACCCAAAAGAATTCCTTTTCTAGGAGGGTGCTTATTCCAGTAACCTCTCCAGCAGGAATGATCCCTCTGAACTAATGCTCTGGTGATCAGGGAATTATTTAGGCATTCCTATTTCCAGGTTTTCCCCTGGTCACTGGTGTGTCCTTATGGGTGTGATATGCTCCAGTATCCCATCAAATCACAAAATGGTTTGGGTTGAAAGGGACCTTAAAGACCACCCAGTTTCAACTCCCTGGCTGCCTTTTCATCTCCAGCAGCAATTAGGAAAAAGCTGTGGGAAACATAAGTAATTTCCAACATTGGAAGCATCCGTGGGCACACAAAAAGATGTGGATGCACGAGGGATTGCACAAGGAATACTTGCATCCCACAGCACCCAGGGACTGCCCCTTCCTTGTCCTTACCTCTCCTGCTGATGAGGTCTTGCTGGTGTTTAAGATTGGAGCTTGGCTCTAGATCCAGCTGGGAAAACTGCACTGCTCGAGTTAATGGTGGCCCTGAAGGGATTTGTCCAGAAGGACGTGACCTTTCCTAGGAACAGGGCTTTCCTGAAGGGTCTGCTCCTCTTCCCACCCCCAAGGTGAGTTTCTGGCCCAAGACTCCGCTGCCTTGCTGTTTCCTGGCTGGAACCTCATTGTGCAGGGACGGCTGCGGCTCCTTCCCGTGCCCCTGGCCTCCATCCATGGCTATAGGAGGACTCTGTGCAATGGCCAGATCCGCCTGTGCTTCTGTTCCCTGGACCCGAGCCCAGCCCGTTTCCCTCCCCGTCCCTCTTTTCCATGAATGAAGTGGAGGGATTTGGCCGGGAGCCCGAACCCTCCGGGCTTTTATCAATGGGATCAACGGTTTGTCAGATCCGTGAGGATGAGTCACGGCAGGATCCCGTTACTGCTGGTTAATACCTCGCGTGGTGCAGGTCAACCTGCAAGTCAGGGATCTGCGTGGAAGGGGCTTGCTTGGAGCCTCTGGAACACTTCCATGGATGCACTCACATGTGGAGTGACAGGACAGGGGGCAATGGCTTCAGACTGACAGGGAGGGGGTTTAGATGGGATATTGAGAAGGAATTGTTGGCCGTGAGGGTGGGGAGGATCTGGCACAGGGTGCCCAGAGAAGCTGTGGCTGCCCTTGGATCCCTGGAAGTGTCTAAGGCCAGGTTGGATGGAGCTTGGAGCAACCTGGGCTAGTGGAAGTCGTCCCTGCCCATGGCAGGGGTTGGAATAAGATGAGCTTTCCCTTCCCTTCCAACCCAAACCACTCTGTGATTCCATGGTGACACATGTGCTTGCTGGGACCAGGTGGCATCCTGCACCTCTTCCCAAGGGCAGCCAAGCAGGGAATGTGGTCCTTTCCTGGAGGAGGACACAAGGACGTGGCTCAGCCAGGGAAGGCCCAAAAAGAGGATGCAGCTGAGCTCTGTGTGGTGCTACAGATTTTCCGTGGCTGTCTCGGAGATGGGTTGGGATGATGGGCACAGCAGGGAGGGGACACGGTCACCAGCACCAGGGTGTGGTTGCTGAGCCACCAGGGAGGGTTCCTGTCCCATCAGTAGCTCACACTGGTGTGATCAAACAGCTCTTTTCCCCATGCCCTGAAATTCACTGGCTCCAACTAAGGCATTGCCAGTCTCAGGCTCTCCAAGATGCACCTCAGGCCCTCAGAAAGTAAATAAAATTATGATCTTAAAGGTCTTTTCTAACCTAAATGATTCTATCATTCCGTGATTCTAAATCCTGGCAAGCAGAGAAAAAGTCATCAGCATTCCATTTTTTCATCATTATTTTTTTTCCCCTCAGGTGTTAGAGCTTGGAGTAAAATTTTGAAGTCAAACCTCATCTCAGAGACATTTGAAATGCTTCTCTTTGCCTGAGAGGTGCAAAATTCTGTTTCCAAAGTTTTCCTGTTTGGTTTTGTGCAGTCTTTCACCACAGCTTTATGTTTATTTCCTAAGGAAACCAGACCTACATAGGGACGGACAGGGGAGCCCTCAAAACTTTTAATTCTGATTTTTCAGAGGATAAATCCTACAACTTTCACACAACCAAGCATATGGAAAGAGAATAGGAACCTCAGTATCCTCAGTGAAATCAAAAACAACCCATATTCCCTCTTAAATTCCAGCCAAACCACCCGTTAGAGAGGCTTTTTGAGTGCCACAGCCTTGGGTAAATCTTTCATTGGAGTTTGTGCTCTACTGGACACTGGAGAATTCACCATCCCTTGGAAACCAACCTTGCTTTGCTCTTCTAGTCACAGAGCAATTTGATTTCTTATCTGCCTTGTAGTGTGGGGAGAGATCTGGGTGTGATTTCATGTTGGAGCATGTAAAGGAAACTTTGGGAGACAAATGGGAAAAGCAGGGGTTTTTGAACCTTGGGATACTGCAAGAACTGGGATTTGAGCCTCAGTCCTCCACATCTTCAGCCACCAGGCTCATCCTGGGCTGGCCTGAGCTTCCTCCTAGTTTACCTTTACACAGGGCTGAAAAACCTTTTCTTCCTTCACATCCATGACTTCCCATCACCCCTCAAACAACCTCCATCCTCCTCCTGCACCCCATCCCTGCCCCAAACCCCCAGCAAGGGGTGGGATGGTGGAGGTCCTGAACTTCCACCTTGTCCCTCCAAATGTCCCCCGAGCTCTTGTGAATGACCCAGCCCAGTGATGGCACTTCCAGCTCCCACTCCAGAGCATCTGTTTCCTGTCCCCTGGGTGCAGTGGGATTGCTGGAGCTTCCCACAGCCCTTTCAGCCAGCAGCAGCCTCCCCTCCCTGCCAGCCCCATTCCCTCCCACTCCTGCTTTCCCCCTGCGCCTGCTTAGACCCATTAAGTTTTTAATCTCTCTTGTGTTTACAATCTCCTCTTACTGCTGCTCCATTCTTATTTTCTCCTGTTCAGTTCCTGCTCCCCACTGGTGGTTCAGCAGCAGGAAGGCAAAGAGTCCCTCTGGGCTTGAGGATTTCGCCTTTGGGGGTTTTTTTTTGAGTGTTTCCTGAAAGGTTCACCACAGCTGAGGTCTCATTTGTTGCCTGTGGGGCTGGACCTGTGTCCCCACAGCAGAAATGGGCTGATGGGTGGCACAGGAAGACTTCTCTGGGAAGGTCCCATCCCAGTTGTCCCACTGGCATCTTCTCCTGGCTGAACATCCGTGATAGGAGCATGGCTGAAGTTTCCAAGAGTTGAGGCTTCAATCATTTGCCAACCACTCTGCTCAGAGGTCTCATTTTGGCCAGGTCTGAGAGGGATGGGAAGGAGCAGAAGGACCCCATGACCCCATGTCCCCCAGGGGTGCAGGAGGTAGAGGATCCTTGAGGTGCAAATCCTTGCTGGATCAGGAGCTGGAGGAGTGTTTGCAGTTTGGGCAGCCCCAGGACAAGGCCTCAGGACCTCAGAGAAGAGGCTCTGGATAATTTACATTTACAAATGTTGCTTTTTCCTAGTTTTTCCCCAGGTGCCAAATGCCACCTGAGATGTCCTCAGGCTGTGCCCTGACTGCCACGCCAGGAGGTCAAATGTGCTCAGTTCAGGGCTGAACCAAATAAAACTCTGCCCAAGTTTTCATTTCAGTGGGAGAAACCTCTTCCACCCCACCCAAACTGCTTTGCTTTTCCCCACCTCCAGCTCAGCACCCACCCTGGAATGCTGTGTGTCCCACCATCCACACAGACAGGACTCATCACTCCTGGCTGATCCAGCAGGAAACTGAGTCACAGAGGGGTGACAGCAGAGGCCAGCATCCCACAGTCATGTTTTGTTGGATTAAACTGTGCAAGGGGCTGTGCCAACAGGTGACAGCAGGAATGGTGCAATCCCTGTCCCTGTTTCCTTCACTGGTGCAGACAAAGCCTTTCTGTCCCATCCCTACCTCTGCTGCATCCTCTCTATTTCAGGCATCTTTCTCTCCAACAACTCCCAGCCCTGCCCAGGCATTTACCCAGCAGAAATATGACTTTTAATTACTATTTTTTATTACTTCCTTTTCATAATTGCACTGGAGGCTCTCTGCTGTTCTGCTTTAATCTGCATCCTGAGAAATCACTTTCTCAGGCACGATCCACTGGATGGGAAAGGGAAATAAGGATTTCAAAGTGCAGCCATGGGCTTGTTGGCAGCAGAGAAATGTGGGATCCATGGTAGTTTTATCATAGAATGGTTTGGGTGAGAAGGGACCTTAAAGATCATCTCGTCCCACCCCCTGCCATGGGCAGGGACACCTTCCACTAGCCCAGGGTGCTCCAAGCCCAGTCCAACCTGGCCTTGGACACTTCCAGGGATCCAGGGGCAGCCACAGCTTCTCTGGGCAACCTGTGCCAGGGCCTCACCACCCTCACAGCCAAGTATTTCTTCGTAAGATCTAATCTAAATCTCTCCTCTTTTAGTTTAAAAACCATTCCCCCATGTCCTTTCCCTATCTGCCTGAGGATGTCCTCCCAAAAACTCTGTGGGAGTGGACAAAGTCCTGCAGACCCCCCTGGCCTCACTGTTCCCCACCCAGCTGCTGCTATTTCCACAATATCCAGTACTTTGGTGCGCACAGAGGCATTAATTGGATTGAAATATCAATGTTAAGACTTTTAACACCCTTTAATATCCCCTCCCTCCACCCCATCTCTTCTTAGTGTCCCTGTCACTACCATCTGTCAGGATCTGGGGTTGTTCATTGTCTGCCATCCATGGAGGGGGATCATTCTACAGGAAAACCTTCAGACAATGCCAGCATTTATTCCTCAACATGAAAAAATGGAAGCCAAGTGGATTTTTCATAGGGCCAGGGCTGCTCAGGGCAGGGATGAGGAACAACTTGAGAATGGAAGAGTTTGTGGGTTTGGTTTTTAAAAGCTGCTCAGCCCTTGGGCCTGGTGCACTGGGGGAAAGAGGAGATTTGGGTGCTGTAGACTGAAGGGATGGCTGTCCCTGCTTTCAGAGGGAAGTGATACAGGAAAAGTTCAGGGACACCTGAGCTCTGGGATGTGGGTGAGGCCTGGTGCTTAGACCAGAGCATCTGAAAGAGGACACTGAGGCCACCAAAGAACCTTGTGTCAGCAGTGGGGACACCTCCAGTCATCCCACCCATGAGAGGTGTCCAAGAGGTGCAGGAACAGCCGCCTTTGGAGGTGCCCATGGCTGTAGATGAGATCTCAGGTGACCAAGTGAGTTACCTAAGGGGCTCCTGGCACTGTGGCATTATCCAGACAGAAAAGTGAGTTCTTTACAAAAGGCCACAAGATCCAATCCTCAATCCCTGTCCTGTCCTGGGCATCCCACAGAGAGTTTTCCAGAGAAGCTGTGGCTGCGTCATCCCTGCAAATGTTCAAGGCTGGGTTGGACAGGGCTCGGAGCAACCTGGGGCAGTGGAAGGTGTGACTGGAACTCCCTTCCAACCCAAACCATTCTGTGATTCTGTGATAACCCAGCATGACCTGCATGGAACCGGGACAAGCAGCCAGCCAGGCACCTCCTGGGGTGGATATTCCCACCACAAGGACACTGGGCTGGGAGAGTGGGAGCTGTGTGGTGAATCACAAAGCTCCACCGCGCAGCCAGCTCCAAACCCTGCAAGAGAGACTCCTTCTCACAGCAGAACCCCCGAGCCATCAGATTTCTTTTAGACTAAAGCAGTGTGTAATATATAATTGATAGTGGTTATTCCTGGTGCACTCCTTGTAATGAAATTTTAATGCTGGGGACAGCTCAGCGTGTGCGTGTGTGTGTGTAATGTAGAGCTGGGTCCTCGTGCTGTTAAACACAGCTCCTCAGCCTTTGTTCTGGCAGCTGGAATCTCAGCTGGCTCCTCAATGTCAAGAAGGACAACCCCACATTCAGCTGGTGCCAGAATTCCCACAAAAAAAACAAGAGTCCAGCGCTTGGAGCGGGCGCTGTTCCCAAGAGTTAAAGCATGACTCCACATGATACCCAAGAGCTGCCCCTGCCAGTCCCTTCCTGGGAATTTGGCTGCCTGAAAATAACATTTCCATCACCTTTAAGCCCCATTAGGAAGAACTTCAGCTGAAAGCAGCAGGATCTCACCCCACGGAAAGCTGCCTTTTGGTCAGCAGAGCTGCCTTTCTCTTGTCACTGATAAAAAGGTCTGGAAAACAAATTCAGCAGTGACTGTGCAATGCCTTTTCCTTATGACTCCCTCTCCCATAGTCTGAGGTTCACACTGGGCTGTGTTTTCCCCTCCCCTGGTTCATTTCCATGGGCCAGGGCAGACAGCAGTGTATGGAACTCCCTCCTTGCTCATGGCCAGTCCTAAGTCCTGGAAAGCAGAGGGATCTCACCTTCAGATGAGTTTTGCCCAGGTTCATGGGAACAAGGAAAATAAGTCATCATACCCTTCTCTTTTCGGCCCATTGTGATATTTGTGAGGGTGTAAGATTAGAACCAAAGGGGACAACCTGTCAGCTGGACAATCTGATCTAGCTGGAGATGTCCCTGCTCATTCCAGGGGTTTGGGCTGGATGACCTTTGAAGGTCCCTTCCAACCCAGACTGTTCCATGATTCTCTGGTCAGTGTTGGCTCTCTGGAGCAGCTGGTCCTGGGTCCTTTTTGGGATTTATATGGTGGGACAATTTGGAGCAGCATTTGTTAGTGTGTGCCAAGGCTGTGCTGGAAACAAAGTCCTCCCCACACCCTGCCAAGCACTGGGATGTGGAGAAAACCTGCAGGAGTTTGGATGGTTTTTTGATTGTTTACCTGTGCTCCAGGTGACAGAGGTACCAAATTTACCAATTGTTATCAACACAACTAAACCAGTTGTGATTATTTTGGGGAGTGGGCTGGATATCAAGAAAAGGTTCTTCCCCCAGAGGGTGATCAGGCACTGGAAGAGCTCCCCAGGAAATGGGCACATTCCCAAGGCTGCCAGAGCTCCAGGAGTGTTTGGACAATGCTCTCAGGGATGCACAGGGTGGGATTGTTGGGGTGTCTGTGCAGGGCCAGGGGTGGGACTGGATGATCCTGGTGGGTCCCTTCCAGCTCAGGACATTCTGTGATTTTATGATTCCACATGGTTCCTGCCCTTTATTCCCACCCTGTGGCCACTTTCCTGGGCACAGTCCTTGCTCTCTGCAAACACTCCCAGCAGTGTCTGGGTCTCTCCAAGGTGGCTTCATGTCCTTGGTGGCTGTTCAGCCAAAACAACCAGTGTTTGAGTCTATCCCCTGGGGCAGAGGACAAGCAATGAAAAGGGTGTTCTGTGAGTCACCCTCTGGGTTCAGTCACTGATGGAAGTCGCTGCTGCTGCTCTGGGCACTTGATGTGACATCACAGGGGCATGGATGAATTAAGAACACTGGATGGACTCAGGTTTGCCCAGGCCCTGCCAGGGCTGAGTGATTGATTATTGTGAGTGGTAAATGGAACAAAGTCAGGACACAAGGGCTGGGGTTGAACCTTCTCCACCTTTACATTTCCACCACCATCCCAGACCCTTTCCAGCCCTGGCCAACTCAGACTTACCCAAACCATTCCTGGCTCAGCTCAGGAGCTGGCATGGGCCAGGGACCATGCCCAACAGGTGGTTGGGATGCAGCCACCATCTTCAGGAGGGTGGGAAAGATTAATGGTGTGAGCATGGCCAGGTCTCAGGGATGGAGATCAGGCTCCAGCATGGATTTATTGTCAAGGTGTAACCTCAGCATCAGGCTGAGAGAGCTGGGGGTGTTCACCTGGAGAAGAGAAGGATCCAGGGAGACCTCAGAGCCCCTTCCAGAGCCCAAAGGGACTCCAGGAGAGCTGGAGAGGGATGTGGGACAAGGGCTGGAGGGACAGGACACAGGGAATGGCTTCCCACTGCCAGAGGGCAGGGAGAGATGGGATATTGGGAAGGAATTGTTCCCTGTGAGGGTGGGGAGGGACTGAGCTGGAATTCCCAGAGAAGCTGTGGCTGCCCCTGGATCCCTGGCAGCATCCAAGGCCAGGTTAGACGGGGCTTGGAGCAACCTGGGCTAGTGGAAGGTGTCCCTGCCCATGGCAGGGGTTGGAACGAGTTGAGCTTTAAGGTCCTTTCAACCCAAACCATTCTGGAATTCTTTGATTCTATGATCAGCTCTGACCCTGAGCACTTCGAGGGTTTTCCCCTTTTGCCTTTCCTGCCTCCCAACCGCTCTCAGCACCCACCTCTTGCAATAACCATTCCCGGGAGCTGGATCGAAGGGACAATCCCTGCTCCAAGATCCACCTGCAGTTTGGAGCTCCCTCCAAGCACCCAGCCCAAGGGTGATGGCTTGGTGGTGAACCCGCTGAACCCCACGTGGGATGCACAGGCACCACGGGCTGTGTGTGATGCCAGGGTGGGTGAGCACTGCAAAGGAGAGGCTCGAGTGAGCCAAGCGTTGTCACGGAAACTGGAGAGTTGGCGCGGAGGCGGAGAGGGGATGCCGAGGGTGCGGAGGATTCGGGGAGGCAGGGGGGCTGAGGGGCTCTCCCATCATCCCTCCGTGCAGAGATTCCCCCAAGGAAGAGACATCTCCCTGCTGCTTTCAGGAGCTTGCTGGCTCGGCTCCTCCTCGCTGGAGCTGATGGATTTGTCTGCGCTGTTCCTGCTCCGAGTCAAACCCTTCCTCCCTGTACCACCAACAAAAGAGAGGAGGAATAAAAAGGAGCAGGAAAGCGAGGAAAGAAAGAAAAGGAAGAATAAAAAGGAGCAGGAAAGCGAGGAAAGAAAGAAAAGGAAGAATAAAAAAGGAGCAGGAAAGCGAGGAAAGAAAGAAAAGGAAGAATAAAAAATGAGCGGGAAAGTGAGGAAAGAAGGAGGATCCAGAGGTGTACGGAGGAGTAATGCTGAATTCCCACTGTGCCCATCCCTGTGATTCCTGTGTGGCACTGGAAGCCACCAATGTAGCATCATCCGTCACCCCCTGAGTGCTCCGAGGCAAACACAGCCACCCCTTCCTCTGCCTTCCCCAAAAAACAGCCTGGTCCCCTCCTTGCCCCTCCTCAGGGAGCTCTGAGAGGTGGGGACACCGTGGAGGTGACACAGGACCGCGGCCATGGCGGGCAGGGCACAGTCCTGGGGTTGGTGTGGGGGTCTCCACCACTTTTCCATCCTTCTCTGTGACTCTGTTGACCATTGGAATGTTTGGTTTGCCCCGAGGAGATCCCAGGGAGGTCACCAAAGGCCGTGTCTGGCTGTGGTTCAGGGGTGACGATGGCATGGAGCAGAGGTTCACATGTGGACATCGGGGTGTGCAGAGGGAATTCTGCATTGCACCCAGGGTGTGACCCTGGGAACAGGACTCTGGGGCATCCTCAGGGCTCTGCTCACTCCCAGGTTCAGACCTGGCTGGGTCTGGGTTGATATGAGCTGTGCCAAGGACTGTTTCAGCAGTTTGGGATGGGGATGGTCAGCTCCTACAGGCGTGGCAGTAACTCGGGACTGGCTCTTGCCTCATGGCTGAGGTGGAGGATGAGACTCCTCAGTGAGATCCCACCTCATGGCCCAGCTTCTCCAGACCTTCCCACCCCTACATTGCCTTGCTGAGGACGTTCCCATCTCTTTCCATGCATTTTTGGGGCCAGGGCACTGAAATCTGCAAGTGGGTCTGTGAGGAGCAGAAGGTAAAGTGAGGGAACTGCATTTCCTAGGAGAGTGGATGAGACCACCACGAGGAAATGAAGTTCTGTGATCTTATTCCTTAACTGTGAGGTTGAAAGTCCTCACAGCAGGGGCTGGGTGACAAGAAGGTGTCCTGAGCAGTGGGACATTTGCTGCTGCTCCACAAAGAGCAGCACAAGGTCTGATTTGTGGGTTCAACTCAGACTTTTTGCCAACTCAAGGAATGAATCCCTATCCGGGGTTGGGACTGATGTTCCCTGTGAGGGTGGGGAGGCCCTGGCACAGGTTTCCCAGAGAAGCTGTGGCTGCCCCATCCCTGGAAGTGTCCCAGGCCAGACTGAAGCAACCTGGGCTAGTGGAAGGTGTCTCTGCCCATGGCAGGGGGTGAAACTGGATGATCTTTAAGGTCCCTTCCCACCCAAACCCTTCTGGGATTTCAGGGTGTCAGGAGTCAAGAGGGCAGCCAAGAGAGAGCCACAGCAGCCCCAGCTTGGAAAATGCATCCATGGCTGAAAACATCCCTCCACTGGGACTTCCAATCAGTCTCTAAACACAGTGGAAATCACAGGCATATTTATTCACTTCTAGTTCTAAATCCTGCACTGAACCTGATGGTGGTGATGGATATTAGGGCTGATTGGACATGGCTGATTATTATTATTACTATTATTATTATTTTGCCAGCTGCAGGATGCGTGACTGGCTCTTGCAGCACTCTGCCTCTTCTCTGCTGACTCCTGGGAACCTGCTCCAATTTAGTCCAGGAGACCTGGAATTACTCCTTAGCAGGATCCTGTTGTTATTTTTGTTAGAGGACTGGGCTTGTTCTGCCTATTTTTTTCTTCTTTTTTCTTCTTTTTTTTTCTTTTTTTTTTTCCTTACCTTTTTACAGGCAGGGAAAAACCCTTAAAAATTCTGGGTTTGGGCATTTGCGGATATGTATATTCTTATATATATAATTTATCTATTATATCTGTGCATCTCCCACACTGGTGCAGCCCCTTGCAAACAGCCATCCTTTATCATGCCATGCCATGCCATGCCATGCCATGCCATGCCATGCCATGCCATGCCATGCCATGCCATGCCATGCCATGCCATCCCATCCCATCCCATCCCATCTTCTCCTCTTCCTCAGCTTCCCTCACCCAAACTCACCCACTGAGCGTATAAATAAATAAATATTTATTTATCAGTGTATTTAAAGAGCATTGCCCTGTTAAATGCTGTGCTGAGCTGGAGACAAAAGGGGTGGGAACAGGAAAAAGATGCAAATTGAAGAAAGGGGAATGAGGAAATCAACATAAAGACCAAATCTGAGTCATCCGTGGGCTAGAAATCTCTTGGTGATGGAACTTGATTAATGTCCCTATTTGAGCTGGTCTGTGGTTTAGGGAAGAATTATGAGGTCACATATTTAAACTTCAGGTCTCTTGTGACTGTTTCTGGTTGTTTTTGTTTTTGTTTTTTAGATTGCTTTATTTTTTAGAGAATTCTGAAAGAAACAAACTTTAAAAAAAAGTTCTCTCTCCTTCAAAAATTCCGACCATCCTGCCCCGAGCATTTTCTCAGCTTTGATTTTTGATTTGCAGTTGATTCTTTTATCAGAAACAAGTCTTGGACTTGTCATAAACTTCAGTGTCACCTGGCCAGTGTGGGGACTGTTTCTAAATTGGGGAAACTGAGGCAAAGAGGGAGGCACCTCTTGGAGCTCAGAGCTTTAGAGCGTCTGATGGAAAAAAAAATGGGATTCACACCCGAGTCTGAGAGCAAAAAGTACCAAAATCAGGCAATTTTCGGGCTTTACAATGCAGTGTATTTTTATTGCAATGATCAGTATTTGGGAATTGTGTGGATAGGGAGAAAACACAAAACCCCAGGGAAAGTTTCCTCCCAAAGCGTAACTGGAGGTTAATTTGTGTCCAGGAGGGTCCTTATGTAAGTGTTTGTGTAAATATATATATTTAAGCTCCAGATCCTGTTGTGCTCTGTACAAACATCACTTTTTGGAAGTCAGCTGAGCTTTTAATCTTTCGGGCTTCTGAAGAAATGTTCTATTTAGGGAACAGCACCAAAACCCCAAGCTCCTGACCACTTGTTAGCGCTCGGCAGAAGGAAACCTTGCGCCTCGGGGGCTCTGGGGGCTCGGTGCTTTTGAAGGTGAAGTCGCAGGGAAATCCTTGCAGCAGGAAGCGCAGCTCCCGCCTCTTCACACCGATAAAAAAAGGGAAAAAGAGATAGGAAGAGCTTTCGGTGATCCTGTGGTCTGGGTGCGGGGAGAGGGCAGTAGGAAGGGATGCGGGGATGGGATGCGGGGATGTGGTGCTGGTCCTGGAGGGGGTGAAGGAGGTTTTGTGTCTCCGTGCCCACCACATCCCTTTAGGATGAGGAGGGGACAGGGACACGGAGCGCAGCGCGGGGTGTCCCCGAGCGGGGATGCGGGTGCCCAACTCGGGTGAAGCATCCTGGCACCCCCTCGGCTGCCCGTGCCCAGCCGCTGCTGCAGTGAGGACGGGAATTCTGTGCGTGCAAAGCCCCGGCGCTCCGGCGGCGACAGCTCCTGAAATGACCCCAGCGCCGCAGGACCGATCCCTTTATCCGTAGCCGCGGTGCGCCAGAGGAGGGGATGGAGCGAGGAGAGCCGTGGAGGGGGGAGGAGGAGGAGGAGAGGGAGGCTGGGAACTGATTACGTGGGAGGCATTTTGTCCAGCAGCAGCAGCAGCAGCAGCAGCAGCAGCAGTAGCAGCAGCAGCGAGGATGCAGATGAAAGGATCATCCCGCCGGGGGGAAAAGGCGATGGCGAGGATGGTCCAGCGTTCCCAGGATGGGCTGGCACGGATGCACCCAGCTCCAAACCCTCCGTCTCCGGGCACCCCTCGGCCCCGGTGGGGCTGTGCGGCTGCCAGGGCCGGGATTAAGATGGATAGATTGGTGGGAAGCGTTCGGTGTGACCGGAATAGAAAGCACGGTGGCTTCGTGCTGACTTGAGGGCACGGATCCAGAAAATAGCATTGCTCGGGAGATGATTACTTTACTATTGGAGCTTGTCCTTAAAATAGCAAGCTGGCTCCTCGCTGCCCCTCCTTCCCCTGTGCCTGTGCACAGTCCTAGTGGTGGCTGTGAGATTCCTAGGGTGGTTTCCTCCCCCAGTTTATTCCTTATTTATTTCCTTATTATCCATGTCACATCATACTTCGTAAAAATGTCCTTGAAGGGCCTCTTGATCTGTGCAAAGCTCAGCTCTGTCCATTGCATTTGTAGCAGGGGAAGGATTAGGAGGAGCTCCCTGGGGAAAATCAATCAGGGCAGCCATGGGGTGACAAACGCAGCGTGGGTGACCCCACACCCGGGGTGATGCTGGGATGTCACCCAGGAGCATCTCTGGGAATATCAGAGCCCTTCCCTGGGCATCTCCTCCTGGCTGGGTGCTGCTGTGACCCTGGGGCAGGGTCCTGCAAGGCCGTGCTGCAGGGCTGGCTGGGGAATGCAGGAACACTCCCACGGTGTCCGTGCGGCCTGGCTCCGGCCACTGGGGTTTTGTTTCACGTGGGGAGCAGCAAGGAGGAGAACAAAGCCAAAACCAGAGCAGGGAGCAACCCAGGGCGGCCGCTGATCCCTTGGAGCCTTCAGCACAGGAAGAGCCTCGTGCTGTCACCACGGGGGTGACGTGTCCCTGCCACGTCCCACGGGTGCATTTACGTCTTCTTCTCTGGCGCAGGCAGAGCCACCCGTGGCAAAGGAGTCATCGGTGCCAAGGGATGGAAGGGGAAGCAGCAAAGCTCCTTCCACGGGCTCAGCCAGGGGACCACGAGCTGGAGACCTCAGCGAGGGGTCTGAGCTCATTTCAGGGCTAAACTTAGTTCAGAGAGTCCCAGCAGCCACTCGGGAACGCTGCCACGTTGGGATGGATGCCCTGGAGCAGCATTTTGTAGGCCAGGCCACCCGGATATTATTGTTAATGTTAAAAATATTCTTTGCTGAGTGATAGAGGCTTTTGCTCCTCTCAGGCTGTCTCCGTGTGGATGCCTCCTGTCTTCCTGTTCTTACATAAAACAGAGTCCTTGGCAAGGGAAGGGGAATGAGATTTATGGAACTGAGGATGTCCCAAGCTGGGGTCACAAGCAGAGAGGGGAAGAGCAGTGGGGCATCCAGGGCAAAGCAGGGAGAGCCACAGGGAGTCTGTACCAGTAAATGCAGCAGTGCTGGGACCCTGACACGGGGTCTGCATTTCACTGCCTGCATTGCTCCTTGTCCTGGCACTGATGGCCCAAGAACAACCAGCACTGACCCACACAATGCCCAGGCATGGGTCAGGGACTGGGACTGTTCCCACAGAGCAGTCAGGATACAGCCACCCCCCTTCACAGGAGGGTCCAGAGGAGGCCACGGAGATGATCTGAGGGCTGGAGCCCCTCTGCTCTGGAGCCAGGCTGGGAGAGCTGGGGGTGTTCACCTGGAGAAGAGAAGGATCCAGGGAGACCTCAGAGCCCCTTGCAGAGCCTAAAGGGGCTCCAGGAGAGCTGGAGAGGGACTTGGGACAAGGACATGGAATGTCAAGGGGAAATGGCTTCAAACTGACAATATCAACATCTGACCACATCATCTCCTTACGAAAGAGCTTATCTGACAAGAATTACCAGATGCTTCCTGATCCTCTGCCATATCTGAGAATGATTTGGGTTGAAAGAGACCTTAAAGATCATCTCATTCCAAGTCCCCTGCCACAGGCAGGGACACCTTCCACTATCCCAGGTTGATCCAAGCCCCATCCAACCTGGCCTTGGACACTTCCAGGGATCCAAGGGCAGCCACAGCTTCTCTGGGCACCCTGTGCCAGGGCCTCACCACCCTCACAGGGAACAATTTCTTCCTAAAATCTAACCTAAATATCCACTCTTTTAGTTTAAAACCACTCCCCCTTGTCCTATCACCGACTGCCTGTGTAAAAAGTCCCTTTCCCTCTCTTTCATAAGCCCCTTTAGGCACTGGAAGGGGCTTTGAGGTCTCCCTGGAGCCTTCTCTTCTCCAGGTGAACACCCCCAGCTCTCCCAGCCTGGCTCTGGAGCAGAGAGGCTCCAGTCCCCGGAGCATCTTCTTTGCCTCCTCTGAACCCACTTAAATGTATTTTTAATAATTACCTAAATATATAATCATTTCTATAGAATTGGTGTCATTTTTTATATTTATATGTTTACTTATTTTAAGTGATGCCAACAGCTGCGTGGACACGCTCAGATGGGCTTCAGCTGGCCTTTCTTCTGCTTAATTAATGGTGACGACTCTTGCAGCATGCTTGGCATTCCCTTATAAAAAAAGTGTCATAAAGGAGCTGGTTATTTCCTCTTTTTCTTCATAAAAATAATCCATAAACCAAGCTCAACACAAACTTGGAGGAGCCCTTTGGATACCAGGGTAAGGTGTCCTGCAGACAGCTGTAGCAAAGGTTTATGTTTGGTTTGAAGGGTGAAAAATTTGTGGACAAGCTCACATGGGAACATCTCTGTTCTCCCCATAAATATTAAAAACAACCCCCAAAGAAAGCCCAGAAAAATCTCTCTGTGCTTAAAGTTTTATCTCATCTTCTGGCAGGGACACCTGAGAGGGCACAGGACAGGTGTGGGGAGGGGGCACAGAGTCCGTGCCAGGAGAAGGGCAGATCCCAAGGTGTTAGGGAGGATTTGGAGAACAAGGGACAGAGGAATGACCTTTTCCAGCCATGTGGGGATGTCCAGGGAAAAGAGAGGAGGGAGGAACATGGAAGGGAAACAACGAGGTAAAGACAATCCAGAACCGACATCGAACTAATCGCCTTAAAAGAGATTTCTGGGGCCATTCTGGTAATTTGGGGATTTATGGTTTTTTATGACTGCCCGTTCTGGGATTAGCTCTCAGGAGAGCAAGGACTGGAAATATTTTTCAAGCTATTTGTGACTCAGCAGCTGCGAAGCGCTGATTACTGGCAGCAGCTGACGTCCGAAAAGCATCTAAGACTTTATTATATTATCCAAAAAGGGCACAGACTTTTTTTTTTATCACCCCGGCTTCAGAACAGCGAGTTCTCAAACCTTCAAGGAGGACCAGGGACACAGGGCAGAAGGCGGCGCTGAAGGAAAATTTTAATCTCTTTCCCAAAAGCTCTTCAAATTTTCCATTTTTTGGTGCTTCCAACCACTTGTGTGGCCTTGGGATGTTCCCTTTGGATTTAGGCAAGATGAGCGATGCCAAACTGGTGTCCAGCTGTGCCCAGCTGCAGTTGGCAGATGAAGTTTGTGGTGTTTCTAGGGAGCATCACTTCTGTGTTTCCGTTGGGAGAGTGCTGTGCTTTCCCACATGTTCCTTCAAGGTTGATTTCCTTCAGGAAATCATCATGGAAGGAGACATGGAGCTCCTGGAGAGGGGCCGGTGGAGGACTATGGAGTTGATGAAGGGCCTGGAGCATCTCCCTGCCCAGGAAAGGCTGAGGGAGCTGGGGCTGTTCAGCCTCGAGAGGAGCCCCAGCTGAGAGGGGCCCTCATCCCTGGGTGTCCCTGGCTGCAGGGAGGGCTCAGAGCAGGGCCCAGGCTCTGCTCCGAGGGGTCCAGCAATAGGATAACAGGAATGGGCAGGAACTGATGCCCAGGAAGTTCCATCTGGACAGGAGGCAGAACTTCTTCTTTGGGCAGTGAGCAGACACTGAACAGACACCAGAGGGGGTCTGGAGTCCCCATCACTGGGGATATTCCAGAACCATCTGGACACAGCCCTGAATAAATAACCTGCTCTAGGGGACCCTGCTCGAGCAGGGGGGTCAGTGTAGAGGACCTGCAGTGGTCCCAGTGGTCCTGCAGTGGTCACAATCATCCTGTGATTCTGTGATCCAGAGCAGCACTGAGCAAATTGGTCACTGCTCTGTGCCTCAGTTTCCCAGTGCTCCTAGACCGGGCAATCACATCAGCCCATGAGTGCACAGCTCTGACACAGACCCACAGATTAGACATTCATTAGTGGTTATTTATCAAGCCACAGGAGTCCATCAGGCTGCTCTGGCCTTGGCAAAACCTTTTTTAACAGCCGTTCAAGTCCAGCTCTGAAATGCACGGCCGGGTGTGGCGAGCTGGTGGCCGCAGCAGCGTGTTTGGTGCTGCTGTATCAGCTCGGGGACGAGGGGATAGATCTGGATCCCCCCTTCTCCTGGCTGTAGCCCGTGCCTCAAAGCGGGTCAGGCCACTCTCGTGACTGCTCATCCCTTTTCCCTCAGCCTTCCCAGCTCCTGTTCGTCATCCCGAGACAAACTCCCCCGCAGCTTTCCCCTCTGTCGCAATTCCACCCTCGCTTCCTCTGTCAGTCTCCCAACTCAGCGTGCCCAGCTAAGCCGATAGCCAGGAAGTTCCCGGGATGCTGCGAGTCCAAGCAGCCGATCCGTGTCAGCAAATGAGCGGCGGGATCGGGCCGGAGGGAGGCACAGCCGGGAGCCGTCGGGCGAGCGGAGGCAGCAGCACGTCAGAGACCTGTACCCAGCTCTCCATATGGATGGGCAGCATCCCTGCGAGTTCCGTCACGGGCACCGGGCTTCCCGCTGCCTGCTGGGCACAGGGTCCTGCCAAAGCCGTGGAGGAGGGGAAAGCATCCCAGCCGTCGCATCTGACAGGCACAGAGGGGGCAGGAGTTTGGGATAGTGGCTCTGGAGCTCCTTTGCTTCTTGTTTGTGGGGCGATGAACGGGAGTGGGGATAAAATGAGTGAAGGGGAGGAGGTTTCACTTTGTGCTGGACGTGAGCAGGGCCAGAGTGGTCCATTTTGGCCCAAGATGTGGGATGTTGAGCACAGCTGGGTGGAGAATGAGGATAAAGCACTAAAAATGAGAAATCCTAGGTGAAGAATCCTAGAAACCTAGAATGGTTTGGGTGGGAAGGGACCTTAAAGCTCACCCAGTTCCACCCCCTGCCATGGGCAGGGACACCTTCCACTATCCCAGGGTGCTCCAAGCCCCGTCCAATCTGGCCTTGGACACTTCCAGGGATCCAGAGGCAGCCACAGCTTCTCTGGGCAACCTATTCCACATTCCTGCTGGTGAATCTGTGGGAAGATCCCGACCATGGCACCACCCCATTTCTTTGTGGGGCCTCTGCTCAGATCTTGGTGCGGTGCTGATGACTAAGAAAAGGCAGTGCCAACCCTCTGTAACCTGCAGTGATTCTCCCCTGTGATTCCTCCTCCAGCCCCATCACCTGAGAGCAGCCAACAGGCCCTGTGACATCACCTGCTCATCCCTCATGGAGTGGCCTTTACGAAGGCAGGGACAGCATTCCAGTGACCATTTCCTGGTATTTGTATACCCAGTGTGTGGGAGTGGGATGAGTGATCCCGACAAGAAGGCTGGTGAGATGCCTGGGAGAATAATTCCCTGAACAAGTCAGAGCCAAGGCTCATTCTGCTTTGTGTGCTCATTGCTTTTATGATTCCTCTTGTCTTTCTTCCGATGTGAGCACGGGAAGTTGTTTCAGGATAAATCCCAGCCCATCCATACACATATGCCACCCACGAGGATGAGTTATGCTCTCTTTCCTCCCCCTGCTCTGCTTTCAGCCCTGCCCCTGCCTCTCACTTTGCTTCCCCCTGGGCAAAGAGCTTCTCCAAAATCTGTAATTACCGAAGGTGTGGGGAGGAATTGGAATACCCAGTCTTTGTGTTCATCCCAAATGGATGTAAGAAGTTGACCTTTAGGATACGTGTGTGGAATTGGATTTCTGAAGCAGTTTCCTTCAGAAATAATACTAGCAAAATTTAGATATTAAATATATATTTGTGTGTGTGTGCGCAGCTGTGTGGATACAGATACAGACATGGATATGGATATGGATATGTTTGACTGGAAAACTGCCCTGCAGGAAAAGACCTGGTGGTGCTGGCCAACAGTGCCTGAACATGAGCCCAGGTGGCCAGAAAGGCCAATGGCCACTGGGCTGTTCCAGCACTGGTGTGTCCAGCAGGGCCAGGGCAGTGCCTGTCCCCTGTGCTGGCACTGCTGGGGCACCTCCAGTGCTGGGGGCAGCTCTGGGACCCTCCTGACAACAGAGACCTGGAGGGGCTGGAGCGTGTCCAGGGCAGGGAACGGAGCTAGGGAAGGGGCTGGAGCACCAGGAGCGGCTGAGGGAGCTGGGAAAGGGGCTCAGCCTGGAGAAAAGGAGGCTCAGGGGGGACCTTGTGGCTCTGCACAACTCCCTGACAGGAGGGGACAGCTGGGGGGGGTCAGGCTCTGCTCCCAGGGAACAGGGACAGGATGAGAGGAAACAGCCTCAAGTTGTGCCAAGGGAGGGTCAGGTTGGACATCAGGAGGAATTTTTTCCAATGCCAAGCATTGGAAGGGGCTGCCCGGGGAGGTGTTGGAGTCCCCATCCCTGGAGGCATTCATGTCTGGACTTGGCACTCAGTGCTCTGGGCTGGGTGACAAGGTGGGGATTGGTCACAGGATGGACTCGATGATCTCAGAGGTCTTTTCCAACCTAAATGATCCTTTGAGTCTGTGTACAGAAACATGGAGGTTTGCAGAGCTCTCCACCCCTCATTGCATCAACAGTTCTTCAGAGAACTGCTCGGAAAAATCAATCAAGTAACAAAATATTGAAATGAAATGAAAAATACATCTGTTTCCCAGTAAATCACAACTTAATAAATTGTCTCCTTTTCCTCCCCACTCTTTTTTTTTTCCTTTTGTTCTTTCTTCCTTTCTCTCAAAATCACAAACATTGGTGAAGTTGTTTGAGACGGAGCATGTTTCCAAAGCTGTGTAAATCTGCAGGAATTCATTAAACCCCACTGAATTTATTGAAAGTTATAAAGTTTTTAAATCTACAAATGTCTGACATCTTTAAAGACTTATTAATTAATGCAAACCATTAAATATTGTTAAAACTCATGTCACATTTATGGAGCATTTGAGCTTTACTGAATATGCAGATCAGGTAATTCATCTTTTTAAGCTCCATCACTCTTTTTGTTCCTCAGAAAAGATGGGGTTAACACGAAGGAGGAAAATCCAAAGTTTGCAGAGTTCTTGGGGTGGGAGAATTCACAGCCAAATTCAGGATTTCTCTGTTCCCAGGAATTTTCAGCTAAGACTGATGAATTTCTGCTGTCCTCAGCTTTGTGGCAGCGCCTGGTGGGGTTGATAAAGGTCACAGCTTTGTCCTGGGTCCCTGTCCTTCAACCACTGGGGGCTGAGGTGGGATTGTGAGAGGAGGTTGAGAAAAGCAAGTCCATGTATTTGTGGCAGCCACCTGCAGGTGTGAAGTTTCTCAAGGAGAACAAGGAGGATTTTGGAGTCTCTGGGTGGAAAATTCCTTTCAGGTTGTAGGACAATGGTTGCTCTGAGAAGGGACTGAAGGGGTTGACAAAGACATCTGGAAATCTGCTGGAAATCCAGCACATGGAGGTCCTGGGACCAGAATCTGGTGTCTCACAGGGATGTCCTTGCTGCCACACCACAGTGGGAGCCAAGCAGAGCATCGCCGTTCACGCTTGGGGTGTGCCAGATTTGCACCTAGAGCTGTGCGTAGAGGGGCAGGTAGAAAACAGAGAAAATACAGACCAAGGGCCTGAAGATGACTTCATTTTTCCAGAAACCCCAGGGAAAAAGTGGCATTCACGATGGGAAAAACAAAAAAGGAAAATCAGCCACTGCTGGGGTTGTAAAGCTGAGGCTTATGTTGGGCAGAGCCTGTCACCTGCTTCCCAAGGGGGTGTGCACAGTCCCCAGGGCTGGTCCCAAAGGCTCTGCCAGGTGAGGAGACACCTCAGGCAGAAGGACTGTGGATGAGGAGCATCCAACATCCATCTCCTTGCAGAAATGATGGCTCCTGGAGACCTTCTCCTCAGTCCCTTCTCCTGGGTGTCACTTCCCACGCTGGCTCAGCTCTGCTGTGACCACCACCAAGTCTCACCATTGCTACGTTCCAGGAGCTCCAAGCTCCACCAGGAAGCCATGGAAGAGTCATCCCATCCCCACTCGGTTTGGTTGATCTTGGCTGGAGGTTTTCAGTTGTCCTTGTCCAGATTAATTCCTGCATCCAAAATGTCCCCCATCGTACAGCTCTTCCCACCTTAGGAATGGATGGATCTCTTGATGTCTCTGTCATGGCCTCTAGCAGGGTTCCTGAAGCTTCCCAGGATAAAAGGGTAGTTTCTCTCAGCCAACACACCTACAATCCAAGGTTTTCCTGACGAGAAAGCTTTTTTGGATTTAAATTTAACCCGCTTAAGCTGCTGCACAGGAGGTGCTGTAATTTGCACCCAGAGCTAAACAAGGCTTTAAATGGGACAAGGGGGAGTGGCTTCCCACTGCCAGAGGGCAGGGATAGATGGGCTATTGGGAAGGAATTGTTCTCTGTGAGGGCGTGAGGCCCTGGCACAGAGAAGCTGTGGCTGCCCCTGGATCCCTGGAAGTGTCCAAGGCCAGGTTGGACGGGGCTTGGAGCAACCTGGGCTAGTGAAGGTGTTGGCATTGGAACAAGATGGTCTTTAAGGTCCCTTCCAACCCAAACCATTCTGGAATTCTATGATCTGTATTTGGCTGAACTCTGATAAGGTGGGGACTAAGATCTGAGTAAGTTTTTAGACAAATAATCCTGGTGACTTCAGGCCAAGATCAAGCCCTAGGTGTAGGAAGGACTTCACACACTGAGCACCCCATTCACAGGGCTGATCTTGAGTGATCAGGGGTTGGAATGAGGTGAGGACAAAAGAACCGTGTCACCATTTCATAGCCATAAAATCACAGGATAGTTTGGGTTGGAAAGGACCTTAAAGATTCTCCAGTTCCAACCCCCCTGGCATGGGCAGGGAATATCTTTCCTGATAGGCAGATCAAGAGACAGACAAGGAAAAAAATAATTTGCTTTTGAGAAAAATTAGAGATGATGGCCGTAAGCTTCATCTATCCGAGGACTTATTCTGGACTGTGCACTTGGCATTAGTGGTTCGTAATTAATTCCCTGTGTTGATGCTCCTATTCCAGAATCAGACACGCCTTATTCCAAATTAGCTCAATCCACCTGGGACCCCGCCACAAAACCAGGTTAAGAAATTAGCACAGAGCAGCTGAGCTTTGGTAACCAACTGGGTAGGCAGGAGAATGCATGGAAAATGCAAAGGAATTCAGCTTCATTTTGCGTCTCAGAAAAATTCACATAAGAATACCTGCCTCAGACTGAAAAACACACACGTGAGCAATACCCAAGTCTCGGCAGATGTGTGGTTGTATTTTAAATTGCTGTAATGTGATTTAGTGAAGAGCCCCCAGCACCGCTGGGAAATAGCAATTCTACTCTAAACTCTCTTCCTGCTGTAACCAGAGTGATTTTTTTTTCCCCCTGAAAATAAATCTGCACAGAAGATTTCATAGATGAGTAGCCTGTCTGGGACAAGGAGTTGGGAGAGCTCTGTTCTGGGCACAGTGCTGATAGTTTATCAATTTTTCTACCATTCAGTGTACAATTTTAACTAATCAGTAATTTAGTGTTCCTTTATTTTTACTGCTGAGTTTTTCTTTCTAAAGCTGAAGAACTTAAATTTGAAACAAGCAAGAAACTTCATCTGAGGTACCATGAACACCAAGTACCAACAGAACTGGAAAATGCAAAACCAAACAAGCAAAAAGAAACCCAAACAACAGAAACCAAAAACCACACACGCAACAAAGGAGCCTGTTTAGCAATGATGTTGCATGATTGGTATCATTAGAGATTCAGAGTGGTTTGGGTTGGAAAAGGACCTTAAAGCTCATCTCATTCCCCCCCCTGCCATGGGCAGGGACACCTTCCACTAGCCCAGGGTGCTCCAAGCCCCCTCCAACCTGGCCTTGGACACTTCCAGGGATCCAGGGGCAGCCACAGCTTCTCTGGGAAACCTGTGCCAGGGCCTCCCCACCCTCACAGCCAACAATTCCTTCCCAATATCCCATCTATCCCTGCCCTCTGGCAGTGGGAAGCCATTCCCTGGGTCCTGTCCCTTCATCCCTTGTCCCAAGTCCCTCTCCAGCTCTCCTGGAGCCCCTTTAGGCACTGGAAGGGGCTCTGAGGTCTCCCTGGATCCTTCTCTTCTCCAGGTGAACACCCCCAGCTCTCCCAGCCTGGCTCCAGAGCAGAGGGGCTCCAGCCCTTGGAGCATCTCTGTGGCCTCCTCTGGACCCTTTCCAGCAGTTCCATGTATTTTCCTTGTGGAAGCTGCCTTAGCCAAGGACTCTGAGGTGTCTGAGCTCTGATGGGAATGGTCCATATTTGGGGATTTGTTTGGGTCAGTGATAATTCACCTCTCGTGTGTGGGCATCATTCCAGAGACGAAAGCGTGGAGCGCAGAGGTTGGGTATCTGAGGGATAACTGGATATTTTCTGGGGAATATTTAACTTGCAAACTCAAAATGTCAGTGCTGAACCTCTCTTTTCTTTGATGCTGCATCAGATGTGCTGATGAGTGAGGTGACAGCTTGGACCTGGGCAGAGAGACCTCGTACTCTGCATCATCTGGAGTCTCCCAGCCCCCCGTGGGGACGGGGTCTTCCCTTTCATGTTGCTTTCTTCAGCTTGATAGGATTGTGATATTGTTCATTGGGAAAAGTCCCCACGGGCATGAATTAAACAAAATTCCTGCCTGAGTGCAGGAAGGGGCTTTTTGAACATTCCCAAAGGAGATGGAAAGCAGAGTCCTGATTTATTCATGGAGAAAGGAGAGGTCCCATCAGTGACTAATCTGGAGTGCTGGAGCACAGAACCCCCTGCTCTGCCCCAGAGGTTTCCAGCTCTGGAGCAGCATGAAGAAAATCACTCTACTTTTAGGAAAAAAAAAAAAGGTGGAAAAAAAAGAGAGATAAAATTCTTGAAAGTGCCTGAAAGTGGCTTGAGATATCAACTGCTCCATCACTTCCGTGAGCCACCTGCAGACTCCAGCTGTGTGGATGGATTAGGCAGTGCCAGGGTGTGATTTGGGGCCAGTAGCATTGGCTCAGGTGGTTCCCAGGAGCACTTTTGGAATTAGCACAGGGCAGGGATACTGCTGGGATGGTGCCTTAAAGGTGGGAGATCCAAGAGGAAAATGCTTTTTCGTGGTTTGAAGCCCAATCCAGGTTTTGCTCTAAGAAATGGCAGGAGCTGCTCTACCCAGGGAGCTCTGGAGCGGCGGGAAGGCTCCAGGATTAGTGAAATACAAAATATACGAAGTTAGGGAGGGGAACTCTCTGTAAATCATCTGTCTGCTGGCCCCGTGATGTGACCAAGGGAGACAGCTCAGGTCCCCAGGGAGGCTGGCGCTAACGAGGCCTGGGGTGAACTCCTGGAGAGCAGCAGGGTCAGACCTTCTGCACAGCTGCCCTTTGGCTGTGGGACTCAGTCCCCCCGAGACCGGACTGACCAGGGATCATTGTCATTTCTGGAACAGATGATGGTGAGGCCCTTCTCTTCACATTAACTTCCTCTTGATGTGCTCCCGGGGGGAATGATTATGGTGATGATGTTAATGTGTAGACAATGGCCAGGCTTTCCCAGCCAGGTCTGCAGCGAGGAGAGGGGCCCTGCTCATTTGGGGAGGAGGTGTTGGTGGATGGAGCGTCCCGAGGTGGTGGCAAGGCCACGGCTCTTCCCCCAGGAGCTGCAAATTTACCTTGCTGTGATGGGAACCCGCCTCTCACGGATGCTGTTCCTCGAGGATCTCTGGGCACCTCAGAGCACAAGGTGCTTGTGGGCAGGAGGGATGGTCTGGCTGTGATCCTGCTCATAGTGCCACACACTGGTTTTCCCTTGTATTTTTCATGGTGAAGTCTTCTTCCTTGGAGATCATTAAAATCCATCTAGACACAATCCTGAGCAGCGTGGTCCCTCTCCCAGCGTGTGTCCTGAAGGGCAGCACATGTGACTTCACAAGGCCTTGTCTTAGTGGACAATAAGTGGACAAAACTTGAACAGCGTCTCCATTTTGGCCATCCTAAAGCAGAGCAGCTTCCAGAGGAAGTGGCAGGTGTGCAGAGTGTTCAACTGCTTCTGGCCAGGGAAAACTCAACAGCAGGGAACCATGGAATCACGGGATGGTTCGGGTTGGGAGGGGACCTTAAAGATCATCTCGTTCCAACGCCAACACCTTCCACTATCCCAGGTTGCTCCAAGCCCCATCCAACCTGGCCTTGGACACTTCCAGGGATCCAGGGGCAGCCACAGCTTCTCTAGGCAACCTCGGCCAGGGCCTCACCACCCTCAGAGGGAACAATTCCTTCCTAACATCTAACCTAAATCTCTCATCCTTTAGTTTAAAACCATTCCCCCTTGTCCTATCACTGACTGTCTTTGTAAAAAGTCCCTTTCTCTCTTTTTCATAAGCCCCTTTAGGCGCTGGAAGTGGCCCTAAGCTCTCCCTGGAGTCTTCTCTTCTCCAGACTGGACAGCCCCAGGTCCCTCAGCCTCTTCCTCAGGAAAGTCAATATGACAACCACTCTTCACCCATGGGAGAGGGAAATTGTCATTAACTGCCTAATTATGGGGTTTGTTCCTTGTGACTCCCAGCTCCAGCAGCAGCAGCCCAGAGTCCCATCAGCCACACAGAATGTGGGAATTGGGATGGGCAGTAGCTGTAAATAAAGGGCCTTAAATGAAATCTGTCACAGCTGTGAGGCCACAGCTGCAGGTAAAGGACCAAGAAATATCTATGAGAGCTCAGTAAAACAGACAGAGGGTTCTTTATGAGCGTCTCACAAGGTGCACTGAAAATGTCTTTGGTTTTGTAGGGGCTGTGCCAAAAGCCCATGATAATATGTGTGGTAATAGTTTGTATAAAAATCTTTTTAAAATAAGGATTAATAGAACTTAAGCTTTCAGGGCTGGATTTTGCAGAGCTGGGTTATCTCAGCTCTCACTGAAGTCAACAGGGGTTACACCCCCAAAATCAATGAAGGAGCAGAGTTGCTGATCCTGAGAGTTTAGGAAATGTTCATCCCTCGCATATTTTTGGCTAAGCAGGCAAATAAATAAATATCTTCACCGGAAAAAAAAAAGAGCCCTATCCCCAAAAGCCCAGCTCCTCCCATCCTTCCTTGTGGGGACAGAGCAGAGGATGATTTCCATAGTCCTGCCCTAAACCTGGAGGGACACTAATGAAACCAATGGATTTACATCTCTCATCAAGGAGAGCACCTGGATCCCTGTTCCTCGGGAATATGATGTCAAGGGATGCTTCTCCACCGCATCTCCCCCTCCCACAGCAAAACCAGGGGATGAAAACGATCCAGCCTCTGCTTTCTGTTCCCACTGGATCTCTCCAAATGCTTTTACAGCCCTCCCAGCTCCAGGTGAGCCAAGGGGACGGGTGGGGGACAGGAGGGGACAGAAGAAGGGAGTAACACGATCCCTTCAGACAATGCCAACAGGCAGAGCGGGAGCCTCGGAGCGTGGAGATGCCTTGGCTGGAGCGAAAAGAGGCATCCAGGGCATGACACAAGTAGGTCATCCTGCCTCCCACTCCTTGCATCGTGGCAGAGTGGAGAGGGAAGGAGCCTCATCCAGCTTCTCCTGCCCGCAGGGATTGTGGAGATGCCACTTCCACCTGGTCCTGCGAGCGTGAACAGACCCAGGGCCAGCGCCTGCCCTGCCCTGAGCACCAGCACAGCAAAAGGCTTTAATGCTCCTAAAATGGAACAGTTTCAGCCCTAAACTCACCCTCTGCAGGGCAGCCAGGGTGAACACAGCTCTGCCGCTTCAGGCAGGAAAACAGCCTTAGGATACTTGGTCCGTCTGCATCTTGGCTTCCTCTGCTCCGTGTGGGCTATTACACCTCTCCTTTTCATCTTTGTTGTATTTTTATCTTCCCATTTGCACATTTTTACTGGCTTGGAGGGGCCAGAGGTTGCTACTGCAAACCTGGCAGGTTTGGCTTTCTCTTTGCTGCTCCTGGGGACTGTCCGTGCTCCGTGGCCACATTGCAAGGGACCAGCCTCCAGGGGAAGGAGAATGTTGTTCCTCAGCCTTCCCACTGAGCTGTTGCCTAATTCCTCATGGACAGCAAGTTTGTGGAATTTCTCTGCATTTTGTCTTTGCTATCAAACTTCTGACCGTCTTTCCAAGTAGGGCTGCCTGCCCTTTGCTTTGCAAGGGATTCCTGGAGCCCACAATCCCCTCTGGATTTGGACTGCGTGGCTTTGACTGGACATGACCTTCTCCACTCCAGGTGTGGAGTCACATTTCAGTTTGGAAAGGCGCTCAGGAGATTGTTCAGTCAACTCCCCCATTTTTTCTTTCAGTCTCAAAATCACCAAATAGGTGTGGTTTGGGAATTGCCATTGGCACCACTCCTATTCACTTTCTGTGTGACTTTGTCTCCAACTATGCAGGGATAAAAAATACCCTTACATATGTGTTTTCCTTACAAATGGCCTAGTGGAAGGTTCTCTGCCCATGGCAGGGGGTTGGAATGAGATGATCTTTGAGGTCCCTTCCAACTGTAACCACTCTGTGTCTCTGTGGTTGTTACCATCCATGTTCATCTCTGCAGCTGGCCTCGGTTCTTCTTCCCATGCCTCTATGGATTGATTCCCTGGCAGTCTCCTGGCTGCCTTCATCTCTCCATGCTGCCTCTTCAGATTCCCTTCCTGGCTGCTGGGTTGTTTCCCTGTTAATTAATGTTCCCTTTCCATGCTGCCAGCCTGGCCATGCTGCCTCCTGCCAGAATGTTCCATGTGATACCTGCTGGAATGCAGCAGGGAGGGGCTCCAGAACTAAAATACCTATTTATTAAATGAACTCTTTAGAGGAATGCTGAAGCCTGGGAGGCAGCACCAAGGCCTGGGGAGCCACTTAACCTCCGTGTCCTGTTTTACCACAGTGTGGTAATTCCCCTCCTCTCTGGTCATCCTGCAGCTGAAAGCACCAACATTTGTATTTTGGTAACATCTGAGCTCTTTGCATCCTTAATATAATAATACACATACATTATAATATTATTTATATTAGTATTATTATATATATTAATATATTAATCCTCCTGGCACTCAGGGACTTAGTGAAGGTGGGACAACGTTGCTGGTCCTTCATTTCCACCCAGGGAACCCTTGGAGACAAATGGCCTCAGCACCACCATTCCCAAACCGGTTAATTCATTTTGCTTGATTCGGCCACACGGGAAGTTTGGCAGGGCACCATCTTTTGTGATGGTTTAGCCCCTTCTCTCCCCACCAACCCCCTGCCCGTGTGCTTCTCCCTCTGGTCACACCTTGCCTGTCACCAAGGGGAATCCCAAGGCAAGCAGGGACAGCGAAATTCCCCATTTGTGTACAGCGCCGTGGATTGATTTAGTCTGGCTCACTAAATAAACACCAGGGACATCCCCTGCCCTAAAAGGCTGCTTAATTTATCAAGTTCAATCACAACAAGATCCCAGCTGCTGAATTGGCAAAATTCAGCCTGGAAGTCAATGCAGGACCAGAGACTTGAGAGCAACACAGGGACACAAACAGGATCACTCATTTCTCTGCTGAAGAGACAAGATATTTTTCAGTCTGCCTCTAAAGGCAGCTGGGAATTTGCTCCCCAAGGGTATAACTTGGTCACCAAGGGGTGTAGATGGTCTGTGGATTTGGGGTTAATGAAGGGAGAGGGAGGAATTTTGACTCAAGAAGTGGCAGCAAAGGGGAGGGCACCTGGATGAGTGTGGCTGTCCCTGGGGGTTGTAGCAGAAGGAGGCTTTGGGGCTTTGCACAGGGGTCTGATCACACCTGGGCCACCCCTGCTGCCCTCCATGGAGCAAAACTGTGGCCACCCATGGCCTGAAACTCTTACCTGTGGCCAGAGTGCCCAGCAAGGCTGACTTCAGACTCCTGTTTAGGGGATGGAAGAGATTTGCCTTTAATAGGGACAGCCATGGGCTGGGTTAAACTTCCTTTCCTAGCTGGTGTCAGTGAGAACAGCACATATTTGTGTTATCAGTCAACATATTTGTGTTATCAATCAGCCATTGGCCAATCTCACTGACCAGTGTCCTTTCCAAATCCACTCTTTTAAGTAATATATTAAATCTTTAGGAGACTGTCCAGACAACCCAAATGAGCTTTATTAGCTAACTGCCAATAATCCTGTGCTTTTCACAGAAGCAGGAAATCCAGGCAGGACTTTCCTGGAAATCACACACAGAATCACAGAATATCCTGAGTTGGAAGAGACCCACAAGGATCATCAGGTGCAGCTCTTCCTGCTCTCATTGATTTCCTCAGATCAGTGTTCCCTGGGTCACAGCCTGTGACCTGCCCTGAAAATGTCATTCCCATTGGATGCTTCCAGATTTCCTTCAACCTTTATTTACACTGGGAGAGCCACCCCAGAGGATGAGCCATCACCTCCACCCAGCTGAGTCCTGCCTATGCCATCAGCTGCCTCAAAGACTTGGGAATCCAGCTTAGCATCTCTTTGCAGGCATTTGCAAACATTTCCAATTCCATATCGGGCGGTATTTCTGTGAAGTGATCATCCAAAAGCCAGACATGACCTCATTTATAACCACTGCCACCACTCACTGAATATTATCAGACTTAAAACTGCCAGCTGTGGTCAGTGGTGGCTTCTGGGGACTCACCCCTGCTCTGTGTCCAGCCAACTCTCCCAGGCACTGCTGTGGCTTTTCTTGTGATCCCGTTGGCTTTTCCCAAACACTCCTTATCAGTTAGGTTCCCAAACAGGACTTATCAGTTGTTGGCTGCCTCCTGAGCCTGGAGTTGAGTTATTTGGGATGCCCAGTCCTGGGAACACCATAATTGCCGTGCCCATCAGTCATGGGGCACGCACGGGCGGCTGCCACCCCTCCACTCCTGCTCCCTGAGAGCCTCTGCTTTGCAGCCCCATTAATGACCCTAATTATTTCCCTGAGCGTAAATCGCTCCTAATCACCGCAGTCATTTTTAGCGTGAGAGCACAGCAAATGATGCATCCACAGCACGGGACGAAGCCAAGGAACAGGCCTTTCAAACCCTGTGGAATGTCAGGCACATATTATTTACCGGGCTGGGTCGTTCCCGTTGTTGGTTTGGAGGTTCAAAAATTTTGTCACTTCTCCCTGGCCCTTTTTGGCTGTGATCAGGGGTGGTCTTGGTGTGCCTTTCATTGTCCCACTGCTCAAAATTAGGTGTTTTGCTCCAGTGGGAGAGACTCAATAGGTCTCTTTCGACTTTTGGTCACTGAGTGATTTGTAAAATCATTGGATATTTCAAGAGAATTTGAAAATCAAATTTGTCTCAAATAATTCAGCACTCCAAGCTGCAGATTATAGGTAGCCTCCTTCCTCGAAACCTACAAAGCTTTGTTTTTTCATGCCCATCACTCCATTTAATCACCACTATTTTAGTCTCTGCTTTGGGGCTCTGTCAGGAGTATCTGCAGCTCAGACAGAATGGAAGTCTTGGGTGTAATTTTCTTAGAAGACTTCATCACACATGATTAACTCATTTGTAGTCTTAATTAGATCTTGATCCTGGATGACTATTGAAAGATCTATAAGTTGATATTAGATTATTGGAGTAGTTAATTGTGCCCTGGGCACAGGCACCAAGGATTGACTCTGCAAAGCACCGAAGGCAGAAACATCCACGGTGCTGCTACAGCATCCAGGTTAGGGACAGGGCTGAGTGACAGCCAGTGACTCCTGCTCTTGGGATGTCATCACCACCCAGGATTTGTGTTTTTTCCTCAAGCTCCAGCATCCTGAAATCATATTGTTATTGGAGAGCCTTTGCTTCCATGAAAGAGGTGTTTCTGTCTGTCTCACTTGTTAAGGAAAACAATTCAAGTAGTGCCTATGAGCTCAAAACTCAAATAAAAAAATCTATGGCATTATCCCTAATGCCATCCATTTGGAGAGGGAAAGGTTTCCCCGGAGCTGGGGTTTGAGGAGCTGCAGTTTCTGTGTGGGACTGGAAGTCCCAGGGAAGCAGGAGGCTGTGTCTCAGAGGAGCTCTCTGGGTCTGAGTGACTCGCAGACAGCACAGCCCCGAGGCTCCTGGTGCTGTCACAAGAGGTCTCAGCTGTCATTTGGGGGAGCAGGTGCCCTTCCAGCCCTGCTGCTGACTGGGAGGGTTGTGACTGTGGTGACTGAGCTGGGCCTGGCTCAGGAGCGGGCAGAGGTGTCCACGTGTGTGTGTGTGTTCGTGTTTGTGTCCCTTTGTAGGTGCCTGCCCCGGGCCTGGGACAGGGTTTGCCAAGTGCTTGTGCACCTTAGGAACAGATTCCCAGATGCATTTCCTGGCTCTGAGGTCAATAGGTGCAATCTGGCCATGCCCTTACTGCCGTGTTTCCCATCCCTCGTGTCCTTGCATCCTTCCCAAAACAGTGTTCCCATCCACTCTGCCAACTGGGACCTGTCCCCCTTCCAGGCCACCTCCCAGATCAACCTCAGGAATCATTTTTGGGCTTTGCTTCTTGTTGGGGGCCGAAACACTGCTGGGAACAGGGTGCCCAGAGAAGCTGTGGCTGCCCCTGGATCCCTGGAAGTGTCCAAGGCCAGGTTGGACAGGGCTTGGAGCAACCTTGATAGTGAAAGGTGTCCCTGCCCATGGCAGGGGGTGGGACTGGATGATTTTTAAGGTCCCTTCCAACCCAAACCATTCCATGATTCCATGGACATTTTAACGAGCCAGACCACCAAACTGCAGTGCCAATTTTCTTGGCACTATTCCAATAGGTGCCTGGAGATCCTTCCTGGCTCTGAAGCCCGACCTACCCGGCTGAGTGATGGACAGGCTGGAGAAGGGGTTTACATCCTTCAGGATGATTAGGAAGGGTTTAGGAAAGGCAGAGACCGCACAAAGGAGGACAGCAGGCTGCTGATCTAACTCCTACTCCTTCCCAACACAACTTTCCAGGAACTGGGGTTGAAAGTCTGGTTTGGGGTGATGTTCAGGTCATGCCCCTGGGCTCAGACTAAACCTCCCTTAGCTGACAGCACAGAAACACCCCGAGAGAGTGCAGAGGCTCTCCTGAGCATCCTAACCCGGAGAAGCCCTGCTCACCTTGCTTTACCCACGAACACCTCTGTCCCTCGGGATGCACCCGGAGTCATCCCTGCCCGGAGGGAGCTCCAGCTGCTGGGCTTTGCCCTGGGATACACCGGGCAAGGAGGCTGCAAGCAGCTGCACCACCTGCTCCTCGTTCCCTGCCCTGATTCACTGCAGGCAGGGCTGAATCCCGATGTTAGGCAGGAGGTGGGACTGATCCCGTGGATTTCCTCAGCCCGACGAGTGTTAATTTGATCCACGCTGCTGTGGCAGGGGGAAAACATGGGGGCGGTGCGGCTGAACATTGAGATTCTGAAAAGGGTGATGGAGAATTTAATGGATCTTGGCGGCTTAATGCTCCATTTTTCTTGTGATTCCCCCTCGTTCCTTATCTCTCGTATTTACATAAATTATGTGGACTCCAGGGAAGCTGCAAGGCATAGAAATTTAATCAACCTGAGTCTCAGGAGCCTGGTCACTGCACAGCAAAAGGAGGGAAAGAGGGGTGGAAAATAAAAATAAAATTAAATTAAAAAATAAAAAGAAAGAAAGAAACCATCAGAGCACAGGATGTGTCAAAAGGGACTGTTAATAACACCAGCCCTGAGCCACATCCAGCGAGGAGCTGGATTTCAGGAGCAGGGAAAGCAGGGATGACATCACCTTTTGCTGCACACAGGTTTTCTTGCAAGCAGGAGGGATCTGGCAGGTGAACAACAGCCAGGGAGGCACTTCCACCCCTCTCAACCCCGCACCGCAGCTCTTCTCGCTCGGGGATGCTGGTCGGGACATCCTGGCGTGGGATCTCCTCTTGTAACACCCTTCCCCTGGGGCCGGGCTCCTTTTTTTCCCCCCCGCCCCAGTTCTTCAGCAATGCTGCTGGAGGAGGGATTGGATAAAAGGGCTTGGAAAGAAGTCGTTGCAGGATTGCCCAGCTCCTCCTCGCAGGATGACATAATGCCTGCTGTGGTCTCTGAACTCCTGGTTTGCTGCTGGGCTGCAGCGTGGAGAGAGGCAAACCCACATCTTGCTTCAGGCTGAATTCAAGCACGGGTGGAAATCCAGGAGGAAAGCTGGAGGAAGAGGGAACCATCCCTGATTTTACTACGTGATTTTAAGTGTTCCTGCTCTCTCCATGTTCAGCAGGCAGACCCTCCCCTTCCCAGTGCAGCTCACCCTCTGCTTTTGGATATTAAAAAAAAAGAAAAAAAAATTCCTTTGTTTCAGGGTGATTTTCCCATTTTCCTTTGAGCTAACTGCTGACATGGGAGATTGAAACACTTGATTTGTGAAATGTCAGTCTAAAATTCTTGCACTTTTCTGCTTTTTCTTTGATGCCATTTCATTTCTAATGCAAAACTGATACCAAAATTCACACTTCGCTGCCCTTTTTCAGTTAAGCCATTTTTTTCAGTCAAGCCATTTTTTTCAGTCAAGTGTTGTTGGATACTAAAAGAGAAGAGATTTAGATGAGATATTGGGAAGGAATTGTTCCCTGTGAGGGTGGTGAGGCCCTGGCACAGGGTGCCCAGAGAAGCTGTGGCTGCCCCTGGATCTCTGGAAGTGTCCAAGGCCAGGTTGGACAGGGCTTGGAGCAGCCTGGGCTAGTGGAAGGTGTCCCTGCCCATGGCAGGGGGGGGGATGGGATGATCTTTAAGACCCCTTTCAACCCAACCCCAAATCCGAAACCATTCTGGGATTCCACGACTGCTTCTCCAAGCTGTTGGGATGTTCAGATGGAACAACAGGAAAGGCTTTTTCATAGGAGATTGTGCAGCACTGGAAGAGGCACTCGGGGAAGTGGGGGAATCTCTATCTTTGTGGAGCCTCTGGTATCATGGATGTTGCTGAGCCCTGGCTGCCCTGATCAGGTGGTGGACACAGATGGTCAGACAGAGATCTCCAGATTTCTCAATGCTTCTCTGATTCTCTGCAACCCCAACCAGACAGGAGATTTGCTGGGCTGCTTTTCCACCTGAATATTGCACGACACAAAGCCAAGTGCGTGACAGAAAACCTTTGCTGTCCCCTTATCAACAAAAGCTGGTGTCTGAGCAAAGGCAGATGTGAGGATTCAGCCGTGGGGATTTCAGGCTGCCTCACCCTGTTATGGATCCTGCCCTTCCCCTGCCTGCTTCCCCCCTCTGCCAGCAGGATCAGCCCAAGGAATACTTTGGAAAAGCCCCATCACATTCCTTTCTCTTCCTTTGCTGCCAACAGTGTGGGAAATCACCGTGGCTGTCAGTGTTGAGGACAGTTTTTATCAGATGCTGGGCTTATCACAGCTCACCTTACACATGGTGACGAGCTGCAGTGACTGCAGGATCCATCTGACAGCCAAACACTCCTGCACGGGGGGGACAAGGCCAGGGTATGAGACATTAGATCCAGGGATCTTCCTGGCCAGGGTGTGGAAGGGGAGCATCCCTCCCCACCTTGCCCACAAGCTGGACTGACTGCTGCCAAACTGCTCAGGGAATTGGGTATGGAGACCAAAATGCTGCTCCAAAGCCCATGGAAGCAGGACTAGAGCTTCGCTGGAACCAGTGAAGGGGTGTTTGGGCAGTTCATTGTGTTTAATGAGCCAGCTGAGGAGGGCTTGAGGAAACCTTATCATTAGTCTAGAGGGCTTTTTTCCCCGTTTTTCTTCTCCTGAAAAAATCCCTGTTTGAGGTTGTTACAACTCTCCATCCCACTGGATTTGTGTGGATTGAGCCTACAGAGAGTTGGTCCATCGCTGACAGCAGAGCAGAGACAGCAGAAGCTCCACTGTGACACCGTAGTGGGAGGGGTCAGGAACTGGAACTGCCCAGGGAGGTGATGGAATCCCCATCCCTGGAATGTTCACATGGGGACATGGCTCGGTGGTGAACATGGCAGTGCTGGGTTAATGTCTGGACTCAAAGAAAAACAAGATAAGAGTCACCTAAGCAGAAGAAAACCTCCAAAATTGAGACATTTCTGAGCTTTCCCTTGACCTCCTTCACAGTTAATGAAAGGAAACCTGTGCCTAAAGGAGTACAAATGGATTTATCCCAGCTGGTCACAGAAAGGACCTGGGGCAAGCACCTCAGACCCAGGCACATGTTTTACTCACCTGAGGTTCAGCTCAGCCCATTGCATTATTCATTCCTTGCTGCTTTTTCAGCTTTAGCATTTTGCTCTTTAAAGGTGCCTTGCAATAAAGGGACCTTAAATCTCATCCTGTTCCACCCCCTGCCATGGCCAGGGCCACCTTCCACCAGATCAAGTTGTTCCAAGCCCCATCCAACCTGGCCAAGACATGTCGAGCATCACATTGGCTTGGTCCCTTAGTGTGATAAGCAGTGACAACCAAATTAATCTGGTGGCCCCTTCAACCAGGAGCCAAACTCAGACCCCAGATCATTCCTGACATGTGATTTCACTGGCACAACGCACCAAAGTCTGGGCTCTTCCAAATGTTTGCAGTGATTTATCTCCTGCAATATAAAGAACAGCTTTGTACTGTAGTTTTCTTCAAAAGTTTAATTAAAAAGTTCTCTACCTTTCTTTCTTTTTGTGCTCTGGAAAATGTACAAGGAGAAAGGAGGTGGATAAAAATAAAACAGAAGCGAAGTTTAAGCATGCAAATGTTGATTAAAAAATATCAACCCACTCTGCTGTGAAACGCTAACAATGGTTCCCATGGCTCCTGTCTCCCGAGTCAGAACAGGCCCAGTGGGTGAACTTTTGATTTCTGAAAGCACAGTCACCTCTGCAATGGGCACCACTGGTTACCCACCCTCAGCAAGGCAATCTCTGCTCTGTGGAGGAGATAAAATCACCCAGTGAGCTCCAGTGTTTGGAGAGGGATGTCAGTCAAATTCCAGCTTGGAACAAGCTCCACGTCTTCGAACAGCGTGGGAAGGCAGTAACGGGAACAAATCACCAGCAGGGACCGTGGGTATTTTTTCCTTCTTAATTTGTGTGGATAAGTCAAGCCTGGATAGCTCTGGAAGCCAAATCCAAGGATCTGATGGCATTCTCAAGTGAAATTCCCCATCCCAGGTGCTAAGGGAAATCACTCCAAAGCTCATTCCTGACCTGTTACACCACCTCCCACTCTGTGCATCCTCGAAGAAACAAATAAACCCTTTAACAGTCATTTATTAAGTATCAAATTGTCACTCTCACTTTGCCCACTTCACAGCGGTATTTAGCACTTCCACCAACCTGTGGGAGTTTCACAGTGTTTATTTTGGCTGGGTTGAGGAGCAGTAGCAGCCTCAGTGTGTTTCTCCAGAGCTTGCTCCTTTACCTCCTCCTCCTCTCTTCCCCACAGCTCAGCAGATTTCCACTCACAGTCCATACGAGCACTAGAAAGACCTTCACTTCCCATAAAGATTCCCTAATCCTTTTGGTAGCCAGCATTTCAAGGCAGGGAGCAAGAGCAGGACAGTGGGAAGAGTTGTAGGTTGTTGATAAGATCTTGGACCAGCTGCACCACTCCTTGATGAAGAGATCACAGCAGGTGGCTTTGACGTCCCCCAACCACCATCAGGTGGCCCCAAAACACATCAGGTGTGTGATGCCTTTCACAAGCAGGATGTGGGATGGGGACAAATCATCCCACACAGTTTCTCTCTGACCAATTCTGTGGCTAAGATCACTTCAGCTGGGGCAGATTTTGAGGTTGCCCTGAAAAGCCATGGCAAAACCATCCCTGTCCAGGGTTTCAGGGCACTGGGTACTTTTCCTGCAGTCACAAGCAGCAGGCTCATCACAGGCTGCCCTGCCGATGTTAACTCAACTTTTGGGTGGAATTTGCTGAGAAACTTGAAAAAAGTCATGTTTGGGACTGAAAAAAACCAACAGTTGAGCTGGGCCAGGTTTAAAGTCCACCAAGAGCAGGTGGAGTAACAGCAGGAGGGCGGAAGAACAAGGCAAGCACACAGGGATGCATCCCAGGATGCTCCTCAGATGGATGTGCTGCTGTTGATTTAATAACAGAATGTTCCTTGGTGGTTGGGTTTCTCAGTTATTTTTTTCTCTAAGTCCTTGGCATTCTGAGAAGGAGTTGCCCAGTTTAGTTGTGCTTTTCAGAAAAAAAGGAGTCTTCCTTTTGCAAGCTTTGAACTGTCACCCAACCATCCCATTTGGAGCTCCTGGCTCCCGTGAGGAAATCCTTCATTTCAGGGCACTCTGGGTTTTACAGCTCTTCATCTTGTATGACATCAGGTCCCCCTTTTCTGGACTGAAGAATCTGGGTCTCTGTGACATATTTGCCTGGAGTCCTCAGCATAAGAAGGATGTGGAGCTGCTGGAGTGAGTCCAGAGGATGCCGTGGAGATGCTCCAAGGGCTGGAGCCCCTCTACTCTGGAGCCAGGCTGGGAGAGCTGGGGGTGTTCACCTGGAGAGGAGAAGGATCCAGGGAGACCTCAGAGCCCCTTCCAGGGCCTAAAGGGGTTTCAGGAGAACTGGAGAGGGACTTGGGGTGAGGGCTGGAGGGACAGGACACAGGGAATGGCTTCCCACTGCCAGAGGGCAGGATTTGATGGGATACTGGGAAGGAATTGTTGGCTGTGAGAGTGGTGAGGCCCTGGCACAGGGTGCCCAAAGCAGCTCTGACTGCCCTTGGATCCCTGGAAGTGTCCAAGGCCAGGCTGTATGGGGCTTGGAGCACCCTGGGCTAGTGGAAGGTGTCCCTGCCCATGACAGGAGGTGGAACAAGATGATCTTCAAGGTCCCTTCCAACCCAAACCATTCTCTGAATGTGCAGAACCCATTCCACCATCCTTGTCAGAACCTTTCCTTGCTCTGCATCTCCTTTGGGGGATGAGTGAGGGCCACAAGCACACTGCAGGCAGCATCCTAGACAGTGCAGCAGCAGCAGCAGCAGCACAATTCCCTGTTTGCTTCCTTCCCTCCCCAGCCCTCCCTTTTATCCGATCTCACTCTTCCTGACCCATTCCCAGCTGCAGGAGCTGTGGTGGCTGCAGGGCTGGCAGCAGCACATTGCAGCCGTCTGGCTGCGGAGGGTGTGGAGCAGTGAGAAGGTTCCCAGCCCTCCCTGCAATGCTTTTCCCCCCTCTCCGCCCTGCCGGGCTGCGATTGCTCTGCCTCCTCTGGCACAGATGGCTGGAGGTTTTCCTGAAGCTCAAATCCCAGTGTAAGGACTCCCAGGCCCCCGTGCTCCTGCATGAGGCTCGGGGAGCTCTTGGCCATCGGGCAGCGTCAGCTCCTCGTCCCCCTCTCTTCCCGTTGACTGAGAGTGGGTTTTGTTACAAACAGGTTGGTGGATTTAATTAGGAGCAGCAAAACATTTTGATTTATGCTTCCTACCCGCCTTACCTCCTCCCCTGCCTCTCTGCCTCTCCAGCTTCACGCTTGTCAGAGCAGATATTTTTAATATATATATATTTATCACAAGCCGCTCCTTCAGTGCTACGGGCAAAGCTTTTAGCAGGGGAGAAGATGCCCGGCTTACAAGTAGCTCTCCAATTACTATTGCTTGCTTTAGTGATTTTCTAGGAGAGGCAAAGGGCGGGATTCTGGCTGTTTCCCTTTCCTCCACAGCAAGACATTCACCGCTTCCCGTGGCATCATCCCCCAGCTCTCCTGGGTGGCACAGTCACGTCTCTGTGGTGGAGAACGTTTCCTCTTTGCCCTGATTTGCACTTGGTCCAGTGAGGAGATTTCTGGCTGCTTTTCCCCCTCCCCAAACACCAAGGCAATAATAAAAATACCCCCCCAGGCTTATTTGTCTTGAGATTATCAAAATCTGAACTAAATCGCAGGGCTGGGGTGTCAGGAGGGGAACATCTCCACAACCACAGTTTGTCAGATCCACGTCTGGATTCATGGATTGATATGAACAAGGTCCCTTTTTCTCAGCCTGGGATCCATGTGTGGGTCTGTCTGTAATCCAACGAGTCACTTCAATGCTCTTTTTAGGTCACATTTAAAGCTACGCCTCCTCTCAGAGCAAAGACTGGGGGACAGGAGTGGTGGAGAAGGGGATGCAGGGATGGGATGCGGGGATGCAGGGATGGGATGAGGGGATGCAGGGATGGGATGCGGGGATGGGGCGGCTGAGAGCTGATCCCATCACAAATCCACGGCAGGAGAGGCTCCTCCATCCCTCCCTCCCAAGCATCCAGGAGCAGAGATACGATCTCTGCTGCCATGGCTCCGGGGAGGCTCTGCCCAGACCCGCCGTCTGCAGCTCGGGAGGGAAACCAGAGAAAGGCAGGGGGGGAATGGGAGCATTGAGGGAAATGCCAGAATCTGAGCAGAGTTCAGCTCACGTAACGTCTCCAGGAATGTCGGGATGGGGAAAGGACAGGGAGAGCTTGGCCATGGTCTCTTGATGCCTCCACGTGGAGCAGCAACCTGATGGAGCAACTTTTCTCCTTATCTTTAGCTGCTTCCTTGCATCATCCATGAGCAAACACTTGCCTTTCCAATGACAATAATTCCGTCTGTATGAAGCTACAGCTGCCTTTAATATTTTATTTTATTTTATTTTATTTTATTTTATTTTATTTTATTTTATTTTATTTTATTTTATTTTATTTTGTGTTATTTTATGATTTATTGTGCCATGATAATATCATACAGCAGTGGGTCACTACAAATGGCAGGTGCTAAATGTGAAGTTTAAAAAATGAGATACAACCAGGAAGAACAGTTATGCTGAGAAGTGACATTCCCTACCTTCCTAAAAAGAGCTTTTCCAAATCATTCCAAGTCTTTTACACAAAACCATCAAAAAATCATTTATTTACCCCAGTTTGACCTCAAAACTGAATTCCCATCTTTACACCAGACAGCAGTTCCTGGTTTCACCTCTCTTCCAGCAGGAGATTGTTTGTATAGACGTAGAAATGAATAAATAAACCATGTATATGGTCATATATATGATATATATAAACATATATGGTTTATTTATATAAATATATAGCTCATAAATCAGATTTTATTATTTATATATGCCATATACCTCTCTACATACAGGTATATGCACCTCGAATAAATAAGCCATAGATTCATATAGGTTTGCAGATATATATGAACCAATATCTATGTTTAAGGTATGTATTTATATACATGGTGTGTTTGTTCACTATGTATTTTTCCTTGGAATTCATTGTCCTGTGTGGTGCTTATAAATGTAAAAAAAAATCAAAAACTGTTTAAAAATTAATTCCAGGATCATTACCTAAAAAGATTTGTGGGCAAAATCCTGGGAAAGATGAAAGTGGTGCAAGGGTCTGGTGTGGGAAAGAGGATTTGGGTGAATATGGAGGCAGCTTCTGAATAGGAGAATGGCTGGACCAGAAGTACGGGGTTCACCCCACTTGGTTCTTTGGCAATGGAGAGATTTCCAAATGAGGTATTTAATATAAATTAATTCCTAATTTATCTCAGCATGAGGCAGAGCTCCAGGAGCTGGACATGACCCATCCCAACCCTGCCCTGCCCTGGACTGATCCCCCAGGGAGGGCAGCAGGGGCGGGGGGATTCTGCCCCTTTGCCCTGCTCAGGTGAGACCCCACCTGCCGAGCTGCCTCCAGCCCTGGGGCCCAGCACAGGAAGGATGTGGAGGTGTTAATTAGGGGGATGGAGCAGCTCTGCTGTGAGGAAAGGCTGGGAGAATTGGGATTGTTCAGCCTGGAGAAGGCTTTGGGATGACCTAATTGTGACCTTCCAGTACCTGAAGGCAGCCTACGAGAAAGATGGGGAGAGGCCTCCCAAAGGGTTTGGAGGGACAGGACACAGGGAGTGGCTTCCCACTGCCAGAGGGCAGGGTTAGATGGGATACTGGGAAGGAATTGTTTCCTGTGATGGTGGTGAGGGCCTGGCACAGGTTGCCCAGAGAAGCTGTGGCTGCCCCTGGATCCCAGGGACCAGGTTGGACGGGGCTTGGAGCAACCTGGGATAGAGGAAGGTGTCCCAGCTCATCCTCCCTCTCCCCATCCCAGAGAGCGATTCCTCCAGAGGATGGCATCGTGGGAGGCTGGCTGTGTGACACAAGTCACCCTCTGCAGTCGTCCCTTGCTCTCCTGGGCTGCAGAGGATTCCCAGCTGACATCAAACATCTGGTGTTGGAGTCAGGAATAACCTGGAGCCCTGAGCATCCGCTCCCCACAAACCTCCAGGTGCTTCCAGTATCTCCTGGAGACTTGCAGCCCCCAAACCGTGACAAGAACATGGACCAGGAGGAGAAGCCAAGGGGATCTCCCCATGCTGCCAGGTGTGGCTGCATCACAGCATTGATACCATCCACCCATCAAAAGTGTTCCACACAGACTTCCTCATCCCTGGCTCCTCACCCAGCCTCTCCTGCCTCTGTGACCCAACCCTCACCTTCAGGGGTGGTGGCACCATCCTGGAGCTGTGTCACGCTCTGGGAACCAGGGGTGAAGCCACACCAGCTGCAGGTGGCACTCCCACCATGTCTGCAAAGGGGCTCCTTCCCACGAAGTCGGTCAGGAAATCTTCCCCTCACCAAATGATGAGCCTAAAAGTCTTTGACAGGAGTCTTTGTCCCTTGAAGGCACTGTCAGCCATGATTGTCTTGGATGTGGCATCCCAGGCACAGGCAGCCTCTTGCTGATTTGGGATGAGAGAGAATGGGGCAAGGAAGGTTTAATTTATTACTGCTTTTCCTTCTCCACCTGCTTGTCCATCCAACTCCGTAGTGGTGTGGAATGGCACGAGGAATCTCACAGGACTTGCTGTGCACCAGGAAGTCTAGGAGACACCCTGCCAGCTCCCAGGAGGCTCTGCAGAGCTCTCAGCCCATCACTGTGTTCTCACCCACAAGGTGGGGGGTCCCTGTGCATCTGCAAAATGCTCATTAACACAAGGGAGGCATTTCCCAGTGACTCTGTTTGCTGTCCCCCGAAGGGAGATGCCCATTTGTCAAAACAAAATGCTTTAAGTGGGAAAACACCAGTGTTGGGAAAGGCAATGAGGAGTTGTCAGCATGGATCCACTGAAGGGAAATCATGTTTGACCAAGCCAATTGCCTTCTGCAGTGAGACAACCTCCTGGATGGATGAGGGGAGAGCAGTGGGTTTTATGTACCTGGACTTCAGCAAGGCTTTTGACTGTCTCCCATCATATCTGTTGGATAAACTCAAGAAATGTGGACTGAAAGAGTGGATGAGATGGATTGAGAACTGTATCATAAATGCGATGCTTAGGGACATGGTTTAGGGCTGGACCTGGCTGCCTTAACTTACTGGTTGGACTTAGATCTTGAAGGTCTTTTCCAGCCTTCGTGATTCTGTGATTCTATGAACTGGCTGAACAGCAGAGCCCAGAGGGTCGTGATCAGTGGCACAGGGTCTGGTTGGAGGCCTGTCATTTGTGGTGTCCCCCAGGGTTCAGTACTGGGCCCAGAATTGTTTAACTTGCTCATTAATGACTTGGATGAAGGGGCAAGTGCCTCCTCAAGAAGCTCAGTGATGACACAAAGCTGGGAGGAGTGGCTGATCACCCCAAGGGCTGTGCAGCCCTTCAGAGGGACCTTGATGGGTTGGAGAGATGGGCAGAGAACTGTCTGAAATTCAGCAAAGGGAAATGCAGGTCCTGCACCTGGGGAGGAACAACCCCAAGCACCAGCACAGGCTGGGGGTGACCTGCTGGAGCGGCTCTGCAGAGAAGGATCTGGGTGTCGTGATGGACAACTGGCTGTCCATAGGCCAGCAGTGCCCTGGGGGGCCAGGAAAGCAGGGAGGGCTCCGAGCAGGGCCCAGGCTCTTCTCTGGGGGACCCAGCAATGGGACAAGAGGAATGGGCAGGAACCGATCCCAGGAAGTTCCACCTGGACATGTGGAAGAACTTCTGTCCTGTGCAGTGACTGAGCACTGAACGGATTGTCCAGAGAGGGTGTGGAGTCTCCTTCACTGGGGATATTCCAGACCTGTCTGGACACAATCCTGTGCCCTGTGCTCTGGGATGGCCCTGCTGGAGCAGGGAGGTGGCACCAGAAGAGCCACTGTGGTCCCTTCCAACCTGACCCATTCTGGAACTCAAGGGAAGTGGGCTTTTTTTGGTCCAAGATGCTCTCCCTTCTCCATATTTGATATTCTGAAGTAGCTAACCATGTCCATATGGGATGTGTCTCCCATACCTTGGGAGGGAAGGGAAGAGGGAGACCAAGAGCTGGAAAGCAGATTTGCAGGTGTAGGCGTAGCCCTTCTATCCCAATTTTACCTTCTTGCTCTTGTTTTACAATGAGTCCCAAGCTGAGAAAGGCAAACCAGACCCTTTATCCCATCCAGGATCTCCAGACCTTTGAGGAGGTTCTTGTTAAGCCCATGCTCAACATCCAGCCTGGCTTGTGCATTCGTTGTTCATGCCCTGCACCCTTGGTGTTAATCCCAAAGTCATGTTACACTTAAAATTCACACATCCACCCCAAAATGCCTCAGAAACAACGAGGGGAGATACATGGAGAGATCAGAGGGGCTTTCTGCAACTGGGCTCTGCAGGAGCCATCCATCATCCATCCCCACCCATCCTCCATCTCCATCCTCTGGATCCACCTGTGCACGCCGGTTTTGACGAGGATTTTTTGGAGCCTGGTAGGGGAGCGTTTTTCCTGTGGAATCCACAGAATGGCAGGTTCCAGCTCCCGAGCTGGCTCTCAAACACAGAGCCAAACCATCCCCAGCTCTCCCTGCGCTCATTAACGTGCACCTGGGAGAGAGGCAGGAACTTCCTAATGACTCGCGGCTCCAGAGCGGTGCCGGCGCTTTTGTTATTCCTCGTGTCGGAGCCGGTTCCACCTTTGATTCTGCTGGTGCTGGGAGGGGACTGCTGACAGCAAGGGCTGAAAGCAGGAATCATCAGGAGAGGAGATGAAGGCCCAGCCTAACACCTTTTTTTTTTGTGTGTCCTGTGCATTTAAAAAGCTGGGCTGGATAATCTGCGGGTTTGGATGGCAGGAAACACCTGGCTTTTGAATGGATGTAGCAATTTAAATGGGGGAACTCAGGTAGTTGGGGTTTGGGGGTTTTTTCATCATCTCTTTTGCATGGTTTTTATTGAAGTGGTGGTCATGGGAAGAGCTGGAGTTAACTGGTATATTCTGTAATTCCTGCTCACCACTGGGAAAACAGGCAGAAAACCATCAAAAAATCAGCCCCATAACTCCAGGAGCGGTGGAGCAGTTTATTTGCCATGGGAGATACAGCTCTGGCTTTCACAACAGCATCACCGGGGGAGTTGAGCATCATTTCCCACAAGCAGGAGGGTGAACAGGGTCCTCTGCTGTACCTTGTAATGAGTTGGTGAAGCCAACTGAGAGCAGAAAACCTGGGTTCAGATCTTCTCCAAAATGATTTGCAGGGCCACAGGCTGGAGTGAACTTTATTTATCACCTTCATATCCCCCCCCCCAGCACTGGTTGTGGGGCTGGTGACCGTCCTGCACACACAGGGGTGATGCTTTCACCATGCTGGCTCCTCCAAAAGGTACATCCAAAGGGTACAGCCCATCCTGCAGCTGTCCATGGCCAAGTTGGACCAAGCCCTGAGCAAACTGGGTTGAAGATATCACTGCCCATAGCAGGGGTGAAGCACTGGATGGCCTTTAAAGGCCCCTTCTAACCTAAAATTCTTCTGTGATTCTACCAAAATACATATTTCAATTATCACACCGTTATATTATTATATCCACTGGGATTTTTTTTTCACTGCAAACCGACCAAACCTCACAGGCGCTACCATTTATTGCACTCTGTTGTTTTTGCAGGCGATAGGTGATTTACTAAAGTGTTAATTTCCTATAGCAAAAGTTATAATGGGAAACCAAAGTAAAATTGATTTTAAATTACCATGGCAAGCTTGCAGAAACACTCCCATTATTCAGAGGAGTGGGTGAAGGCACTGCAGTTTTCACTGCTGGGAAGGAAAATACCTTATTTGAGATCAGGGGCTCTTGAGTGGCGTTGCCAGGCTTCGGTGACACCATCATGGTGGAATCCTGTTATTAGGGAACATTTTCTTGGCTGAGAACAACCTGGACCATGAAGAAGAAGAAAATCTGTTGCTGTTGGTTATTTATTGTTTTTTCTTGAAATTATTCTGGAGGGGATGGTGCTGTGGCAATCACCAAGAAGCTCCCTGACTTGGATCGGGGTAACAGCAGGAATTGCAGGCATGACTTTGCTTCCTGGGGACTTGTCCTTGATATTCCTAAAAGCAAGGATTGCCCCTTCCTGCATGGACAGCTGCCCTCAGTTGGTGTTTCCCGAAAAACACCATTTTTCACTCAAAGGCTGCTGTCCTAAATTAACTTTCACTGAGGGAGGCCAGGGGAGAGGGAGGGGGGCAGATTGCAAAGCCCTAACACAAAAATCTGCTTGAGCCAAGGCGATGTTTTTTGATGCTGGGATGGATCAGAAGCAAAATGCAAAATAATCAGTCTAATTGTGATGAAAATTAGACCCGAGGACCCTCCCGAAGCCCTGGTAATGAGTTATGGGGTCACATCCTGAACACTTTATCCTTCTCCAGGGTTGAGCAGGCTCGCAGTGTTTGGGGACAGGATCCTGTGCAGGACTAAAGCTTTGTAGAGGCAGCAGCTCTCTCAGACTGCCTCGAGCTCATGGCAGCAGAGATGGTTTCCCATGGAACACTGAGAACGTGAAATGTTTACAGTAAATTGACGTAAGGCGTTATTACAACCTGTCCTTCCTGTCTGATGAGAGCTCAGCTATGGAGGAGCTGCCCTGCTGTCTGTACCCCATTCCCTGGAGGCTCTGCATGTGCCCACCTGGTTTTGAAGGCTTGGAGCATTCCAGAGCGTGGATGTGGCCAGATTCTTCCCTTTGGCCTCAGGGCCAGACACTGACCCTGAAATTCCCAGTTAATTACTTTATATGAAGTCCTGGAGACTGGAACAAAGCTCAATGCTACAAACAATTTCTTTTCTTGGCCCAGTAAATGACACGAGCCCTAAAACTGCTCGTTCCTCACCTGATGCTTCTGCTCCATAAATATCATGAAAGGAGAGGGCCTGTTTGCACTCGGGAGTACATGGGGACTCCAGGATTGGACACGAATAATTCATGGGAATGTTTGCTCCCCCAAGCAGAAGGATGAGATCAGACAGATCATTTGAATTCCCCGTTGCCGTGGCTGCGTCCGAGGGTTCACACGCAGATGTTGAGAGCACGCACGGCAGTCATGTATTTATTGATATCAAAACTGTTCCTAATCCAGCCTGGATTCTAGGGAAAGGGAGGCATTTACACAAAAAGATGGATCTGTGACCAAATGGAGGCAGGGTGATCTCAGAAATATGGGTTTTGCTGTGCAAGACACCATGGGCAATTTACTCTGATTTCCTAAATCATGGTTATGCTTCTCTAAGGAGTGGAGTCTTGGTGGATATGGCTTCACAGCAGAAACCAGTGTCATGACATGTCCAGGGAAGGGAACGGAGCTGGGGAAGGGGCTGGAGCACCAGGAGCGGCTGAGGGAGCTGGGAAAGGGGCTCAGCCTGGAGAAAAGGAGGCTCAGGGGGGACCTTGTGGCTCTGCACAACTCCCTGACAGGAGGGGACAGCCGGGGGGGGCCGGGCTCTGCTCCCAGGGAACAGGGACAGGATGAAAGGAAAAAGCCTCAGGCTGCACCAGGGGAGGTTTAGATTGGCTATTAGGAAAAAATTCTTCACTGAAAGGGTTCTCAGGCATTGGTACAGGCTGCCCAGGGAAGCTTTAGTGTCACCATCCCTGGATGGATTTGAAAGCTGTGTAGATGTGGCACTTGGGGACATGGGTCAGTGGTGAACACGTGGTGCTGGGTTGATGGTTAGAACAGATGAACTTAGAGGTATTTTCTAACTGAAATGATTCTATGACTCCATGACAACCAAATGTCTGGAATGGACCAGGGATGGACAACAAGCACCTAAATGAGACACAGGGCTGGATGTGGTAAGTCAAGAACCTAAATTTACTGATTGTTTTCAACTGAAATCAAACCCTGCCATACCTAATCCTAAATTCTTCAGATGTGGGGGTTCCACTGAATGGTGAAAGTCTCCTTTGCATCACTGCTATGGTTCAAATCCATCCCTGAGAGTTAAGGAGCTTTGGTAGGGTAGGGAATGGTACAGGAAATGATGTCAGAAGCAAAATCTCAAAAATCGTGGAACCACAGGATCACTCAGGTTGGAAAAGACCTCCAAGATCATCGAGTCCAACCTGTGACTGATCCCCACCTCATCACTCAGCCCAGAGCTCTGAGTGCCACGTCCAGTCATTCCTTGGACACCTCCAGGGCTGGGGACTCCAACACCTCCCTGGGCAGCCCCTTCCAATGCCTGACCACCCTTTCCATGAGAAAATTCCTCCTGATTTTGACCTGAACCTCCCCTGGCACAGCCTGAGCCCACGGCAAATGTAGCAGCAGCCTCTGTATAAGTGGATGAAGGGAATTTATTTTTCCTCATGTCTCAGGTGTGTGGACATGGAGCGTTGCAGGGCAGGTGTGCACGGACAGGTGGAACAATCTCACTGTGCTTTGGGATGTCCTGACAAGACTCAGAAATTACCAGCAAATCTCAGCAGTTTTATGCCCTATGGAGCAAACTTGCTGAGGGTCACTCTTTCACACAGCTGTCCCCTGGAACCCACTCTTTCAGGCAAGTTTCCTCTAAGGAAAAGTGATTTCAGTTTCCCCTTCCTAGATTAGATATTAAGAGAAATTTCTTTAGAGGAAGGGTCATAAAGCATTGGAACAAGCTTCCCAGGGAAGTGGTGGAGTCACCATCCCTGGAAGTGTTCAAAAATGGTGTGGATGTGGCACTGAGGACATGGTTTAGTGGTGAACGTGGTGGTGGGGCTGGGCTAACAGTTCGAGACAACCTTAAAGGTCTTTTCCAACCTCAGTGATTCCATGATTCTGTGATTCCTGCCGGTCTGTAGAAGCACCTGGAGTGGTTTTTCAGCCTCAGCCCTGACCTCTCTAACAGGGTTTGGAGGGGACCTGTCGGAGCGAACAAAAACTGGTTGGGATGATGATGACACTGGGGGTGGTGGTGTCAGAAAGGGCTTTTCTCCTCCCTCCCAGCTGTGGTTTGTGAGGGGCTGTGGTTTTTGGCAAGGTTCCTGACCTCACCTGACCCATCAGCAAAATTCCCGACTCACCCAGATTCCCGGTGTGCTCCTTCCCTGATGGCTGGGATGAGGCAGCGTCGGTGGGAAACCAAGGGTCAGGTTTTGGCTCCTCCACAAGCTCCCTGTGTGACTGCAGGCGATTTATTGCATCTCTCAGTGCCTCGGTCCCCTGCTGTTAATAACACATCCTTTCTTTTGCTGTGGTTCTGTCCTTGTCAGTTTAGATTGTAAATCCTTTAGGGCAAGAGCTGTCTCTTACTCTGTGTGCACTCTGGACTCGGCACAATCCAACTCTGATCTCAGCAGAAGCCTTTTAACGTTGCTATCATATAAATATCAGTGATACCTGGGAGCCAGGGCTCCTGGGTTCCATGCCTGGGTCTCTCAACCCTGCACTGCAGCCAGGAATGAGTTTATTTTACCCATTGTTAAAAAAAAGAATGTCTGAAATAATGATCAGAAGGTTGAGGAGAACAGGATCTGTTTATGAATAATGTGGGGTTGATGGGGTGCGGGAGTCAAGAAAATAGTTGGGAATGAAGAATATGGTTATTAAGGATTAGATTTGGCTTCCTGATAAAAGGTCCTGAAGGAAACAATGGAAGAGGTTGCACTTACTCATAGAACTGCTCCAACACCAGAGCAAAGGATTTGTGGGAAGTGTTGTGGCTCCACTCCATTACTGTTTTCCTGCTCCTTCACACTTCCCAGCCTTCTCTATTTGCTCCCATAACAAGCAAAGCTGTCCAGGGAGTTTTATTCTGTCCATGTTCTGCCCTTTGCTGCTACAAACCCACCAAGGGAGCTCCCAAACCCCCTTTGGGTGCTGTCCCCTTCTCTAAGCACTGAGCAGTGACATCTTTGAGCTGGTGACAGGGGGACCAGCAGCCCTGGAGGCTGCAAGGACAGAAAGTCCAGTAGCTGTGGCTTGCAGGGACATGCAGACTGTGCTGTCACTCTCACAGCAAGGGATTCTTCCAGCTGGTTTGGACAGCAGGGGCAAGATTCCCATGGGAAACAGATGGATGGAGCAATGAACAGAGTGAGGAAGAGAAGGAGATGCCTCTTCCTTGTCCATGGCAGGGTGGAGTAGTCCTGCCTGGTTCCATGGCCTGTTGCTGTAGAGATCCCCCCCACTCTGGACTGAGACCCAGGAGCTCCATTCCATTGTCCAAACTGTTCAAGATGCTCTGGGTGGCTCAGTGCACCCTCAGATGTGGGTCTAGAAGGGCAGAGGTCTTCTTCATGCCCTGTATCCCACCTGCCAGCAGTCCATGGATATCTTTGATATCCTCTGAAGCAGTGCCAGACGCCTGTGAGTCTTGCCCCTGGTCTCCAGCTTCTTCAGGGATGCCTTGGAGGAGCCAGCGGGAGATGCTGGAGCGTTTCCAAAGGGTGGAAACAGAGCTGGTCTGGAGCACTGAAGTCTGATGAAGAGTGGCTGAGGGAGCTGGGAAAGGGGCTCAGCCTGGAGAAAAGGAGGCTCAGGGGGGACCTCGTGGCTCTGCACAACTCCCTGACAGGAGGGGGCAGCCGGGGGGGGCCGGGCTCTGCTCCCAGGGAACAGGGACAGGAGGAGAGGGAACAGCCTCAAGTTGAGCCAGGGGAGGATTAGGCTGGATATCAGGACCAATTTATTCACTGAAAGGGTTGTCCAGTCCTGGCACAGCTGCCCAGGGCAGTGGTGGATTCACCATCCTGGATGGATTTAGGAGATGTGTGGATGTGGCACTTGGGGACATGGGGCGGTGGCAGACTTGACCCTGCTGGGCCAACAGTTGGACTTGATGCTCTTTCAGAACTTTTCCAGGCTCGGTGATTCTGTGATTCTATGATTATGCACAGGATTGATCTCCATGGGGATTCCACTGAAAGGCAGTACCACACCTCCGGGTGGGGAAGGACATGGAAACTATGGGATAGGGCCTGTTCTAGACAAGAACTACTCATGGCATGTGTCACCTTCCCAAAGCTGTGCATTTCCTCCACAGGGGAAAAAAAAAGCCAAATTAAGAGGTGAGAGAAACAAAAAATATCCCAGCCAGCTCTGGGAGCTCCCATTCCAGCTGTCAGATGGGAATGCATTCCATTTGAGCATGAACTTTGCTCCCCACAGGAAAATTACCTTCCTACCTGTTAGCATGGCACTGCCACAGCCTCCGTGTCCCCCAAACCTTTTCCATGGGGGAAGTACAAGTGATTCCTCAAAATGACTTCTCAAAATGACAGCAAGGAGGTGAGAGGCATCTGATAGGGAAGTGATGCCAAGGAGATGGGAGACATCTGGTATCAGCCATCAGCTCTCAGTCAGTCGTCTGGACCCTTCTGTAGTCAAGGGAAGGAGACAGGAAATCCGTGGGAGGTGTTGCAGACACTTATCTGGAGATGGGATGAGTGGCTTTCTGGAAATCTCTCTCTTTCTCTCTGTTGATAAATGAGAGAGCAGAGATGATGAGTTTGGATCAGCTTTTCCGCTTTTGAACAGCTGAAGTAAGGAAGGAAATCCCATTTGAGGAGACTTGGGTCAACGGCGGTGGCTCCAGAAAGATTTCCAGTCACATGAGCTTGAGCTTCACAAAAAAAGCTGTGACCAACTGGAGCATTCTTGGCCACCCCAGGGGCTTGGGGTATCAGAGGAGGGAAACATATGACACAAAATATTCCATACATGCCAGGGAAAAAAGCTGCACGAGGAAAGCACGGGGAAAGGGATTCGATCCCAAAGCTGCTTTAAAAGGCGCAGGCTCGGTGTCCTGCTTTTGGCTGTCACCTCAAGCGGCAGGACACGCAGGCAGGGGGGTGGGAGGTGGAGACTTTAATTCCCTCCAGAGCCTGGAGATGACTCAAGCCTGCAGCATCCTCTTTCCAGCAGAGTGTCCTCATGAGACCACGGTGGAAACCCGGCCCGCTGGCACCCGGCCACCCCGCGCGGCCGAGGGAGCGTTTCCAGCAGCAGGGAATTGAGCCCCGGCAAAATCCTCTCTGGGCCACCCTTGGAGCCAGCAGACGAGAGCCTTCCTGACACGCTGCCGCGTCCCAGGAGGTGTTCCAGGGTTGGATATCCTGCCCAGCAGCCCCAACACAGGAACCTGAGAGCTTTGTCTCCTCAGTTGGCTCGGAGGGGGGGGTTGATGGGTTTGTCTGGGACGTTCGATGGCCAAGGTCAAGTCCTGCCTTCACGTGTAGCAAAGAAGGGGTTGGAACCCACAGGAAGAGGTATGAACCCATGGGAATGGATTTGAACCAATAAAAAGGGATTTGGACACACAAGGAAGGATTTGAACCCACAAGGATGAATTTGAACGTACAAGAAAGGATTTGAACCTACAAGAAGGGGTTTGAACCTACAGGAAGGGGTTTGAAACTACAAGAAGGGATTTTAACCCTCAAGAAGGGATTTGAGCCTACAGGAAGGGGTTTGAACCCACAAGAAGGAATTTGTACCTACAGGAAAGATTTGAACCCACGAGAAAGGGTTTGGACCTACAGGAAAGGGTTTAAACCTACAAGAAAGGATTTGAGCCTACAGGAAGGGGTTTGAAGCTACAAGAAGGAATTTGAACCCTCAAGAAGGGATTTGGACACACAAGGAGGGATTTGAACCTACAAGAAGGGTTTTGAACCCACAAAAAGGGATCTGAACCCACAAGAAAGGGTTTTAATCTGCAAGAAAGGATTTGAATCTACAAGAAGCAGATTTGAAATCACAAGAAGGAATTTGAACACAGAGGGAGCAGATTTGAACCCATGAGAAAGGATTTGAACATACGGGAAGGGTTTTGAACCCACAGGAAGGGATTTGAAACAATAAAAAAGGGATTTGAACACACAAGGAGGGATCTAAACCCACAAGAAGGGGTTTTGACCTACAAGAAAGGGTTTGAACCTAAAAAAAGGGCTCTGAACCCACCTGGACACTCCCCTGGGTGGCAGGAGAGGGCACACAGGGACTGTTCCTAGTTGGGTGTTGAGGTCTGGGCCAGCATGTGGCACAGGTCTTTTGGAGGCAGAGAAGGATGGAAAATGAAATGATGAATCTTTTGGTGGTCTAGGACAGTCACTGGTGTTGGCCAGGCCTTCCTGTGTCTGCCTGCCATGGTTTACCTGCTTAGGGAGCTCAAAGACTTGAAGTTTTAGGGCTCAAATACCTGAAGTTTTAGACTAGGATTTGCAGGATTTGTGTCCTGGGCTGACACAGAATCAGCTGCAAATTTTTAACCTGTCAGGAGGACAGGCCCTCCTGGCTGGGGAGGAAAAGGGCAACCTGAGCCAGGCTGGGAGTTTGTAATGCTGGAGTTGTGTCAAATCGCAGCTCTCTGTGGGTGCTCTGTAATCCCAGGTTTATGGGCAGGATGTCTCTGGGAGCTCGTTCCAGCTGGGTCTGTTGGCAGGTCTTTCCAAATCTCTGCAAACGCAGGAGGTGACAAATGCCACGCCCCACGATGTCCTGACTCCTGTGGAGGGCCAGGCAGGACTTGCAGGGGCAGGAGGGCTGAAGGACAGTGCCAGGCTGCACCCAGGCACTGCTGCAGGGCTCCTTGGAACACGTGCCCAGGGAGCTGGCACGTCCCTCCCCTGCAGAGCTGTCCCCTGAGCCATGGCCAAGAGCCACCAGCAGCAGGGTGCAGGACAGGTCACTTGGTGGTGGGGAAGAGAAGGATCCCAAAAGCAGGAGATGGGCTGTGGCACTTCAGATCAGCTACAGGGACCTGGCTGGGGAGAAGTGGGTGGTGAGAGGAGGTTGTCCGGGGAAGAGCTGGGGGAAGCAGGGAAGGGGAATTTCAGGCTGGAGGTGAGACCCTCATGGAATCCCAGAGTGGTTTGGGGTGGAAGGGACCTTAAAAATCATCCAGTCCCATCCCCTACCGTGGGCAGGGACACCTTCCACTATCACAGGTGGCTCCAAACTCCATCCATCCTGGTCCTGAACACTTACAGGGATGGGGAATCCACAACTTCTCTGGGCAACTTCTCAGCTGAATCCAGTGACACTGGAGTTTTTCTTCAACCCACAACTACAACCCACCCAAGTCCAATTCCTTCAGCTCCTCGACAACCAAAACATCTGCTCTGCTCCTGTTTAAGAGCAGATCCTGGGAGTGTGGGAATCTCCTCCAGGTCCATCCCAACAGGCAGCTCCACCACCTTTCCCAGCCAGTTCTGCAACCTCCAACACACAGCCTGAGCTTTCCCAACCACTCTGGCCACACACCTTCCTTCTGGGGTGGAAAACTTCCATGTTCTCCCTTGCCTGGGATCCTTGCCTCACTGCACTGGTTTCAATCATCCCTCCAGGAGGCAAGATCAGAGGAGATCAGGAGGAAAACAGTGGAAGCCAAGGTCAGGGCTTTGGAGGCAGCACAGAATCCCAGCAGGGAAAGGCTGCGTGTTTGCGCTTCAGAGAGGCATTTGGGCAGTAAATGACAGAGGTGCTGAATTATTCCACGGGAGAGGGAGGAGGTGTGAGCGCAGGAGGGGAAAATCCATCCATTCATTACAGAAATCAATAGCCCCCACGTGTCACTGAAGCTGTCCTGCCCCTGGAGAAGTGCAAGATGGAAGAGACCCCCACTTCTTTGCTGAGGGGAGCAGAAACTCTGCCCAGGCTCAGCCAGGGGAAGGTGCCGAGGGAGATTATTCAGTGGTGGCTCCTGAGTCACGTCTGGATCAATGCGTTCAGCAATTCATTGGTGCTTCTGGGATAGATCTCGTCCAAGCAGCTACGACAGTCAATGTTAATGCAAACATCCTCCACGCAGGGCAGGGCATCTGCCTGGGCTGGAGCAGGCGTGTGAGAGGCATCCAAATGGGCTGGGGAAGCATCTGGAGCAGCAGGAGGTCGAAAGGACGTGGATGAAAATGAAAGGCTTTCTTTGCTTTGGATTAAGCACTTCCAAAAGGAGACCATCCAGCAGGGACAGGGAGAAAAGGACCTCCCCAGCTGGAAGCTGGACTTGATGGTCATTGCAGGTCCCTTACAACTGAAATTATTCTATTCTATTCTATTCTATTCTATTCTATTCTATTCTATTCTATTCTATTCTATTCTATTCTATTCTATTCTATTCTATTCTATTCTATTCTATTCTATTCTATTCTATTCTATTCTATTCTATTCTATTCTATTCTACTCTATTCCATCCCATTCCATCCCAAATTAAACCCCACCAACCCCCACTCGCCCGGGGGAAGTCACTTAACCTCTCTGCCTCCATTTCTGCACCTAACTGTGCATGAACATCCCTCCCTTGGGCTGAGCTGCAGGATTCCATACCTCGCCTCCCAGATGCTGCTTGCTGGTAGAAAGCTCCTGTGACCTCATTTGTGTCACTTGGATAAACTGGCTGCTGGCACGAGAAGACTCAGCTGCACCCAGAGGGTGGCGGAGCGAGGACGTGGTCAGGTGGCTTCACTTTTATTAAGCTTCAAGCAGAAAGCTCCTTTTAAATTAGTAGGAGAGGAGGGAAAAGATAAAAATGCTGTGATACTGGGTAGTGCTGTGCCTGGGCTGGTTCTTCTTCTGAACATGGCCACTAGAAAGTGGTCCTCTTTGTAATATTGTTTAGAACCAGTCTTAACTCAGAGTTACCTCTTAAATGAAACAACTGCAAGTGCAGCCACCCACAGGCTCCTGCACAGCTTGACTCGCTGCATTTTATTATAGATATATCCTTACTGGAAGCCCCCAGCAGCTGGGAGAAATCCTGCAAGCAGGCAAAGCTGCTGGCAGACCCGTGGTTAATCACAGGGCTGGGAGGAGACTTGGAAAACAACGGCGAGTGAAGCAGGGAAGGATGCTCAGGTGAACTTCCTAAGGGATGTTTCTGCAGGGATCAGCAGGATATGCCGATGGAAGAGTTCCTGTACCTTCCAAAAAGGCTGTGTCTCCTCTCCTGCTGGCTGAAGACATCCTGGTGGCCTTTGGAAAGCCACTGTGAGGGGATGGCGTGGCTTGTCTGAGTCTCCTGTCTCTCCAAAACCCTGGGAGGCCGTGCTGGGCCAGCAGCGAGCGTGTGTCTGAGAGGTGCTGTTGTACTCATGGCCCCCTCGAAGAACAGGGAACGTGCACGCTCCAGAACCTGCCGGTACACTTCCTCTGGCCAGGAATAGCTGAGGAGTAATACAAAGCAGCAGAGGTAATAAATATTAAAGAGCTGGAAAATGCGAAAGTGCACGAGCAGCGGAGCTGACAGGCGCTGTGGGTGTGAAGCGCAGGGATCAGGCTTTGCTCCTCACCCCTCCGAGAAAAAAGGGTAGGAATAAGCATTGCAATTAATTTTTGTTAATTGTGCGCTGAAAGGCATCGTGCATTTGAGCTGGCTGGTGAGCTCATGCCTGGCCCCATTCCCTTTATGTGTCCCAGCTGTGGTTTTCCTGGTGGGATGTGTCTGGTGCAGCGGAGACACAGCCAGTGGGAGGAAGGAGATGCAACACCAAGGATCTGAGGAGCTCGTGTGGTGATGAGGTTTTGTTTCCCAGGAGATTGCATGGTTAAAGGATTGCAGATCTGGATTAAGTTAAGCTCATTACAAAGCTTAACTTTCCCATCCCTGGAAGTGTCCAAGGCCGTGTTGGACGAGGCTTGGAGCAACCTGGGATAGCGGATGGTGTCCCAGCCTGTGGAAGGGGGTGGAACAAGATGAAGTTTAAATTCCCTTCCAACCCAAACCATTCAGTGAGTCTGTAATTCTGTGGTGGGTGCATTGAAGGCGGCACACGGCAGTTCACGAATGGCATCTGTCCTGGCCGTCACCAGAGGTCACCGGAGTCGAGGAATCAACTTTCAGGTTCTGCAAACTCTGAACTGCTCCCTGCCCCTCTCAGCCCGTAGTGTGGCCGTTCCTCAGCCAGGGCTGATGGTGATGGCACTCAGATTCCACTTCTGTGCTGGAATTTCCTTCCAGCCCCTGCTCCTCCCACCACACATAAAGCTGTAAGGTCCATGGGACAAAGACACACACCCCCCCCCCCCCCCACCCTTCCCTTTTTTCTTGACGACAAAACANNNTTCCTTTACTTTGCAAGAGCCAAAATGCCCATGAAGACCTTTCTCCCCCTTGTTCTGGTCCCCGTCAGGATCCATGCTGAGGTGCAGCTGGCTGGGACTGCCTGCGGTGGGACAACAAGGGTTAAACTCTTTCCTGGCAGGCTGGGAGGACACCGTGTGATTTCTCCGAGCCCGGAGAGGAAGGCAGGCCCTCGCTAATGTATGCGCAGCTTCTGTGGAACTAAAAATAGCCATGATCTGAGGCTGTTCTTCCAGGATTTCACAGGCGCTCACCCAATTTTTAGCTCCTTCTCCTCAAAGGGATGGCAAAGCGAAGGCGACAGTCTCAGCCCTCGTGCGAAGCCGCCACGTCGGGAGCTTTGCTCCAGGGATGCCTCTGACCCCTGCGGCACAGGGGAGCCGGGGATGTGCTGCCGAACGCACGGTCCCGGCTCTGTGACGGTCCCTCGCAAGGCTGGCGTGGGCTCAGGCATCCCTGGTAGCTGCTGAGCAGCATCCCGAGGATTTTCTGGGAGCCCTGGAGCTCTGCTCTGGATGCGAACGGCGGGCAGAGCACGCTGCAGCTGGCAGCGAGCCACAGCTCTGACCCTGGCAGCTCTGCAGCAGGCAGCAGCTTCTTTTCAGCTGCACCAGCTCTTCAAGAACCAGCTCCCCTTTTCCTAAGCAGAATCCTTTCCCCCTAAACCCTTCCTGGCTGCTGTTTTTCTGGCATGCTGTTTGAAAATCCTGGAGCGTCCACCTCCTCTGCTCTACAAAGCCACTCTCCGTGGGGGTTAGGAGAGGCTTTGCTGCATGGAAAAGTCTTGTCTGGTGATTTCAGGTCCTGCTGAAGCATCAGTCACCCTGATGGCCGGGGAGAGAGTAAATACTGTACATTAAGGGAATGCTCTCCTAGAATCCATATCTGTTCCCTGATCTCCCAGCGACAGATGTGACCCCCTTGTCTTTTCCAGCAGCCAGAGTGCGGGAATGGAAATGTCTCCTTCTGAGTGAGGGAACAAACTCCCAGTTTGTTACTGGGATCTTGGGGTCCACACTGGTTTTTGAGGGTTCAGACCAGAGGCAATCTGCAGTGTCTGTTCGGATCTCTGGATCCACTGCCCCAAACTGGTTTGTTACACCCCTCAGGGAGTGGGAAACCCTTAGAAGAGAAAACCACAAGTTTTCCACCTCCAAGGGACTCACTGACAGTAAAAGTCACTGCTTTCCCCTCTCCTGCTCTGCATCCTCCACCAAGGGATCTCCGTGAGGAGATGAAGATGTGTCCCTGCCATTGACTGATACCCCAGAGCAGTGCCAGCTTCTCCTCTCCTGAGATATCCCATGGCTCTGCTGAGTCCACACGATGCCAAATCACTTCTGAAGACCATCTGGGTTAAAACACTGAAACATGACCCCTCCCGACCGAAGGGTGAGGTGACTGTTCCCATGTGCCTCTGAGCATCATGTGCTCAAACACTCACATTTTGCAAGTCCTCAAGCATTTATTTGGGATTTTCTTGAACATTTCAGGGAATTTCCCTGAAACTTCTCTTGCTTGGAGCCAAGTCAATCAAAACCCCTCTGCTTACTTTCAAGGCTTTCAGCTGTTCCTGCAGGACTCGCTGGGCTGGGATCAGTTTTATTTCCATGAGGAGAGCCCCGACACTAATCCTTATTTTCACAAACACCCTTGGAGCAAAAACTCAGTCTGAGTCCAGCTTCCCGGTCCCTATGTAAAGCTGTTTAACAGCTTTGATTTAAAACAGAAGGCTTTTCCAGAGGCAATAGCACCGAGCGAGCGTCAGAGTATCCTTTAAGCAAATAAGCATGTGCAAAATAGGGAAGGGACTGGGGTTTAAGTATTCATAACTAACTCAGGGGGGGCAATCTGTGATAGAAGAGAGCATTTGGCTCAGTGCTAGGACCATGCCATGTGTGATAGATGCTGTGACACGTCACTGCAGCACTCATCACTTGGATACCCTCCCCAGCAGCCCCCTCTACTCTGCTTCCTCCTTCATGCAGCATGGAGATGGTTCCCACATTAAAATCAAAAAAAAGGGCATTCATTCCGTGGTGCTGGAGAGGTCTTGGGATTTGTTTTCGTGTTTTAGAGCTCTACATCTCGCAAAATAATTGACAAGTGAAAACACAAACATGATTTCTACGAGCCTGGGTCGAGACAATGGCAGCTCCTGCTACAAAGCTCTTCTCTGATTCTGTATTGATTTCCTGAGCAGAGATCTGCAAATGGGGATTCTGCAACCTGGATATCCAGGGGAACCCTGAAGCCATGGGAATGCAGCAAGGAGAGGCTGCCTGGCTGCTTCCAAAATCTGGGTTGTGGTGAATATGTCAACAACCCATTCATGGCAATTTTTGCAAATAAAGAAACACTGGGCAGACTCTGGCTAAGCACTGAGAGTTCAGTAACAGCCAGGCTGGGGAAAGATTGACAAATCAGTGCCAAAAAGTGGAGCTGTTTAGGGCTAACACTTCCTTATGATTTGTTTCTCTTCTTCTGGTTGTGATCTTTCAGCTTGTGAGTCAGAGAAAATCACTCTGCAGCTGGGGAAGGAGAGCAGTCACGGGGACAAATCCCAGAAACATCCCCCCAGTGGAGCAACACGAGCAGCTCCTGCACCTTTGGCCTCTGGAGTTTTATCCGCAGTGATGCCCTTGCCCCACTTTCCTGCCTTGTGCAGCTGCTGGAGGTTGTGACCCCAGTGTCTGTCAGCAGGATGAAATCACACCTGCAGCCCTGCCTGTGCTCTCACAGTCCCAAATATCTGCTTCAGGGTAAAAAGGGATTTGAACCAAGAACAGGAGCGCTGTCCCAGAGGAGGGGGTTTAGGTTTATGTCCCCTTTGCCTGGCACTGCCACCAAAGCAATAATTTCAGAGGAGCCGGGGACATTGCTCTGGAATCATCAATCACAGCACCCTGTTTTGTGTATCAGAACCCCCAAATTATCAGCCATGAGTTAAATCAGCCTGCAAATACCAAAGCTGTGGGAACCAGATCTTAGAAATCCTACATAGTCATGATTTTATTATCTCTCTCCAACTATTTGATGGAATTGACTCTTTCCAAGGAAGGGCTGATTTGTGGATTTTCATCAAGTAGTGGAAGTGATCTTGGGCTGAAAATAATTTCACCATCCCTGGGAATGTTCAAAAAACCTGTGGATCTGGCACTTGAGGACATGGTTTGGTGATGACCATGATTCTGGGTTGGTGCTTGAATGATCCAAGAGGTCTTTTCCAAGCTGAATGATTCCATGGTTCTGCAGGGATTGGGGTTAAATGCTGGAATAGGATGCCCAGAAGGGCTGTGGAATCTCTATCCTCAGGGATTTTCAAAACTCAGCCATACCAGACCGTGACCAACCTTCTCTAACTTTAGAGTTATCCCCACTTGGATGGGAGCCTTGGTCCACAGACCTTTAAAATCTCCTTCCGACTGGAATTCTTCTATGATTCCATGATATGATCCCTCCCAACGTAAGTTTTATAAATTGGATGCATCTTTTGAGGCTGGTGTGTAGTAAAGCCATCTGTGCTTTAAAACAGCTTCAGACTGGCTTAGAATATGAAATTGTAACAGTTTCTCCTGTGCAGCGGAAGACTGGGACAATCATTCCTTCAAACACAAATTGCAGTAGCACATTTGGCAAAAAGCGAGAGTTTCTAATACAAATTAATAATTCTTTAATAGGAGCTGATAGAAACAAGTAGATAAGACTTAGATCAGAAACTGCAAGGCAGAAGGACTGAACCCCTCGATGAACACACTTCTTATTGCATTTTATTCCTTTTTAGTTATAAACCATATGAGAAAATCCCCAAAAGTTGTCAGAAAGCACTGAGAACCCTCATTCTGAACATCAGGGCCCTCATGAAGGTCATCAAAATGATGATTTAGGTGTGTGTGGTCAGGATGACTTGTGAGGAGGCTGGATTAGAGTTTGTGCAGAAATAAGGATCCCTTTCTTGATTTTGAGGTGGGACGTGATCTTGTATGGTTTTGGCCCAACACAACCAGCAGTGGTGTAAATAACTCCTGCACACCCTCAAGGCTCAGGCCAGACCAGGAAAAATTCCCTAAAGATAATTGGGATGCATCTCCTTGTTCTGGAGGAGTTTGATGTTCTGGGAGCAGCCAGACAAAGCTGTGAAATATCAGCACCTGGATGGGACCCCATAATTCCTATTTTGATACTCGAACTAGAAACAATAATAATCCATCTGTGAATCCTTATCACTGGCATGTGACATTGTAACAAAGAAAACAACTAATAAATGTTTATATTGAGCATGTTAATGGTGATGGCAACTTTAAGTTTGAGTTTGATTTTTTTAATAGACAGTGTTTCACTTTCGTGCTCCCATGTCGCTCCAGTGCTGCGTCTCCTCTTCCTTTTATATCAGTTAGAATGAAAATAATTCATTAAAATTAAAAAAGCGGGCCAAAGCCACAGCTGGTGTAAATTGCCAGAGCCCTGTGGATGCCAGCTCACTCCAGCTGAGATCTGGCCTCACGTAACCTCATTGTAAGGGGATGTTCAGGCAGCCTCTCCTCTGAGCCTTCCAGCCCAGCAGTTACACATGTCCTTGTTTACTCCCCTCCAAGGAGTGGGATTTTAATCTGAGAACATCCTCCAGTGCATGAGGCCCCTTGCAAGAGGACAAGATGGCAAGAGGGTGAGCCCTCAGCTGAATGACAACCCCCATTCCCATCCTCTTCCTCCAGGAGGGATCACCAGGGAGAAGATGGGTACCACGAGATGGTGCCCATCCGTGTGATGTGTGTTGCTGCCACGTCACCAAGGTCACACCCACGCTCCTGTAGTGCCAGGATGTATTTCTGAACATGAGCCAGCAGAGTGACAGGTGGCCAAGAAGTCCAAGGGCTTCCTGGATGGGATATCTGGCAGTGGTGTGGCCAGCTGGACCAGGGCAGTGCCCGTCCCCTGTGCTGGCACAGTGGGGCCACCTCCAGTGCTGGGGGCAGCTCTGGGACCCTCCTGACAACAGAAACCTGGAGGGGCTGGAGCGTGTCCAGGGAAGGGAACGGAGCTGGGGAAGGGGCTGGAGCACCAGGAGAGGCTGAGGGAGCTGGGAAAGGGGCTCAGGCTGGAGAAAAGGAGACTCAGGAGGGACCTTGTGGCTCTGCACAACTCCCTGACAGGAGGGGGCAGCCGGGGGGTCGGGCTCTGCTCCCAAAGAACAGGGACAGGATGAAAGGAAATGGCTTCAAGCTGTGCCACATTGTGGCATCACCATCACATTGGGGAATAACCACCCATGGAAGTGTTGGAGAAGTGTAGATATGGCATTTGTGGACATGGCATTTGTGGACATGGCTTAGTGTTGAACACGGTGGTGCTGGGTTGCTGGTTGGACTTGATCTTAGAGATATTTCCCAGCCTCAACAATTCTGTGATTCTGTGGTTGGGTCTGGCTGAGATGGAGTTTGTTTTCCCCACAACAGCCCCCACACTGCTGTGCTTTGCATTTGGAGCTGGGAAGGTGTTGGTAACACCCCAGTGTTTTGGCTACCACACAGCAGTGCTCCCACGGCATCAGAGCTGTCTCTCCAACATTCCACCCCACCACAAGGCTGGGCATGAGCAAAATCCATTTTCCATATACCTGTACTAATAAACCAGGTAATTTCAAGGCCTCCTCATGGGCACTGCAGCTTCACCATGCCCTGGGCAGGGCCAGGGGTTGGACTCAGTGACCCTTGTGGGTCCCTCCCTCCCAGGATATTCTGTGATTCCACGCCAAATTCTGAGTGCAATCATTAGATTGGTCCAGGCATATTCAGACTTTCCCAAGCCATCATAATCTGTGCAGGCTTCAGTAATCTGTAAGGGCCAGGGATCATTCCAAGTGCTGGATATGGAGGAAGTTTCCTGGTTTTGGAGGATGAGAGAGTTCATTTCTTGTGTCTTGGTCCACTGGCCTCAGGAAAAGTGATCAGACTGTTACAGCCTGAGATTCCTGCCCTCTATCAGCTTGTGGCTGTGTGGGACAGGCCACCAGGACCCTTCTGTCCTCAAAACACAGCCCAGGGCCTGTCCTGTCGTGCCTTTCTGTGCTCCCACCACCCTTTTACACACCCACACCCTCCTCCCCTCAACCAGCCCATTGCCAGGGGCATCCTCCTACGTTTCCTGGTGACTCTGGGAGCCACTTCTGTAAATCCAACTGTGCCAAGGCCCAGGCATGACCCTGCAATAGTTCACCCTGTAAAATTGTCGACAAAATCCCTGGAAATTTTGGCCAGGGCCAACTAGATGGACATAGCCACACGTCTCTTCCCTCCTGATGGGCTCCTGCGGCTCTTTCCAAAGGTTATTTGACCACATTTGGTGGATTTGGCTCCTTCAAAAGGCGCTTTGGCGCAGGGACAGCAGTGACTTTGACCCGAGCAGTTCGTGTGCTGCTGTGACATACGTAGTAAATAAGCGTGAGGGTAATTATACCAACAGGAATTCTGGGAACCCCGCCAGGAGGGAGGGGACAGCCAATCCTTTGTGCACTAAAAAAAAATTTGAAAAAAAAATCACCCCAATCCCCCTCCCAACCCCAAATTAGTCCTATCTCTTGAAGCCGTGATGAGACTTAGAACTAAAAATACGCACAAATATACACACTCGTATATAAAAATAGCCAGCATTCAAAAAAAAAAAAAAAAAGCCCAAAGTTAGGCTCCTGTATCCAAAATTAAGCTCTTAAATAAATAAATTAGCCTGATTTTCAAAAGCACAGAGCAGTGAATGGTTTTCACTGACATAAGAGGAAGCATCGTGTTGCTAAAGATTGAAGATCAGGCCTGAATATGGATTTGAAAGTCTAATTATAGAAGCCTGTTTGCCACCAGCTTGACCGAGAACAACGAATTTCGGGTGAAATGACATTGATTTTTTTTTTCTTCTTTCTTCCGAGTTTGTCTACACTGAACCAGTGTTAGGAAAGGTTGGAAAGACCCTCAAAGAAGTAAATAAAATACCACAAGGAAACAGATAAACCAGAAAAAACTGTTTACACCAGTTTTGGACATTCGTGTGAGGAAAAAGGGTTAAGAATTATCAATGTTGGAGCTGGGTGAAATTTTATGTTGATTAATTAAGTAGGTATTTATTAATTGGTGAAAGCCCACAAGGTAGAAATATTACTTTTCCCAGTTATTCTCACAATCCACTGGCATCAAGAAGGAATGGGATTTTAGTCCTTCCTTTCCTCTCTTTGCCAGATTTGGGTCCGAAGGATGCTGAAGACAGAGTACCACATTTTTTCATGGATCAAAGACAGTAAACAGGGAAATTTATTTACCTTTAGCTGCCAATGGTCCTTGGAGCTGCTTTGCTCACACTGTCCAACATTTGCCGAGGGGTTCCTGAGGTCACAGTCCCATAGGATAGGGATAGATTTGTCCTTTGGGGTCAGGTTGGGGAGGGCTGGGATTTATGGTGTGAAGGAATTATGTCTACCCTGGACAGAGGAGCATCAGCAGGTAGGGCTGTACTCCACTCAAGTGGTGTTTAGAGGCAGGGGACAGCACTAAAAGATCTGGGGTTTGATGCTGAAAAATCTTTGAGAGCACCTTTTTGGTGCTCTCTGACTCAGTTTTCCCATCCATGGAAGAGGCACAATGCAGGTGACCTTTGCCAGCAGTCAGGGAGAACTTGGTGTTTGTGCCGTTGCCACTGATGGAGGCAGGATCAGAGCACTGTGTCAATCCCATGTATTTGAATGTTTTTCCATGCATTCTGCCTCCTTGGATTGGTGTCGTGTCCTCTCTCTGTGGCCAGTAAGAAAAATTTATGCTTAAACTGTGTGGATGGTGGTGAATCCCTGGAGAGTCACCCTAACCCCAGAGATCCAGGAGAAATCATTGTGTCCTTTCTGGTAATTTCTTCTTAATCCTTTTGAGTGGCTCAGTGTCATTGTTGCAGTTTGGTTCAGCCAACCTGAGGGGCTGGAAAAAATAAAGATGGTCTTAAAAATAACCCAAAACTTGAGAAAGCTGTTGGAAACAGCAGTGTGGGAGAGTAGAGGTGTAGGAAATGTGAATTGTGAGAAGGCAATGGAAGAAATTTTTTCTGGCGAAAAGGAGGCTCAGGGGGGACCTTCTCGCCTTCTCCAACTCCCTGACAGGAGGGTGCAGCCGAGGTAGGGTGGGGCTCTGCTCCCAAGGAACAAGGGACAGGATGAAAGGAAACAGCCTCAAGTTGCACTAGGGAAGGTCTAGGCTGGACATCAGGAAGAATTTCTTCAGGGAAAGGGTTATCAGGCATTGGAAAGGGCTGCTCAGGGAGCTGGTGGAGTCCTCATCTCTGGAGGGACTTAAAAACCGTGTGGATGTGGCATGCTGGGGACACGGGTTAGTGGTGGCTTTGGCAGTGCTGGGGGAATGGTTGAACTCGAAGATCTTAGAGGTATTTTCAAACCTTAATAATTCTATGATTCTATGGAACTGTGATTTTTTTAGTCTGGAGAAAAGAAGGGTTTACATGGCAACTATGTGCAAACAGGTAAAAGGCTGCTGCAGAGTGAAAACCAATAAATTCTTCTTGTCTGTGGCTGAGGTGATGAGAAATTAGTGGTTTAACCTTCCGAAGAGGAGTTTAGGTTTCGTGAACCAGCAGAAATGGGAGCTCCTTGGGAGGGGGAGACCATCCAAGACTACAGGACAGATTTGGTGGAGTTTGGCAGAGGTGATGGTCAGCACCTTCTGGGCACCACCACTTGGCTTTTGGTGGTCCTGTGTCACTGGTATTATAAAAACCATTGCATTCTCCTTTTCTCTGCTTTCTCCTTGAGCCCACAACACTCTCCCTGACTTTGCCTTTCCAGCTAAACTGCATTTATTTAATTCCTGGCATGGGTGAAGGGAAGGCAGGATCCCTGTATTGTGCTGCAGCTCCTGGGGTTGGGGCGTTCCCATGGAAATGCCAAGTTCAGGTGGTGGATTTGGGCGTGTTGGAAGAGCAGGTGCTCCACGGCCGTTTCCATCCCGCTCGGGGTCTGCTGTGGATGTCACACCAGTGTCACCAGTGTCGTATGTGACTGGCGTGGCATTTTCTCGAGTGTCGAGCCCCATCTGGTGGCTTTCCTGCGTCATTTTTTTTGTGTCCTTGCAGTCCTCTTTCGGGATTTTTCGCCTCCCGTGCCAGTCAGCTGCGAGCGGGCAGGAAGGACAAGATGCTGGAGAAGGGGCAGGGTTCGCAGAGCTGCCTCTGCTTCTCCCCCAGCTCCCCGTCCCTGGGTGGAATTCGCAGATCCAGAGGCTGCCCAGGCTTTTGTCCTTCCCTCCTGCTCTCCTCGGTTGTGCAGTCTCGCCCGAGTGGCAGGGAATGATCTAATCGTTTTGGCCAAACCCCAGTTTGCGCCGTGAGCCCCTCCCAGAGCCTCCAGAAGGCGCTTCATCCCACTGCCGTGCTGGCAGCAGAGCTGGGACAGATGAACAGTCCCGGGAGGGGACATTTCCAACCACTGACTGGCTCGGATGACCAGCTTTAGGGTCGGCATTAGGTGAAATGGTTCCCATCCCAAACGAGGGTACAGCCACCGCTCAGGATGAGAAGGAAGAAGAACCAATATTAGATTGTCAATCCCTGGAAGTGTCCAAGGCCAGGCTGGATGGGGCTTGGAGCAACCTGGGATAGTGGAAGGTGTCCCTGCCCATGGCAGGGGGTCAGAACAAGATGGTCTTTGAGGTCCCTTCCAACCCAAACCATTCTGGGATTCTGTGATATCAACAAGCATTAGGAAGGACCCTGTTAGGGGACATTTCTTAAATGCCAAGAGTCCTGAGACAGAGGCAATGGTCCAGCTGTGCCTGTCCATGCACGACACACCTCCTTCTACTCCAACATTGCCCAAAATCTCAAAGGTGACCAGGGACAAACTGTGGCCTTTCACACCTGTGGGTCACACGTGCTGCAGGTGAAGGTGGTGTCTTGTTGCTCTGCCTGTGATGAAATAGGGTCAAATCCGAGAATCACAGAATATTCTGAGCTGGAAGAGACCCACAAGGATCATCAAAGTCCAACTCCTGGACAACTTCAAGAATCCTGCAATGTGCCTTAGAGCATTGTCCAAGCACTTCTTGAGCTCTGGGATCTGTGAAAGAAGCTCCTTACCAGAGTGCTGACGGGGTTTAGATGGTCTGTCAAGCCACTGCCAAGTATTAGGACCAGTATTTGTTAAGTAGCTTCTCGTGATGAAAATTAGGTGAGGGAGTTGTTTTCTTGCACTTCACAAGCATCTCCTACCCCCAGGCTTCACGTTTGGGTGGTACCAGCTAAAGTTTTCCCACCCTTGCAATACAAAACCCACTTCATTATATGGTTTCATTCTCAGGGTGGCATCCAGTTTAAAGTTGAGCTTGGTGATCTCGGAGGTCTTTTCCAGTATTAATGACTGGTCAGATTCTACAAGTGCTCCTCAGACCTTGCAAGAGAGAGTGGAACAGTGCAGCCCCCGCTGCCTCCCCAGAACCCCAGTCCCCCCAAACAGGTTTTGCTGCACGTCAAAATCTCATGCCGTTTTCCCTCCTGTTTCCTGCAGGTATATCCGAACTATGTACCTGGGGATCCAGAGCCAGAGGCGGAAGGAACACCAGCGGCGTTTCTACTGGGCTATGATGTACGAATATGCAGACGTAAACATGCTGCGCCTCCTGGAAACGTTCCTCGAGAGCGCCCCTCAACTGGTGCTACAGCTCTGCATAATGATCCAAAAGAACCGTGCAGAAACATTACCATGTAAGTGGCCCCCTCTTCCCCACCTTTCCAGCCTCTCCCCTCTGATCCCAGTGCTCAGCAGCTGATGGATGTGTTGCTCACTTCCCACACCCTGGCTGGGGGCTGCCACTTTGGGACAAATCTCTGCTGCGTTCGCTGGGTAAAATTTCTGCTTGTTCCTCTGAGGGAAAAAAAAAATGTCAGTGTCAAGGAAAAGATGGGATTCAGCTCTTCCACACCCAGTCCAGGCTAAAGGAATTATGGTGTTTTTGGGAGGTGGCAGGCAGGCTCTGCTGCTGTGGCACCACTTGCTTGTCACCTGGCACTGGGCAAACATGACCATTCCCTGGCTCAGTTTCCCTCCTTACATAAGTAGGGTGATAAAACTGGCCAGATTTGAGTTTGTGTTGTGAGGACAAATGGTTCAATGCCTATTCAATGTTCTGATGGTGTCAAGTGTGAAAAGGGGGGTTTTTTAATAGCTAAATGCTGAAGGACCTTTTCTGATGAGTGCCCAGGAATTAAGGTCTTGTCATTGGTACCATGGTTCTCACCAAGCCCAGGAAAAGAGAGGCATGAGGCAGTGGAGGGGACTGTGTAGGAACAGAGAGGTAGTGGAGATTTCAAAGGCAGACAGATGAGATGAGGCTCAGAAACCACCACAGGGAATATTTTGCTGATTCTGATGTCTATCCCTGATGTGATGTGCTGAGCATGGGTCATCTGTCCCAGCTGAGAGGGACACGGCCCTGTCCCAGCCCTGGCATGGGCACCTCTCCCAGCCCATGGCCATGCTGGCAGCCTGAGGGTGACCAGCCTGAGGGACAATCGCCCTTTCCAAGGATCAGCAGTGGAGCTGCTGGATTATTCAGCCCCTGCTCAATTCACGTACCAGGGGTGACACTCGGCTTCCCAAAGAGAGCCTGGTTGGCGCCTGTCATTTCTGAGGAGTTTCTGGAGCTGAGGTGGGAACTGAAATTGGAATTCACTTTGGGGTTAAATTTTGCTGGTTTTGCCAAGGTCACCACTGATCTACAGCATCAGGAAGCCCGACCGCTCTCCCTTTCCTCTGTACTTCCAGCACGTCCATCACAGTTGTTTATGGAGGCCTCCCTCCTCCTGTTTATGCAGTCTTTTCCTGAAACCTCTCATCACGAGCTCTCCAGGCCTCCAAAGTGCTGACATGATGAATATGCCTTTCTACAACTCCTGCTAGAACGGCTCACATTTGCCAGCCCCCTTTTCCTGCTGCTTCCAACGTTATTAACCCGACTGAAAACGCAGAAATCACAGCCCAGGAGGTTTGCCAGGGCATTCTGCAGATTGTTGGACCCGCCGCAGAAAGCGCCGGGTGAAGTTTGTTGGCCTCTGTTGTGCCGCGAGTCAGACAACGCGGGAGAATAATCCCTCCAGGCTTTCAAATCCGTGGCTCTTCCACTTTGCCACTTCCAGGCGCGGCTGCCTAATCCAGTGAACGAGCTGCATCATTTTTCCAACATCCCCACATCCCCCATCTCCTCTCTTCCTCGGCTTTGCAGTTCCTCTGCTCCTCCAGCGCGCCGAGCCGGCTGCGCTCTCTCTTCCAAGGCAGCGCACGTCCCCGCCTGCCTCCCCGAGCCCTGGAGGGCTCTTTGCCTGCCACGCTCCAGCAGCCGAGCTCGCCGGATCCCCAGCGCATCCTCTCCCCGCATCCCTCCCCGCCCGTGCCAGGGATGCGGGCGCTGATGGATGAGAGCAGCGGAGCTTGCTCAGCGCTCCTTGACTCCGGTGCAAGGTTTCCTAGAGCTCCTCCATGCCCGTTCAGTGCTTCTCTCTTCCCACTCCTCCTCCTCCTCCTCCTCCTCCTCGCGGCCGGTCTGTAATTATATAAAAGCAAATTAAATGCTGAGAGGAGCCGCTGTGAAAGGGAGCATCGAAGATTTTCCCTTAAAGCAGGCAGAAAGCAAAGGGAGATGGATACTGTTAGGAAGGCAGTGTGTTTAAAAATCAAATCAAGTCTCTCCTGGCTCATCGAGTCTGTGGGAGCGTGGCTCATCACAGGAAGGGGCCACTTCTGCCTTTAAACAGGGACAGCATCCGCTGCATCCCTGAGGGATGCTCACTGGAAAAACAGCCCAGGGAAGGGCTTAAAAGCCCAGCTACAGCCCCTGCTGATGTGTCCAGACTCCAGCTGCTTCCATACATCCCCCACAGACTCTCATGGATTCATTTAGTGCCAGACAAGGTCAGTTCACCATTTCCTGTGGCATACAGCCCTCCTCTGAGCTCCAGCCCTCCCTGCTCTTTAGATTGTAATGCCAAGCCCAGGCTCCACTTTCCCCCAAATAGGTCAACTTCTATTTAAGGAGCTTTAAAAAAGGGAGTTATTGGAATGGCTATCAGGAGGTTTTGCTTTTGTCTCCTAATTCCCGTGTTAAGAGACCTGTTGAGGAAAGAAGAGTGTACACACTGGAGGTCTTTACTCAGACCCAGAGCATCTCCTCCAAAGCATTTCTGCCACCCAGCATGGTGGCAGAAAGGGCTGATCTTGGAAGAATGAGTAAAAAGGGATACAACCAGGATAATGCTTAATTTCCTGGGTTTCAATCTGTTGGGTGGGTGGAAGAAAGAAAAGCCTCATCATGCCTTGCAACAACTATTTGACCCTGAGAGGGTTGGGTAGGACCTGTGTCTGTTGTTCCTTCAGCACTCAAAGAATGCAGCAGCTTCACCCAAAAGTGTGAATGTCCAGCAGCAGAAGCGCTGGAGCTGGAAGTGAGCTCAAGACCCAGCCTCAGTAAAGCTTGGGACAAGACCCCTGGGGTTTCCTGAGGGTGAGGATTCATTCCTTTATCACATCCCCAGCACAAGGCAGAGCAGGTCCCAGCTTAGCTGCCCTTGCCTGAGGAAGAACAGAAAAGAGCACAGAGAGAAAAGAGGTGAGAACTCCGTGTACTCCATCAGGGGAAGGTGCACACAGAGAGCCCGAGCTGGAATTCTTTGGTTGGTGGAGCAAATGGATCAACATCAGCTCCTGAATGTCCATATGGAAGGAGCTGGTGTTGGTCAGCAGGGCCTCTGGGAAGGATTCATCTGTGACAGCCACAGCTGGGTGGGCCCAAAACAGAGTCAGCAGAAGATGAGGGAAAAAGGATGCAAAGTTTGCATTGGCCCACGTCCACAGCAGCTGAAGGAGGTGGGACAGATGCTCAGCCTCCAGCAGCACCTTTCTCCATGGAATCCGGACAGAAGCTGGGTGATGCATTCAGACCTATCCTTAGGATTAGGCTAAAGGAGGGATGAGATGCAGCATTGTCCCTCAGTCACCCTAACTGTGCCTGAGGTTTAGGAGAGGATAAAAGGGTGTCCATCTCTCAGGCTCTTGGACAACGATGGCCAGAGGACTTCCCCTGGTTTAAATCTCACGTTTGCAGGGGGAAACATAACATTAACAACAGAAAAAGCCCAGCAACCCAGATCTTCATTCCATAATCACTCCCAGCAGATAATCCACTTCATTCCTTGCAGAACAAACCGTCCTTAACCCACCTCACCCCTCAGAGGTGCCACTTCCTCTGCGCCGAGTGGGAAGGAGCAGATCAAACCAGCTTAAAGGAGACACCCAACCTCTAGGCAGGCAGGGAGGTGAGAGGGATTCCAGTTTTTCTGGCATAAATCTCCTCTTAAAGAGGTTTGCTTTCACTTAATTTTTTTTTTCACATGGCTTCTTTAAGGCTTAATGAGATTAAGCAGAAGTCCCAGCATCCTTCCACTCATGTCACGAGTTCTTTACGTAAAGATTTCTGCCTGCATGAGGCTGCAGTTTTTAGCACAGGGTCTCTCCCTCCAAAAAAAGCCACATCTCTCCACAGATGCTGTGTCCACCTCCTCAAAAACCCTGCAGTTGATCTGAAAGAGATTTGCAGCATAAACCTTCCTTTTGCACAGTCCTGCTGGAATCTCTGGAATTTTGGGAGGTGTCTGCACTCTCCACAGCCCTCAAAAGTAGGCTGAAGCTGCTTATGTATTTAAGAAAAAGCAACATTAACTTATGGGGCTTGGGGGGTCATTTTTTTTACACAGAGTGATACAAATTAGGCATTAAAATGGGTTTCAGATACCTGAGCTACAGATGTGTGCTGGCTGCAGAGTTATCCCGGTGGAGTTTGCAAATCATCTTGTCCCTCCCAAAGCAAAGTCCTACTTTTTTATCATCTTCTCCCTCTTCTGTACCATGTCTGGGGGCCGTTTATTATAATTTATGATCCCTTTTCTCAGGGGCAAACTAAAGATGATTTTTCCTGTCACTTAGTTTAGAAGACTCAACTGGTCAACTGAGTTAGAATAGGACCTTCAGCCTGTAGGTACTCAAAAATGTGATTTTCAGATGACATCAACACTGGCCTGAACGTAACTGAAGAGACTAAAATCCCAATGTCTCCAATGAAAGTGGAGAAGAGACTCGTGAGATTTGAAATGTCATCCTTTTCACCATATGAAGGAGCACTAAAAGTTAGTGCAAGACCCTGCTGGCCGGGGCCAAGCAGGTGTGTCCAACAATGCTCAAACAGGAATCCAAACCCCCAAATCCAATCTCTGTGACCTCACAACACAAAATTGTCCCCATTTATGCAGAGTCCCATAACCTCATAAATAAATTAGGGCTCATTCTACACAGGCACCAGATCCCACGGGGATCAGTGCAAAATTCAATATGGCATCTGCAGATTCTGTGTGGGAAAATCCTATTTCTCCAAAAGAAAAATTCTCTTCCAGACTGATGCATTTTTCCTAAGATCCACCAAGAAAACTGAATTGTATGACTAAAGAAGTCTTTGCCTTGTAAAGTCCTCAGTAACAGGAGATGGGTTGGGGACAAGATCTGCCAGAGTCACACTCTGGGCTTTGGCTCAGGTTCTGAGACAGATCATGAGGAAAAAGAGACGCTAAACCTTTGCCCAAAGGCACATATCTTTTCTTCCTTTTTTCTCATGTCATTCCTTGGGGACTAAAAGAAGTAGGAGACATCCATCACCCAGCCCTGGTTTCCTGTGACAGAAGAGGCACGAGCAGAGAAGCAGTTGCTCATTGCCATGTAAGAAAGAGACCCCACCAGTTGTGTACTTGCTGGGCAGAGAGGATCTGGGATAATCTGCCTTGAAAATTTGTCCTGACTCCACCACAGTTTCCCTTTAAATGTTCACGAGCAGCCCGAGGAGATAGCTCTGAACTCATAAGCAGCTCGCCTGAAAGGCCACTCATATGACTCCAGTGCTCTGCCAGACTGGGGCATATGGCTCTGTTCCTGCCTTCCCCTCCTTCCCACCAAAGCCGGATGACAGGGAGCAATTTGGTGCCCTGCTGGAAACGAGCCGCTGGTCCCCGGCCAATTCCCAGAAGCATCAAAAAGCCATCTCCACAGTTGGCAGTGGCACCGAGGACGCCTTGCTCTGGCATGCTGAGAGCAGGCCAAGCCTGAGGCACACTGGCATGGGACAGCTTGTCCCATCATCAGCCGTATTGTCCCAGCGCGGTGGGATCCAGGAGCCTTCGGAGCCAGGGACAGCTTTTTTTTTTTTTTTCCAATGGGATTTGGAGCCAGCCCAAAGAGAGACGTCATCCCTTCGCCCATGCCCACCTGCAGCTTCTCTGTCCACCACCTTGCCATGTCTCTGGCTCTTATTTTTGGAGTGCAGATAAAAACCCGTCTGTTCCGTACCACGTGTCACCGTCACACACAGGACACGGCACAGCCAGGAGAGATGAGTCACCATTCACGGGACAGCACTGGCAGGGGGCCAGTGCTGCCAATTTTAGGCTTTGTCAGACTGTGGTAATCACTGGGAAGGGGTTACATCATCAGAGCACTACACCAGCATTAGCTCATGCTGCTCCCAGGAGCTGCGGGCCAGCCGGGAAACTGAGGCATGGAGAGAGGTTTGGGTTCTTGTCAAGCAGATTCCAGGCAGGAAATTCAGACTTTTTTGGGTAATTCCATGCTGCAGGTTTTCTGGAGATACACCTCTCATGGGAAGTTTGGAAGATTAGAGCACAGGAAAATGTGCTGTGCAATTGGTTAGTGAAATACATGGGAATTCAATTCTTTTTAGCTTCAGGTTGCTCCTCTGTGGGGTTCTCATCAGTCATCTAGGAGAGCATGGATAAACAGGGCCTCTGGGATGTGCAAAAAACCATGGAGAAGATGCCAGACTATTCCGTGCTTCTGCCCCTGATGGAGGTGGAGCAGTTCAGGTTGATGCAACTCAAAATCGCTGAGTTTTGAAGGAAAGAATTCTCTCGCTTCAGAAACTATTAATTGTTTTTTAATTATTCTCTTGGGGTGACAGTCCCGAGTCTGGGCATGCAGTAAAATTACTGAGTCAGTAGAAATCTCCTGAAATGAGATATCCTAAGTGGCATTTGACCAACCTCATGCTCTCAGTCGACATCTTCACACGGACAGTCACTGAGGGGGGACGGCCACCAGGCACAGGAGCCCCTGTCTGATGTACATCAAGGTCCCAAAGACCTCGCAAAAGGTAAAAAGACCCAGGAGATAAGCCAGGATGAGCATGACTTAATGTGTGGACGCCAAGTTCTGGCCTGCTATCCATCACTTAGGTCTTTGCAGAGTGTACAAAAACGTGGGAAGCAGAGGAAGGAAGAGTTTCCTGCTGTTATCCTTGGAAATCAGTGTCCCTGGTGCCTTCAGCTACCCCACTGCGAGACAGCACCAGCTGCACCACATCCATTTTTGTCACTTTGTCACTCCCCCTCACAGGAACGCTCTGCCAGACTCGCCTCATTGATGCCAGCCCTGTGTACTCTCCAGGAATGTTGAGACGCTCCTTCTTTTCCAGAGACCAGTCCCCTCTGCCGGGATTATGCTGAGGCAGTTCCACCAAAGGCCCCCTACACGGCATCAAAGGTTTATAAACCACAAAGGTTACAAAGTGTGCACTACTGACACCTCTCTGAGACCTCTTTGTTTGGCCAGTGAGGGTGATCCAAGCTGGGTCCCTTCCTCTTTACCATCAGGCCAAAATCATTCCCAGAACTGGGATGAAGTTTTTTCCCTTGTTGCCTGCCAGCTTTCTGTGTCCAGGCCGAGCCATCTACCAGAGGAGGTTTGCAGGATCCCTGTTTGGTGCTGTCACAGACCCTTTGAAGCATTGCCTTGATGTTGTCTCATCTCCAAGGAACTGCCCGTGGGAGCTGTGTTTTTAGCAGTAAGCTCCTCCACGAAGCCCTGGCAGGAGATGTTGCTTCCCCAATCTGGGGACAAGTCTGTTGGGTTTCATCTCTGCTGATAAACCAAAACACATCAGAACATGAGCACAGCCACCAGATCCTGTTCATCCTCTGCTTCAATTATCAGCACAGCCCTTGGCACATTTTTAGCTGCAGGCAGCCAACACCAACCCAAACAATTCCCACGCTTGGTTTAGGTGATGGCAAGAACAATTCCTACCGAGCACTCTGGGCCACCCTGTTTTGGAGGCTGGGACAGAATGTAGCAGTCAACAGAATTAGGCTTGGCTTAGCTGCTGATCTCCGGGTACAGGGTCCAAAGCTGCCTCAGATCTGTGTGAAGGAAAAAGGGATTCTCATGGTCGCTCTCCGAAGCAGACAGCAGAACTCCTTGGGCTTTCCTTTCCAGCACTGAGGTGCTGCTCCCCTCTTTTTCAGAGTGTTTTAGCCCCCACTTGCAGGATTACAAAATCCTTTCGACTTGTGGTAGGCAGATTTACACCCTTCCCAATGGTTGAGGTTCTCATCCGAATTAAAACAACAGTAACAAAAAAAAGGAATGGCAGGGTAGAGGTGCTGTAACAGATGACAAATTGCAGTGTTAAAACATGCATATATTGTACGTGTTTGTGGAGTCCTGTTGTTTCATGCCGACCATCCCTACTCAGAACATAGAAATGGGTGGGAAAAGATTTTATTCCAAATGGAGCCATGTCTTGTTTTTCTTAGCAAAAGGGGTTTTTTTCCCCATTTCAGTGCATTCCAGGGGTTCGTTAAGGTGTGTTTCTCTTCTAACGGTTCCTAACAGTAGATCTCAAATATCATTAGGTCTGAAAAACCTCAGTGTAGGAGCCTCCTTCTGATATTTTCAGGATTCAAACTGGAAGCAACTCTGCTGGATCTGATACACTCAAAAATCTTAGCGAAGAATTGGCCACTAGAAGTTGTAACTAAAGTGCCCTTCACAAAGAACCAGATGTTGTATGTGCAATATGATTTTTCCTCCAATAACCCCTCTTGGATTTTGCCATCTTATTCTTACCAGCTGAAGAAATCACGTTTGGGGTGGGGTTTTTGTGCCTGTTGTTCTAGGAAGACTCTTTTAATTAGAAAAGAGACAAAAACTAAGTTCTCAACAGGAAATAGCAATGGAAGTTTCTAGAGATGGTTGTGTTCCTGTCGGGTTGAACCAGGTTTGTGTGACTCTCCTGCCTTCTGACGCTGCCTACAAAAAAGGAATTTTGCTCTGCTTGCACAGATTTAAATCCTGTCCTTGCTGGAGGTGTTGTCAGAACATCCTGGTAGAGCATTTCCAGTGAAACTTCTTGGTGTCTCTGGAGGAGCTTCACATCCTCTCATCTGTGGCTGTTCATTTTTAGGGGCTCAGGTGGGGTTCTTTTTCAGTGTCGTTCTGAGACAGCACTTAAAGGCTTCAGATTAACGAGGATTTAACTCCAAAGTCTTTATAATTACAGTGATGACTGTGCACAGGGCACCTCGGCCTGAAAAGAGTGGCAATTCGTGCAGCTTTTGACAAAAATAGACACGAAGAGCAGTTCTCATGCTCTATTTCCAAACAAGCTAATCTGTGCCCGGGAAATCCTGGCTGCTGCTTTCCCAGCACATTTCTAATGCAGAATTAACCCAGGTGATTGGTGCCTGGAGGGATTTAGACCAAGCTCAGGGCAGACCATCTCTCCTTCATGTCTGTGGGTCATTAGAAGACAGAGATGCACACGGCTGTTGTTTCTGAATGTCCCTGTCAGCTTCAGTTCCATCCCCGCTCACATGAGAGTCAGGGATTCATGGGATTCCTGTCCTTTGGAGGATGCACTGGGAAAAAGTGAACTTGGGCATGGTGGGAAAATCCTGGAGAGATTTTGGCACCTGAGTCCTCACTGCTGGGGTGTGGGTTACTGGTCCATATGAACCCCAATTTAAGTGATAACGGCAGCTTTTCAAATTGGAAACACCATCCGTGCAGCCCCACACCGACATCGAAAGCACCATCAGTAAGATTAATAAGAATTCTGATCCCAAAAATCACACAGGAAAGAACTGCTCTACATGAACAGCCTCAAAGTGGCATCTGCTGAAGTGGGGGGTCCTTCAGTGGGAAAAAAATCTGCTTTTGCTGAAAGGAAAACAGTGAATTCTTTCCATTCCATTTTCTTAACATTTAGGGGAAGCTTCAAAACGGAAGAGCCATTTCAAACTAAACGGTGTTGTGTTATAAATAATTTCATATCATTTATGCCACACCAACAGGAACTCCAGAAGTAAGGCTGTGTGTGTCTCTCTGCTCCCTGATCGCCTCCAGCTTCTTTAGGACTGAGTGTAATCACCAAATTCACTTCAGATTCCTGAATGGAATTCTTAGACACCTGCCATGCATCGTTCCCCCGGAAAAGTGTGTTTGTGTGTTGTCATTTCCTTGAACTCCACCATTAGAGTCCCATCAGAGGCTCTGGTGGCTGGATGGAGTTGTTTCAGAAGAGGCTGCTCTGCAGAAGGCAGGATTTGTCTCTAGCTCTAGCAATGGACTCACACTGACATTTTCCTCAATTTCCTCTGTTTTGGAAGCATAGCTGAGACCAGTTTCCTGGAAGGATTACCCTATCCTGCTAAAATAACATTTTTCTGGCAGAAAGCTGTCCCCACATCTGTATTACACTTTACCTAAGGTCTACCTGCCATGCCTGGGCTCCCCAGAGCTGTCCAGACACAGCAGCCACCTGGATTAATTTCCTCTGCCCAGCCTGAAAAATCTGATAATATGAGAGGCTTCGTCTCCAGGAGCCGAGGAGTTGAGCCAGAGGTCTCCCACATTATTTTTAACATGATGAAAGGGATTATACGACCATGGTTGTGATAAACAGAGGACTGTGATCAGATTTTGTCTATACCTGTAACAAACAGCGTTGGAGCCCAAGTGTTGGCACTCAGGTGATTGTGCTAAGTCGGTCTCTGTTTTTCCAGCCAGCCCTTTCCCAAAGCTTTCCCAGGCATGACAAAACAAATTCACATAGTCCAGGAACCATTCCCATCAGGCAGATTGGATACAGCTCCTGAGGGAGTTTAACAGGATGGGCATGGCAGGCTCTGCCAGCTGGGCTTGGGGTCAACAAACCTGGTTCTGTTTCCCATTTGTGGCTCAGATACCACCACCAGTTCTCTTCCCCTGTGTCCTCCTCCTCTCTGCTGGTTTTCCTGAGCCATTCTGTGGTGACAAGTCACCACACAGGATCAAAGACCTCAGATAGCCAAGTGAGGCTTGTTTGTGGATCTGTGCCTGTACAGGGACTGAGATTTTCCCTAAATGCTGCCAGAAATGTTGCAGCTCTGGAACAGGTGTCAGTAGCTTCTTTCCCTACATAAATAGGTAAAACCTGAGATATCTACAGTCAGCATCCTGGGAAAGGGGCAAGGCTGTTATGGAAAGCAAACACTGGATTTTCATGCTGATGAAGGCTGTCTACCCACAGGCCTGTTGAGGCCAACCTTCTTCTCAGTGATGTAACAGAGGGATGTTGTCTTTCTCCTGCCACTTGAGGATGATGGTAACCGTCTGGCTGTTCTAGGATGTCCTCTGAATGACCATGGCACCCTTCTCACTTCAGGAGGGCGTCAGGGGGTTGTTTTTCCTGCTTGGCCTTCAGCGGTATAAATTCATTGTGTTGTGTCACTTGAATTTCCCCACATCGTGTTGGGTCTATCAACTTCTGCTCTGCAGCAGCCACTGTGGGTTATTCTGCTCATCTTGGAGACAGGAACAGGTCTCATCAACCCTCCTTTCTCCTCTCTTCACCTTGCTGAGACTCAGTGAGCTCTTGTGGAGACTTGATGGGTGCCAAACCACTGTTACCTACTATTCATCTTTCCCACTTCTTCTTTGGTTATTTCAGTTCAAACCCCATCCCTGGAAGTGTTCAGGGCCAGGATGGATGGGACCTGAGCAACCTGGTCTAGTGGAAAGTGTGCCTACCCATGGCAGGGGGTTGGAACAAGATGAGCTTTAAGGTCCCTTCCCTCTCAAACCATTCCATGATTCACCAGGTAGAGTCAATGGAGAGACAGAGGCGTTTCCAGACAACTCATCCCACATCTCAGACAGCATTGCTGGGGTGAAATAAACACTGAGGCATGTGATGGATGGGACATCTTCATACAGAGGGTTTTAAAACAGGGGAGAAGCTTTGCCAGTCCTGGTGTGGTGGGTGATGGCCAACATTTTGAAAAGGAGACTGACACTTCACTGAGGTTATTTGAGGACAATCCCAAAGAGAGGGTGGATTATCCCATCTCTGCTCGGCCCGGGGTGCTCGTGCCTCCTGCAGCAGGATCAGTTTCTGGCTTGCATCCAGGAGGAGATACAAGACTCAATGGCTGCAGGGTCGGAGCTGGTTTGGAGTGCCCGAGTTCACAGAGGACATGAATAGGAGGAGACATGACAGAAGCAGCCGAGATAATGAGAGCACAGATCAGACGAGTGTGGCCGGTCACCTCTTCCTGCAGCAGGGAAAAGGGGGCACTGGGGACAGCTGAAAGGCAGCAGGATGAAAGGGGAGGAAAGCAAGGCCTCTGGAAACACAATCCCTGGTGACCCCGTGGACATTTCCTCAAGGCAGTGCTGAGGCGTGGGCTGGGGGAGGAACTAAGGAGGGATTCAGAGTTTCTGGGGTCACCGAGGACATCTTAATTTAGCAAAAGGAAAAGGGTTTAGGAAGCAACATTTCGGGACATAAGCCAGCCTTTAACTGTCAAGGGGTGGGAGGGCAGCTCTCCATGTGAGCGAGAGTTGCCTTGGTATGGATTTTCTCACGGTGAAAGGTTTGGGAACACAGACATTCCTCTGGTCTAACATGGAAGAGCTTTCCTTGTGCCAGCTTGGACATGGACAATCCTGTGCAGAAACTCAGCACAAGCCTTGTGTGGGATTCCAGTGGGATTTGATGGTAGAAGACTTTCTTATTATCCAGACCTGCTTGGAAATCTGTCCCTGAAGGGAGTTACTGACCTTTCTTTCCTGCCTTTCCCAGTCACCAGCAGTTTTCTATTTCTTATGGAATGGTGATGCTGTGTCCAGGTGAGCTGGATCCTGGAGAATGGGGATGTGATACTCCCTGGAGGATGGTCCCAGAGGAGCTCCCTAGCAAGGGAGCTGAGGATATGAAATTCACCCCTTACCTGATGAAACCCAAATATTTTCAGAAAAGAGCAAAGGACAAGATACTGGTGTGACATCTCTTCCCAGTCTCCCCAGTGCCGAGCTCTGGATTTTCATCCCTGGTCATTCCAGCTCTTAGTAGAGCACAAAGGTGTCACATAAATGTGAGGAGGCCATTCCTGGGTCAGACTTTTGAATTATGTTCACCTTCAGCGGAATAGTTCTCATTTGCCATTCTGGACTGGTGGCACACTGGAGAAACTGTTTAAGGAAGTGTCCTGAAATTCAGTGAGGAAAATGAATGGCAAAATGGTCTGTTCAGCCCTTCATTATTCATACACTGGCAGTGTTCCATATTTTTCCATGTTCAAAGAGACAAATAAAGAGGGAAAATGAAGGAAAAAAGACACAAGTCATTCCCTTCTCTGATGGGGAAGAATAAAGAAAGATCAAGCATCAAAATCCATCAGGAAACAATGAAAATCAGACCTGGGGTCTGATTCTGACCCCTTTTACTCTGTCACAAACAAATTAAATCAGATAAAAAAACAAGGGGGAGGGACTTTCAGGCCCTGTTGTTACAAAAGCAGGATCTGGCTTGATCTCTTTTGTGTATAAATGCATTTTCACTCTGCGTGCATCAGAATGAAAGCCTGTTCCCTGGCTCCTGCTGAGCTTCAGGGAGGAACGTGCCACCCAAAGGGGAAAACAGGATAACAGGGTTCACAGCACAGGGGCCTGAGCAGCCAGCCAGGGAAGGGGATGAACTGAAACGTGGCACTTGGCATGAAGCTCCCTCTGCACAGGGGCTGAGGGAAGGTTTCGTGTCACGCTCAATATTTGCTGTCCCGCTCACCCGGGAGAAATGTTGGTATCTTCCCATTTTGTTTTAGTAGAGTCTTAAGGAGAATTAATGTCAAAAAAAGAAATAGAGCACTGTTTAGGCGTCATTTTCAATGTTAAAGGGACAGGAACCACAGGAAATACTCAGGGAATGTGCTACAGCAACTGCATCCAAATTACAGGCAGCCAACAACCTGCAGCTGGATTTGTGATGGAAACTGTCCCTATCTCTAGTGAAAAACCTCTCTCCTCAGCTGGACAACACTGAGAGTAAGGCCAAAATGGGTATATTGTTCATTTTAAATATTCATTTGTGTGTGTGTGTGTGTGTGTGTGTGTATGATTTTTCTATTAGACTGATTGTAAAACCCTGCATGACTACATAGCAGGGATAGGCCGGAGAGACAGGGATGGCTTTCCCTGCACTGTTTTTGTTCCTGGGCTTTAAAAACAACAGTGGAAATTTAAGGGGAGTCATTGCTTTGATTCTTTCATATGGATGGGGTTTTCTCCAAAGAGACTCTTTACAAATCTGAGATGACCTTTTCTTTTTCTGGACCATGGGTAGGAACCAGAGGATGAAAATCAAACCAGGATGAAATTCAGAGCGTCCCTGTGAGCTTCAGCAGCTTCCCTTGAACTCTGAGTGGTTCAGGCTTCTCTCCTCTGGTATCAGATCACTGCCTGCATTATACTCAAGTCCACCCATGTTTTCATGATCCAAAGTAACAGCTCTTGTTTCCCTTTCTCAGAGAATCTATTCCTTGGTCTGACATTCTCAGAAATTTAACTTTTATACACCTGCCTTATTTCCCACTGCTTTCTCACCTCTCTTCACCATTTCCTGTTGCACAGCCTCTGTGCCACGTGTGTTTATCATTGAAGAGGGATCATGAGCTCCCCTGAGAAAGGCAGAATGTTTTTGAGTCTCACCTGGTGTCACTTGATATACCCTGAGTGCCTTCCCTCACTCCATCCCCCAGCTCAGAAATGTTCTTGTCCTCTGTATGCAAGTTTGTCGCATCTGCCAGCTCCACACGGAGGTCTGGAATATCCTAAAGCATCTCAAAGGTTGCTGGATTCCCACCTGTGATGGTTGCACTAAGCTTTGATCCTCCTTTGAGCAAAGAGTCATCATTTAACCATGGACACGCCGGGGTGAGTCTCTACAGCAGGAGCTGAATCCTGTCTGAAATGCCTTGTCAAGCTCACTGTGATGTGAAGGAGATCTATTCCCTGCTTTAGCTTGGATTTTATAAGAGATCTGGGGTAAATCCTTCAAATCTTGGTGCTTCATCTGTCAGATGGAACATTATTACAGCTTTACCTCACTGTGCTGAATGTAGGTGAGCAGATGTCTCACTATAAGGACTTCAGGGCTCACTCCTAAAGGAATCTGGGGGATTATTTCTTGTGCCGTGTCATTCAGGACACAGGGACTTGACTCCTTGATGGTGCTAACTTTGGCCTGTGAGTCGCTCATGGCTTCCTAGGGCAGAGGGGTTTGTAGAGAATCCCAGTCCACACCAGTCTGACTCGTTATGGGCAGGTGGGATACAGATCCCAGAGATGCAGCCACAAGGAATCAGCCCCATAGGAGCTGATTTCCTCCTGGCTTGAGAATGCCCACACATTGTGCATAGTGGGGATGTTCCACTCCCAAGACCGAAAACAGACTGGGAGGAGTGGGAGTGGGCTTTTTCTGAAGTGACTTCAGTGTTTACCCAACACCATCCCTTTGATAAACAAACCTTGGAAGGGAGTTGAAACCTACTCGTGCTCCACCAAGGTGCGTCAGTCACCATGTGCAAGAGTCAGAATCAAAATTAAAAAGTACTGCTCATGTGATCCAACTTTCCAGGACTTTTTGTTTTAGTTATAATTGAAGAGATCTCTACAGTTGCTTAGAAATAAGGTCTGGAGAAGGTGGGAGGGAAAACAGGGACAGTTTATCCCACAGTCTGTGAGAAGTGTAAATTGTACGAAGATGTCACGGGCTAGAAGTCACAGGGAAAGTTGGGAGTGAAAACTCATGGTGAAGATGACAAAAGTGCTATGTCATTTAGGTCTGTATGAAAAAGCCAGGGAATAATTTCTGTGGCAACACAGCAAGAAGTGAAAGTAAGAGTGATGTAAAAGTCTTTACATCACTCCATGGCTCCTGCTGACATCCACCTACAGATCACCCCCCTTACACCCAGGTCCAGATCCTGCTCATCACCAGGGTGCCAAAATTCACATTCAACACCAGACTTGTGAATTTTTAAACAACAACAAAAATCTGTCAAAATGTGCAGAGATCCTTCACTGCCTCCCTCAGATGTTGGTGCAGATGAAGAGACAATGAGCTGTTCTGTTCTCATCCCGCCTGACTGCTGGTGCTCGCACGTCCCCTGGCAAGGGATGGAGTCAGACACCTTGGGAGCATGAGTCAACCCCTCCCTGTCCCACACACGGATCTCAGGACAGGCTGAATCACTTTCTGGGGGTGTCTGCCTCTCTCTGCTGGCTGGAGGAGACGTTCAGATGACTGTCAGCAGCCCGGGTGCCGTGCGAGTGACTCAACACACGCACTCTGAGCCAGCTCCGTGCAATTTACAGCAAAGGCTGTGATTAGTGGAGGGTTCTGCCCTGAAAACATTAGGTAAAGCCTTTATGTGCAAACTGGGGGATTGTTTTGCATTTATTTTATTCCTCTCTCTTCTCTAGAATAAATGAGCCCAACAGAAACATTTTTAAGCCGGGGTGACACATCTGTCTCCTGTGGGTTGGTGCTGCTTGAGTTTCCCTGTACAGGTACAGCTGATGCTGTACAAGTTTCTAGTAAAACAGCACTAAAATAAGGCAATAAATGACATCTTTTCTCCCTGCTAATCATGGGAAGTTTTTAAACTGAATAGCTAAAAGACAGTGCAGCAAACAGTACTTTACACATAACAAAACTTTGTGGCGTGACTCATCCTACCAAAAACGTAACTCATCTTGTAGGTAAAAAATGAATCTAATCTACATCTGCTTGAGTATAAGGCTGTTCTTATTTAGAAGTTTCCATCCATTATGGGGAGAGACTGAGAGAGCTGGGCCTGTTTAGTCTGGAGGAGACTGAGAGGGGATCTCAATAATCCGCAGAAATACTTCCAGGGGATGTCAGAGGATGGTGCCAGACTCTTTGCAGTGGTGCCCAATGACAGGATGAGGAGCAATGACCATGAAATAAACCACAAGAAGTTCCACCTCAACATGAGAAAGAACTTCTTTACATTGAGGGTGGCAGAGCATTGGAACAGCTGCCCAGGGAGGGCGTGGACTTCCCTCTCTGGAGACATTCCAAACCCATCTGGATGTGTTCCTGTGCCACCTGCTCCAGGTGATCCTACCTTGGCAGAGTGATTGGATGATCTCCAGGGCTTCCTTCCAACTCCAACCATTCTGTGAATCTATGGTTGGAATCCCTAAGTCCTACGTGCAAGTGTTTCTTAGTGAGGACTTAGAACTCGGGGGAAATTGTGCTTTACTTAAAGCTGGGGGTCTAAAGCTTCTCTCTTGGATAAGGCCACTGCTCTCACTGGTTTGTGGTTTGTTGTTTTTTAAAATTCAGTCTGAAATTCTAAATGCATGAGTGAGCCCAAAGGCAAGGGATTCAGAGGGAGACTCGAGAGTTGAGGTAAAGGTGTAGTTTTGGTGGACTTTGCAGGCTGTGAGAATTCCAGTGAGTGCAGAGCTGGAGTCTGTAATCCTTCCTGGCCTCCTTCTCCATCACCTCTCCTCTAGACACAGATAGGTTGGAACAGGGAAAATCTAACCCTGCTACACTGTGGGGTGAACTCCTCAAAAATGAGAAAATAAAATCTATAGAGTGAGGTCTGAAGAGCCAGTGGACCTTATTTGCATTTCCATGGAAGCCAGGTCCCTGTGGGCAGAGAGAAAAGAAATCAGGAGAAGAAGAAATTTAAGGTTTTTGAGCATTTTACCTTTTTACCTCTGAGCAGCTGCAGCCAGATGTTCCTTGGATTTTCTTAAAAAAGTAAAAGCCAAATAAGATCTGGACCTGTCTTCCAGTTACACATCAGGGAGGGACATTTCTTACTGTTTGTTTTGCTTGGAACCATTAGCAGTTTTCCTTTGGACTTTAAGGAATGTGATGGTCCACTTATGGTCCCAGATAAATCTTTGGCTAAGGCCCAATCCAACCATAGCTAATTACTGAGCTTCCCAAACATGGATTTTGGTCCATCATCTGCTTCCTCACCTGCAGAACAGCTGTCCAGTGAGCAGCAGTGGGAGCAAAGGAATAAGATGCCAGTGGCTCTTTCTTTTCCCAGGAATCTCTCAATTTTTATTGTGATGCTTTGCTCCATGAGTTGTTCAGTCTACCCTTATGATAATCAATGGAGTTATTGATTATCCAACTCCAAAGTGTTGTGGGGCCACTATTTTATCATCCGGAGGAAATAAATTGTTTAAGTGTTGGTTGGGATGGAGGATAAGACCGGGCCCCTTTGGAATATCATGGGGTGTTCTGCCCCATGCCAGGGTGCAAGGGGACATGTTGGGAGCTGAAGGTGACCCCGGTCCAGGCTGTGCCCTCCCTGACATGACTGTGGCTTGGATTTGTGGTCCAGCCAGGAGACAAGGCTGGAGATGAGCTACCTCCAATATAGGTCTTGGGTCCATCCTAGAAACAGGGCAAGGGAGTTGCTGGAGAGATCAGATTCTTTGTTTTGGGACTATTTCAAGGGTATTGATGAGTCTTGATGTTTCCTGGATTTGTATTTTTATATGCATGGGACAGAAAACCTATTTTTCCCAAAGGCAAATGCAGATGGGGATTCCTGAGTAAGGCAGAATCAATGGGAATGTTGCTTAAATAGAAGTGTTTTAGAAAAAAAAGAATCCGTGCAGTTGCAGGGAATACAGGTGTCCTGCTCTTGCCGTGGTGCATTCCAAGAGAGATTTCTCTCTCCAAAAAAGTACCTTTCACACTTGGTCTGCAACATTTAGATGGGATCTGGATTTCAAACTCTCAAATGTGGATCCAGTCAGGATGAGCACAGAGGCTGTTCCCTATCAGAAGAGCTGGGGTGGGGTGGCCGATCCAGTGGCTCAGGAAGATGAGGACAATGAGTCAGAGAACTCCTGAATACAGCACCATTTCCAATTCCCACACTGATATCTCTGTATTTCTCTCCTCCAGACTGTAAGGACAACCTGACGTGAGTTGAACCTTCAGGCTCCTGAGCCTGCCCCAGATGCAATAATTTAGTGAGCAGATGATGTTTTCCACCAAAGCTCCTGTCTAACTCAGTGGATCTGTGTGTCTTCCGGCAGGTGTGTCCTCTGTGGCCTCCCTGATGTCCCTGGCTTGGGTGCTAGCCTCCTATCACAAGCTTCTTCGGGACTCTAGGGACGACAAGAAGAGTATGAGCTACAGAGGGGCCCTCATCCATGTCTTCTGGCGCCTCTTCACCATCTCATCCCGAGTTCTTTCTTTTGCTCTCTTTGCTTCCATCTTCCAGCTCTACTTTGGGATCTTTGTAGTGGTCCATTGGTGTGCCATGGCTTTCTGGATCATCCATGGTGGGACAGATTTCTGCATGTCTAAGTGGGAGGAGATCCTCTTCAACATGGTGGTAGGGATTGTGTACATTTTCTGCTGGTTTAATGTCAAGGAAGGGCGGACTCGATACCGAATGTTTGCGTATTACACGGTGGTCCTGACGGAGAATGCTGCCTTGACGCTCCTTTGGTATTTTTACAGAGATCCTGAGACCACTGACTCCTATGCCGTGCCAGCACTGTGTTGTGTCTTTCTTAGCTTTGCTGCTGGGATAGCTATGATGCTGTTATATTATGGTGTGCTGCATCCCATGGGGCCAAGAGCTAAGATCTTTGCCAGCTCCTGTTGCGCCGAGCTGCTCTGGGGCATTCCTTTGCCCCCCGATGTTGAGCCCATGGCACCCCAAACCCCTGGGTACCGGGGGGCCCAGGCTACGCCCACCAGAGCGGTCACGGAGCAACAGGAGGAACTCACAGCTGACACTTGCTTGCCCGTTTTCCAGGTGAGAGCAATGGTACCATCTACTCCATCTGGGCGACCCTACCCCCCCGAGGGGCCTCTCATTAAGATTGACATCCCAAGAAAAAGATATCCTGCCTGGGATGCTCATTTTGTAGACAGGAGGTTAAGAAGAACTATCAACATCCTCCAATATGTCACCCCCACAGCTGTAGGTATTAGGTATAGAGATGGACCTCTCTTATATGAGTTGCTACAATATGAATCTTCACTTTAAAGCTCCTTAAAGCAAAAGTAAAAGAGGGGACCTTATTTTTGTTTACGGTAAACACAGATCATGAAACAAACACAAACCTTCAGATAAGCTTTCTTTCTGGTTGCTGTATGTATAAAAAAAAAAAAAGATATTCTCTATGTTTTGTAAGTAAAAACAAAAAGAAAAACTTTTCTTTTGTTTTTTACACACAAGAAACAGTATTTCAACTTCCACACCTAGGATTCACAGGTGGAGAAGGAGGCATCTCCACATCAGTTTTATACCGTACACCAAGTGTAGAACATTATTTATGGGATTGGTGCTGATTGAAAAATAAAAAAAAAAAAAACAAACAAACAAACCTACAACTGCCTTATGCCCTTAGGTGCTGAGTTTCATTAAGTACTGTCACCTTTCTCATGCAAAACTCTTTGAAGATTATATGCCAGGAAAAAAAAAAAGGAAAAACCAACCATCCAACTGAAATGCAAACCTTAAAATTAAAAAAAAAAAAATTAACAACAACAAAAAGAGAGAAATGTATGGAAAAAAAAAATCCTGTTGCTCTTATTTGATTTAGCAGAAAAAACCCTCCAGATGTCTAAAGATAAGAAAGCAAAGATAAGAAAGTAAAGCCAAGACAACCCCAATGGAGTATGATTTTTCCAACAGCTGAAAGACAAAATCAGGTCTGTAGGATAATTTGGCGAGGAATTTATAACACCATTGGGCCAAGCCTTGACCGAGTCGTGTTATAAAGATGATCCCACCCTGGAACCGTTTTCCTCGTGGAAATGGACCCTGTACAAAGGTGGGATTGTACCAGATCAGTGTGAAAATACAGGATCTGATCTTGTTCCCAACAACTGCTCGTGCTAAAGCCCCACTGTCTCCAGTGGAGCAAATACCAACAGTCTGAGCCCAGAATAAGGCCTGCCACCTTGATTTCTGGAAAACGAGAAATTACCGAAATTATAAACCAAAAACATGATCCAAAATTACATTTCCACATATCTAATAATTATTTCAGTAATAATAAAACTCAGCATGGTAGCAAAAAGCGAGTCAATTTAAAGGCACAATACTTGATCAGTGACTGGCAAAATAATTTGACCTACTGTATCATTTTAAGGCTGTGAAAGGCATACATGTATTATTTGTAATCTCGTGTAAGACCTGTCATGTCTCATTCAGTGCGAGCCTTAAAGTGATTGTAAAGCATCCTTCGTTCCATTTTGGGGATTTTTGGGTTTTGATTTTTTGTTTTGTTTCTGTTTTGTTTTTAAGGAAAACAAAACATGAAAAGTCGGGATTAAAAAAACACAAAAACACAAAAACAAACAACAACAAAACAACCAACAAAACTTCTTCAAACGGTAATAACCTGTAAAACTGACTCACGTCTCGAGATGATTTGGTGCTTTGTATTTTTGTTGATGTTGTTGTTGTGATTTAGCTGAGAAAATTCTTCGACTCGGTTACATGTGGGGAACTGCTGATAAAAACTGTCTCGTGTCACCCTCTACTGTAAGTACATGGCGAGAAACAACAACCAGAGGAAATCCAAGAGCGTAGCAAGAGCTCCGTGGTTTAGCTTAGCCTTCCACCGCCAGGAGATGCTGCCACCTCCGATGCTGGCAAAGCCCAGACGGTCCTGCCGAGGGCTGTGGGGTTGTCTTGACATTTCCAAATAACCCGCTCGGTGTCTGAACATTCTCATCTCTCTCGGATTCTGTTTCTGTGCTGGAATCTCTTGGGTTTTTTTCAAGTTAAATCACCGGGTTTGCATCTATCCGACACCCTTTTTCCGTTTTGAGAGTATTGCTCCTTTAAAGGAATATTCCCGTTTCAGGGCATCTTTTCAATCCCACCATCCCTCTACTTGGGAGGGGAAAAACAACAACAACAAAATGAGATATTTTTAAGTGAATGCTGTAGTATTTTCTGTGTGTAATTGCAATTTTTTATTCCAGAAATACTGTAACTGTCTAGGGTGCAAAACTCCCATGCTGACCTATTCTGAAGAGAAGATCAGCATGGGGGGGATATTTTTTAATTGTGATTATGATTTTTTTTTTAATTTCAGGAATCAGTTCGTTTTTTTAATTATGATAGTATTTAAAGAAACTAGTACCAATTTTATATAACAGTTTAAAGAAGCTGAATGCTTTCTTCGCCTGAATATACCTGAAGAGAAACATTTTTTTCAATCAGTGATCCTTTGCAGTGTTCTGAGAAAACGTTGGGGTTTCTTCAGTTGTTTCATTTTGTTTCGTAAAGGAAACTTTTAACTGGTGTCTGTCCCTTTCAATGAGGGCAGGACTCCTTCACGCCAAACTATAGACACACGGCAAAGTTTATACAAAGCCAAATTGTCACTGGTACTGTAATTCCCAGTCAAACTCCATTTCAGGCAGATGTTTCTGGGCTCTGATTACAACCAATGTGATGGTCACATTTTCATGCAAAGGGAGGGATTTGGTCTTGTCATCCCCTATCTAACTCCTCAGTCCCTTGTTTGCTGTGCACATAAATACATACATATATATATATATATATACATATATATATACATTAACTGATATATATTTGTGAAAAGCTTTCATTTCCCTTCTCCATTGTCTGTGCCCCACAGCCAGTCCGTTTCTCAAGTGTCCTACTAACATTTCACCCTGTTTCTCCCCTGATCAGTGTGCTGTCTCCATAAAAAGAGGTAATTTGTGAAGTGAACTCACTGTCCCTACCTACTGAGTCCTAAAAACATGAAGGTGCCCATCCTCCAGCGACAGGCCTGCATTTCTCCTTCCAGAACTTTCTTTTGACTTGCCTTTAATGTTAGTGTAGACCCACCTTGATCCAATTCCCCATGTAAAGGCCCCCCTCGGTCCTTGCATGAAGAGCTCTCCTCCCCACATCTGCATTTGCGTGGCAAAAGCATGAGAAAGGAATGGATGGTAACAGCCCTGCTGTTCCTTGGGGACCATTTTTCCAGGAGGTGGCATCTTTGTTTTCAAAAGCACCGTAAGAAAGTCCTGCTCCCCAAACTCGTCAACCTTGAGGTCTGGAGACGTGGTGCCGATCATTGGCCCCATTGAACAGCCAGACCCTTCCCACCAGGACAGTGACAACGAGCCAAGGCACAGTCACCAGGTGCCAGGAGGAGGAGACCCTTCAGTGTTGCCTCTCATGAGCAACTCCAGCCTGCCTTCCCTCAGGAACGGGATCTTACTCCACACCACCACACCAACAGCCGCCGCCTCTGCCCTGTGCCGGGAGCAGAGGGGCAAAACACTCTGGAAGTGTCCTTACTTCTCAATACAGTGCTAACTTCTCACAACCAAACCAGCTTAATCAAGGGCTTGACACATCCCTGTTCCAAAGTCCTCCTCCTTCGTGGCTCGTAGCATGGATAATAACAAAGGCAGGTGCCTCCACTGCGAGTTAAGACTGTTTCATTACTAATATAAACTTTCTGCCTCTGCTTCTCCTTTCTTTGAATGATATCCGCCGGCATCTTCATTTAGCGAAGGATTTCCAGGGAGAGCCTGTGTCAACTCTGAAGAACTATTTCTTTTTCCGGGACTTCATTACAGCCTTAACGTAAAGCACGTGCTCTGCCACTGCTCCCAACATGTTCCTGGTGGACAGTTTGGGGTGGTGACCATTTCCTTTTGGGATTACCTGTGATCTTGTTGCCAAACAGCGCCTTTTGCCAAGACAAAAGCTTGGGGTGGAAACGTACCCCAGCTCTTTATTGGTACTAGTCCCAGTGCTAAGAGTCTCATCCTCTCCTCCTGTTTTACTTTTTTGCTCTTTGATTTTTTTGATGGTCAGCAACTTGTTTTGGTTTCACTTTGATAATAACTCCTCAGCTTTTCCTCAGTACCTTTTTTTATACCATATCCCGCCTTCTGGCCAGAAGATACTGCATGAGGAGCTTTTCAAACTGCCATGGAGAAGGTTGAGCCTGTATTTATTCACATCACAAGACCAGTGGGCAACTTCTCTGGCACATTTGTGGTGCTGGATTCACCCTGGGATCATCTAAACCAGCCAACTTTGCCATGCCAGGGCAATGCCGAGGCACGAGGGCTCCACCGTCCCGACTGTTATTCTTCAAACCTTCCCTGGCATGGTTTTGACCCACTCCCAGGAGCCCTGAGCTCAGGCACAGCTTGCCCAGTCTTTGGCACTGGCCAGGAACCGTCCCCAGTCGGCAGTTTGGATGCAGCTGCTCCATATCAGAGGTGGAAGATTTTAGGAGTCAGGATGGGGCCAGCACTACTCAGTTGGCTTCATGGCCAGAATGGATCCTGGAAGTGCTTAATTTCCTGGTAAAGATGTAACTCGGTGCCATAGACCAGGATTCAGGACGTGGTGGAGTACGTCAGCTCCAATCTTGCATTTTTCTGTTTTCTGCCCGATTCAATGGACAAGTTATTTTTTCAGTTCACTTTGTTCCTTTTGCTGAGGTTGTTTTGCAAACAGCGTCACTTTTATGGCTCGGATGTCAACCCATCCATCCCTCCATCCATGTCAGATGGATGGCATGTTTACTGTGATAGTGTTACACATCCATAGGCAGCTAATTTGGAGACAGGAATCATTCAGACCTGACCAAATCAACAATGGAAACACAGGAATTACAAGGTCTCTGCCCATGCCCTTGTCATGCTTTGCCACCCACACGAGACATTTTTCATCTGCAGCAAATCCAACCTGAACTGCAGAAAAGGAGCCAATGGTGAATAATTACCAGTGGAAAGTGCAAGTGAGACACCCATTTCAAGTGTAAATATATATATTTTTGGTGTTTGGGATTGGAGCTAATTCTGTGCTTTACCCTGTCCTTTTGTGCACCTGCCAAAAGTCAGCAGTCATTTGCATGTATTTTTATTTAAAGCTGACTGGATGAAACAGGGCAAAATTAATTCCAAGCTTTAGTGAATGGTCTGCTAAAACCTGGCTCACGAGGGGAGCATCGCTATTGACTTTCAGAGTGCAATCACCCCGTGCTCTTCAGATATATTTTTGTACACACAAGATTCACTTCACAATTTATCCCACCTCTGGCCCCTGCATGTCACACCTGTCACCTGCACACCTGCAGCATGACTAAACCTCCTGAAGAAAATGTGGTCTGAGGTTAGTCCAGCATGATTTCATTGAAGCTCAGAGGTGCTTTGAAAAGGAAAACTTACTACTGTGCATTTGCAAAACCTTTTAGTGCCTGCTTGCTGGGCAGCTTGGGCAGGAGACAATTTGGAAGCTGCCGGAGTCAGTGGAAAATTGTGGAGACAGGCTTTCCTAGGATTTTTCCTTCTTTTACTGGGTTTGCTTTTCTCTGGGTTCTGTTCAGATCGAATGTGGTCCTGCAAAAGAAAACCCACCAGAAAACAAAAACCCAAATAACCATGACAAAATAAGGTCTATGCCAATCCCCACAGAAGCTGAGGTGGCTGATGTAGGACGGTAGGGACGATGTGAACTCCGCTGTGGACCCTTTGCTTGCTGGAGCTTGCATGCTGTTCTCTTGGCAGTTGTCTCAAGCCCTGGGGGCTTTGGGGATGGTGCTTTCCCAGGGTTATGATTGCTGGTTTTAATTTTCCTTGGAGCTCAGGTGTATTCTGGTGCAGAGAATCTCAGCCTGGTTTGAACGAGGAGATTTGAGGCTATCCCAAATAGACGTGGGCAAACCTTTCACTGTGTGCAGAACGCATTTCCAGACCTTTGGGTATCTCTAGAGATTGTTGCAATCCACTTAATTCTCCATGAGCATGTTCAGAATCGCTTCATTGTTCTGTTGTGTTTGAACTTGGGAATAACGGTGTGGTGACTCTTTCCTGTTGAGGTGTGATGTGAAGAAAGGGAGGAGCCTTCCTGCTGTGCTGGATTTTGCCTGTGTTCAACCCTTGTTCCTTACTTGAAGCTCAGGCAGTGGGATAATGAGAAAAATGGGAAAATGAGATGACGGATCGCTGCATATGTTCCATTGGCTCTTTGCTGATGAGGAGGGAGGCAATTGGTGACAATTAAAATAAATCTGCATAAACCATCTGGACCTCAGTGTATATTCAGACATGCACAGAACCCAATTGGAAAGTGATGTTGTTGATAAAATAATGTGGATACCATTTCCTGACGTATATTAAAAAACCTAACAACCAAACCAAACCAAAACCAAACCCTGCAAACGGAAAAAAATTATTTGAGAGCATAAACCTTCCTGTGCCCTCCCCATTCCTTTGGGACACATGCAGCAAGGCAACTGTTTGAAAGCCAGGCACTTTGTAATCCGCGGAGTTAATTGGATTTGTGCAATGCTGTGTTTGTCAGACGGTCTCTTACAGCGAGCGTAGAAAGTGGCCACGGTCTAAAAGTCATTGCAGATTTTTGGGTGACAGTACTCCTGGGTTTCGATCCCAGCTCTGCCACGAAGTTGCTGTGTAACCTTGGGCAAGTGATTTAACCTTTCTGTGCCTACAGTTTACCCATCTGTACATGGGTATAATAATATTTACCTACCTCACAGGGGTGTTGTGAGGCTTAAGTTAATGCGTGTGGGAGGTGCTGGAAGTGCGCCGTGAAAATTTCATTCTTGCTGGGTTTGTGCTGTTGTGGGGGATGAGCAGTGAAGGGGTGGGTTACAACATGCAGGAGGAAAACTGCTGGTGCATGTCCTGAGAAAGTGATTTGAAGTCTTTTCTCTCCCCGAAAGCAAGGAACGGAGAAAATTGTTGTGCGCCAACTGAACAGCCTTGCTTTCCTGGTCAAATGTAACAGCACTATTTGCAATATTATTTTCTTACACAACAGGTGACCTTTCCCTTTTCCTTGCTGTTTCTGAAAACTTGAAACTAAAGATGACAAAAGTATTTCTGAACCGAACAGATTACTGATGAATACTTGAATTTCTTTAAAAGTTGCTCTCATCAGCCACGGTTAAATGTGCACTAATCTTTCAGTCATCAGCTTCCATCTGAATACAGTGAAAAATTTGCTCACGCTGTTTTGGAATAGCCTGGACCTTATTTGGGAGGCTGGTAATGCTGAGGACTCTTGTAGGCATGGGAAAACTAGTGTCTCAACTGATAAACACGTGAAAAAATACCTTTTTTTTCTTTCTGTTTTTGCCTTTTAAGTTCCTTGACTGCCTAAGACAGCACAATAATTGCAGTTTACTTGGTTGTACGGTAGCTTTTTTTTTTTTTTTTTTGGTTTTTGAACTGTTTCCTTACGCAAAGGGCGAAGGTGGGATGTGAAAGGATAAAATAGACCCAACGCTGCTCCCGTGCAACTCTTCCCGAAGTCCCTGCTTTCCTGGAGAAAAAAACCTGTGCCACATCTAGAGAAACCAGACCAGGCTGCCTTCACCGTCCTCCCGCAGGCAAAACTTCCCTTGCCACCTGTGGGAGTTTTGGCTGTTGGTTCCATGTCCATCGAGGTGGATTCATCCCTGGTTGAACCCCAAGCCACTCAGGTGAAAGCAAGGATAACTTTCTTTAGAATGAGGGAAGGGATCCAGTTTGTTGCTCCGAATGTCACCACTGGTCAGATGATTCAGAAGAACATGTGATAGAAAGCCTGGGGTTTAGGGGTTTTTTTGTGTTTTTATTGTCTAAGTGTCCTGACCATTATATGATGTCTCTTGTGGGAATGCAATGCCAGGCAGGACTCCCTGCTCCCTTTTAGAGAAGCTTTGTGAAGTCTGCTCACACACTCCTTACTCAGGCAAAAATCTTGGGTTTTGTTGTTGGGTCTCCTTTTCTCTTCTGAGTAAGGACTGTGGAGTTTGGTCTGTTTGGGATCACTGGGGAGTGTTTCAGGTGGTCCTTGTCTTCTCTATAGCCCAAGACTTGCCTTGCATGAAGCAAGAAGGAAGCTCTGGCTTGGTCTGCCACATACCTTCCCTGTCCCTTCTCTGTATCCACCATGGGGAGGGAGTTCAAAATCATCTGGCTACAGGGCCCAGGCTCTTCCACCTGAATTTCCAGGCAGCTGCACATCTTCCTGCTGGGGCAGAGCAAATTTAGAAGCCCCACTCCTGCAGATGGGCCATCACTCATCGGCTTTGGGTCTGCTCCTTCCCTGTCCTTCTCCCCAGCTGTTTCTTTGCCCTGTTTTAAGCACTCAGCTCGGTGCTTCTGGGTTCTTTTTACTGCTTCTGTTCCAAAAAAATAAAAAAAAAAAATTGAAGTTGGGAAAAAAACAGCAATGTAACTCCTTCGGTGCTATGCTAACTGCTTTGTTTGACCCAACCAAATGCTGGCCAACAAACAGATATTCCCTCTTTGTCCTAAAAAGCACCACACATCTGTGTCTTGAACAGGGATGGACTGAGAGGGCTGAGAGAGGGCAAGTGTGGTTTTGAAAGCAATTAAAGTCTCATGTGTATCTGGTAGAGCAAAAAGATGTAGGTATAGATTGCTTTCAAAGTTCATTGTCACCCACCTTGTGGAATTAAATAGGATATAGCCTATAAGGTATTGAGGGCATTATATATATATATATATATATATAAAAACAAAAAAAGACGAAAAGTTCACTTTATTGATAAATCGCCCTTTAATTCTCCTGAAATTGTGCTATTTAACAGGGAAACCACCTGGCTGTGCTTGCACCCGGTTGTTTCAGTATGACCCGCTTCAGCAGCGAGAGTAAAAAAGCAGGAAGAGAGAGAATTCCTCCTACTATATATTAAGCCTGAAGTGAAGTGGGTGCCTATGAATTTTCAGGATTAAAGGGACTAATCAACATGTATGTCTGAGTCTATATCCCCAGTCCCGTGGAAATATAGGTGAGCATACATGCCATGTTACTGCAGCAGTATATATGTTTTAATATATATGAACACATTGTGAATTCCAAAGGGCTTTTTCGAGATGAGGAAGGTCGTTCCTGGTGAGAGGTGCTAGCAATTTGGGATTTGCAAGCAGGGTTGAAATAAACATTCCTGGTAGGGGCTTCTTTTTTTTTTTTTTTTAATTAAAAGACGATCAGAAGCTTAAGGTCCTGAGGAAATGCTGTCCCACCTGATCTTTCACTTCTTGAGAGATTTGGAAGCCAAAATCAGACCAAACATGAGGGCCAAATGCAGAGTCAGGATAAATCAGTAGAGCTCCACTGATGGCTAGGTGCCTCCTTACACTATCTATGCTAAAAATAGTAATTTCTACTTACTTCTATCTACTGGGTGTTGGGGAGCCCAAACTGGGACCTGTTGGTCTTTTTCTTCCCCTGTGACAATAGATTTCGTGTTTGAGCTTGTAGAGTTTGTCAAAACCCAGGCAAAACTTGGGCAAAAGCAGGAGTATCTTTCCAAGAGGAACCATCTGAGTGTAGCCTACCCCTGATCTCTAGGGGGGCTTTGTAGTCCCTGTCTTTAGCTGAGGAAGGGAAGATTTCTCCTTTCACCAGTATCAGCATTGCAATGAGAACAGCCCTGTCAACACACGCAGCAAACGGGGCCCTCCTTTGCAGGGATTAAACCCTCCAAATCTGATTTCAAGCCCTTAAAATTCAAATGCCACTCGAAGGGAATGATTATTGTTTTGCTTCCAGATGTCATTCCCGTTCATCAGTCACAAGGACAAGCAGCTCATATTTTCCTTTCTAGCTGTATTTACCAATAAAACTCTCTGCCGGTGCCAGAACCTCCTCCCCTCAGCCCCAGCTGAACGCCACCTGCACGCCGCCCCCGCCTTTCCTCCCCTTCTTCCACTCTAAAAGCAAACACTGTTCCTTCCTAACTATGGAAGATCCAGGACAAATGCCAGCTGATTACACCTGCAATCTGTTCGCTTGAGGGGTTGGTTTCAGTTTCTGAGGGCACACGAGTACACACGGGGCCATGCGCCCGCAGGAATTTCAGTAGCCTGAAGCTGAAGCCTCTTGACTTCCACTGCATGATTCTTGGGGTTGTCCCGTGCAAGGCCAGGACCTGGACTTCCATGATCCTTGTGGGTCCCTTCCAACTCAGGATATTCTGTGATTCTATGAGCTGACATTCTGAGAGAAACCAGAGACCAAGTTTTTCCTCAAATTATTTCAGTTTCACACCATTCCCATATAGTCTGTTTTTTTCAATAATTACTGAAATCTGGGTATCAGTCAATAAATTCGTGATGGATAAGTAGTAGGGAAAGTGGACTGGTTTGCACTTATCCATAGACTTCCCAGAACTATTCGAGCAATTAAACAAGCCTTAAATTGGATGTAATTGTGGTTATTTGGAGAAGAGCTGTGATTTCTGTTTTCTGAAGGAGTGTCTAAATAGGTATCACAGCCAAATCCCTTTGTCTCCCGTCTTTTCTGTGTAGGGAGAGTGAGAGGGAAAAATTTTACTTTGAACATCTAAGTTTTCCATTAGCTACAAAATGTGCCCCCTCCCAAAACGGGTCCAAAACTTTAGGGGTTTTTTGTGGAAAATATTTTCCTATTAAAAAAACCAATGGTTCTGGCTACTGTTTCCGCTCTGCAAACTTTTACCATTCCAGCCTTTTGTTCCAGTGAGGAATGGGAATCAGTTTTAAAAGTGTTTTATTTACTCAGGGAAGGACTATTTCACATCTCAGTCTGGTGACTCCTGTCACTGGGCCAAGTTCAGACCATTCCACTAAAGCTGATGTGGCCACCCAGTATGAAACCAGTATGAGATAACAGGTGGGGTGAGGTTCTTGCCTGGCTTTCTATGTGTTCCTTGTTCCAGGCTAATAGGGATGTTCTCGGGAGTCTGACAGAATGCTCCATAAGGGAGTTGTTCCCCTAAAACCAGGATTATCACAGGGAGGCTCTGTACTTTGGAGGCTTTGAATGACTTTCTGATTGCAAGGAAATGTCATTCATGTGGTGTGAGTATTTCTGGATTTATTTTGAAAATCATGGTGCCTGAAGATCCATGTTCTCTCTCCATCTCTGCCATGGGCTGTTGGTCGGGAAAGCCAGGGGAATTTTAGGGTTGTGTCTGCTGGCAGGTGTAAGATGTTCCTTTAGTGCCACTGGCCTGTTTTCCAGGACATGTGAGATGGGAATGGTCAGTCTGTTGCCACTTCCATCCCTGGATCTCTGCCATGCTTATCCCAGGTGTTGCAATGTGCATTTAAAGATCTTCGTCAATCCTACTTCTTGCAAAGCTCTTCCGATTGAAAGGAATCCTAAAAATCCACGGAAATCTCTCAAATGAGCTGTCGTCCTAGGAGCATTTTTGATTAGTGAATTTTGATAGTACTGGAAAATTGGCACAGCCACAGAGAATAGCACAATTTAAATACTTCTATTGCAGAAGTGCCACTTTTCCCATAAACATTGAAATTCGACTAATCACTACTGGAACTCGTTAACACTCAAAACCTGGAAAACACTTTAGCACTTGATTCCTCAGATAAACCTTATCCAAGGAGAACAAATTCCCCAATCACTACAAAGTGGTAAAAATAAGCTTAGAGCAGGACACCTGGGGGTTTTGGGGGTTTTTTGCTCCTTGTTTCATCTGTAACCTGGGAGAGGAAAAAGTTCCCTCACAAGGGTGATGGGATGATTATTTAGACAATGTTGGTGAAGTGCTTCCAGACCTTAACATCAAAAGAGCTGTGGGACCACGGTAGTGGTGGGCAGAGCAGGACAAATCAACCATGTCACCTTCCGCTTGTCCCCTTGTGGCTCAGCACACACAAACACGCAGGTTGATCTGAAATGTCACAATAAGATTTTGGGAAGTGTTTTTCTCCTTCCCCTGAAATGTCCCATACTCCCTATGGAAAGCATTCGGGGAAGTCAACTGAGAAACCAGGGGTTTAGCACAGTCCTGTTGGGCCATGGAGCTGTTGACAGCAGAGATGGAAAGAGCACGTGGGTCATCAGGTGCATTCCCAAGAGTTCATGCCACAGGCATCCCTGCGTCTTATTCTCCCACTTTAAATCCTGTTTGGCTGAAAAAATTCCAAAGAATAATTCTGCTCACCCCAGACCCTCTCAATCAGGTGCATAAGGCAGGAATAATGGTCTAAGCTTTCCTAGTAAAAGGTACATTTTTTGTTAACTAAGCTTGAATCTTAGTCATGCCCATGCCTTGAATTTGCCTTATAAACCAAACTCAGCCCATTCTGAACCCAGGTCCTTCATCTGAAGTTGTCCTTCCAGTGCCATTCTGACCCAGCGTGGCTTGCAGGTGAAGATGCCCTTCCATCCAAGTTAGGATCAAGGATTTTCAGTCCATCTGGAAGAGGTTGGCTCCTTCCTAGGTCACTTTGGCACCTGAGCCAGCCTTCCTGAGATTCTAGAAAGACTGGGATCCAAATTAGACTCCCAAAAGTCGATCTCAATGACCAAGGAAAACTACATCAAGTCCTACCGCAGGCAACTCTGTTTGTCCCCCACAGTGGTGTCCCAACACCACTGCCAGCAGGCCACACACACAGTGCTTGGGTGACACACGGCTGCCACCAACCCCTGCTCTGAGCTGGCTAGAAGTGCCTGGGGCCAGTCCTGCCCCTCCTCTATGTCCAGCGAGCAAATTTCCACCAAACTCGTTGGCGTTGTCCTTGACTCGGCGCGATGCCGCCAACAGCGGGGGCAGGCTGCTTGTCAGCAGCTGTCGGAAGCGTTCGGGATTTTCAGATGGGATGGGCTGACAGGTGTCAACACGATGCAAAACCTGTGCTCTTAACTCGGCATAGAGTGCCTGTGAGTCTCTTCTTTCTCTTTTTCGATCACCAAGCAATGACCTTATGCGCGGGGAGCCCGCTGGTGATGGGCAGTGTCTGCTGCAACTTCTCGTTTCGTGGGAGGGCTCTGAGGATGTGCTCTGGCTTATTCCCAGCTCTTCCTCTCCTTTCTACATCTTGGAGGGCAACGTGCTTGAGTGTGAGTTTATGAGCAGAAGAAACAGAGCAAGGGCCAACACAAAAGTTTAGTGTAGTGGAAATGTTGATTGAGTAAGGAGGGAATGAGAAGCACAGGCTAAGACCTCAGAAAACCAGGTGGGTGAGGGTTTCATCTCTGCCTCAGCCTGGCAGGACTTCTGTCAACCTATCAAAATTGTTGCCTGTGTCCAGGACAATTTATTCTCTGGGCTTCCAGGGAGTGACAGATTGAGATATTCAGGGCAGGGCTCTGCAGAGGGATGAGATCAGACTCGCTGAGCGCCTTCAACTTCCCCTAGTGGGAGCTTCCTTAGTGGAAGCTGAAGGCATCCAGCACACCCCAGCAGGCAACCCACGGCAGGCTGTGCCCTCTGTGTTAGATTATTCCTTGAGTGCTCAAAGTTCAATCCTGCTTTTCTCCCATCGGTGCAGGAGTGTTGAACACGGCAGAATGAGGCCGTTTGAATTTAGGAAGGCCATTAAAAAGTGTCCAAAGTGCTACGTAAAGAGCTCACAAAATCAACGTGCCCCTTAAAAGACCAAACTCTGGTCTCAATTTCACCATCAGCCACCCTGCGTAAACCCCAGGTTTTTTCTGGGAAAACCCTGTTTTTTCTGTTATCAGCGAGGCCAGAATTCGGCCTGGCCTCACCTGCCCTCATTAACTCCACCAAGCTCTTTGTTTTTGTTGATGATGGCTATGTTAGGGCAGCAACATTTCAACTCTCAAAGCCTCGTGGTGCCTTTTCTTGTGGTGCTCACCCTTCACAGGACTTCAGTCAAGGCAACCACTTGCATCCAGCAGCAACGCCAGTACTTTTCCTCTGTATTAGGTGCCAGTGCAGTAACAGACTTTAATGTATACTTATATAAATATAGATAGATAGATATATTGCTATAGTTATAATTATATATATAAAATTGAGGTTCTGATGCCGCTGTCTGGGGAATGGACCATTCCTCTGCAGGATTAACACTGCTCGAGTGAAGCCAACAGCTCAACGTCCTGTAAAGCATTACAACCTTGGCAAGGAGCTTCTCTTTCCCATGGGTTTTTTTTTTTCCAGCTTCCTTCTCCCCTCCCGACTCCCAGAAATGCTCTCAGTGAAAGATGCTGTTTCACATCATAGAAATTTCTCAAAATTTCTCCAAATCTCCCCAGCGGATGCCACGAGGCCACAGCTTCCTCCTAATATGGGATGGGGAGGTCTTCCCTTGCCGTGGAAGGAGGACGATGGGGTCGGTGGGGCAGCATCCCAGGGGAGCATCCCAGGGCAGCATCCTTGCCTTTCCTTGGCACCTTGTGGCAAGTGGTGTTATTCCCCCACCCCGAGCAAAACCATCCCCTGTCGAGCCTCTCCATCTCAGCTGCCCCAGCAATTTGGTGTATTTTTTTCCTCTTTGGATGCTCGGTTTTCAGTGCTGCTTCGAGTGAGCTGCTGCCCCAGCCCTTGCTGGCAGGCAAGAGGGAAGCTGGCAAAGGCTTTGCTCACACAAGCAGTTCTGCCTGACTTCAGGGGGGAGAGGTTTTTTTGTCAAAGGACTGCTGGGTTGGGTCAATCATCCCCTTATTGTTACCTTTGAAGTATTGCTGAAACTAGAGAGAGATGATAGAACAGATGTGGAGTGAAGGTATTTTTTTCCTAAAGGGAACAACACCAATAATACTGTAAAAGGTGCTAGAATCAAACCTCATTTTATATACTTTGGTTCTTAGAGATAAAGAAAATAAAACACACAGTATTCTTCCTGTGCAGCCTTACTGTAGATTGTTGTAACCAACTCATTATCCAAAAGACAAAAAAAAAAAGTGAAAAGGTTAAAAAAGGACACAAACCAAGCGATCCTGTATAAAGTGTAACAAATACAACTTTCCTATATAAATGTAAATGATCAGACATATATTAAAATGTACTTGGGACAGGCAGCAAGCGTGAAAAGCTTTTGAAGTATCTTCTTTAATGTACAACACCTGTCTTTTTGTTTTGCTGGTGCAAGGGGGAACGTGCCAAGTTGCTTTTATTTCCGTCTCATTCCATTTGTGATTTTTGGGAAAAGGACAGAGGGTTGGAAAGAGGGTGGGAGGTTTAGCTGGGACAGAAACCCGGAATATTCATCTCGATTTTATTTGTTTTGTTTTGTTTCATCATTAGTTTACAATGTTGGTGGCAGTGTTTGGCCTCACACCTCATTTCTCAAATGCTTTTGAAAGCTTTGCTGCCTGCCCCAGGTGCTGAGCATAACTCTTACCTCAAGAACACTTAATAAAAAAAGAGAAATTCAATTGTTTTTTCCCATCTCTGGAAAATTAATATAAACAAATAACAACAAAAATAGAAACAAACATTTAAAAAGCAAACAACCAGCAGTGAATGATCAAATGAAAATTAAAAACAGAAAGAAGTCAAAGCAGAGGTTTGGTGATCAAACCGAGCCATTCTGGTGCTTTTCCCCTTTTTGTGTTGCTAATGATCAAAATTACATGAGATGGGCTTAGACAAGTCTGTGGTCTTAGGATGTAGCAAAAAATGTATTTAAAAAGAATACAAATTTGCATGGAACAAACTCTGATGGAACCTTTTAAGAATGGCTGTTTCAGTGTCAGATGTTTAATGTTAGCATGTGTGTGTGCTGTAAATACCTTTTCATGTGTGACATGTACAGTTGACTGAGGAAAAAAAAAGTATGGAACCGAACAAAAAAGAATAATAATCAAAAGCTATTTTATCAGATGATGCACTTTTTCACCTTGATGAGAAGCCACTGTTCACAACTATGCAATCTTCCAGTTTCTCTCTCTATCTCCTCTCTCCAACCTCAAATTTCCCAACTATTTTCCATAACCTAAACCGTTTTTTCTTTTGTACAAAGAAACACAAAAAGTTCCAAACTCTGGTTCAAGGTGAGAGTGCTACTGTGACTTTTCTCAAACAATAAGAGCTAACAAACAGACAAACAAAAGGGGTTTGGTTTTGTTTTTAAGAAAAAGGAGGTTCGGACATGACCCTCTTTATGTTCTCTAAGTGAATTGATGTTTTCTACATGTGCCAGGCTTCTGTTGACTGTATTTTGGGTTTGATTTTCTTTCTTGATTCATTTCTCTCTCTCGGGTTTTAGAAAATTTTTTTATTATTGTTTGTTTCCTTATGTATTTTTTTTTTTAATTCTGGTTTTGTATTGTAGGTATTGGGGATGTGAAGATGAAGGTGAAATTTGGCTTAACTCCAAGTGTTTTAGTACATGTGTGTGCTATATGTACATAGTTTTCTACATAGAAAATTTTACGCGCTTTTTAACGCACTTTACGACTTGTATGTACAAAGTTGTCTATATAGAAAATGTAGTGAGTGTCCCCCAAGCCTCGAAGAAGAGCCTTTTGATTCCATGACTTAACAGGAGTTCAGGTGTTCGAGTATCTCACGTGTGTGTGTGTGTGTGTGTATTATATACTATATTATATATTATAGAAATATATAATAGCCTATGTCCACGTGAGGGTGTGTATAATATAGACACACATCCAAACCCAGGATCGTGCCCGTCTGCACCATCCAAATAGAGGTTTTGTAGTTCTTTAAGCTGTAACAAATAGCCTGGCTCTACTGGGAAAAATTCCCCCAGTCCTTCGGTGAAAGGTAGAAAATTGTCCCGTTATTCGCAGTGCATATTCCTGGGGGGGATTCAGTCTTTACAACTTTTCTTTCCCCACCCCGGTTCACCACAGAGAGAGCGTTGGTGAGGAAACAGGGTCGTCCAGTGATGAGCTCAGGAAACCACGCGGCCACCAGAGGTGGCTGCCCTGTCCCCCGCCCACCACCGGCTCCCCTGCGGCTTCGAGCACGTCGCTCCCACCTCTCTGTGCCTGTCACACGGGGGTTGCCAGTGCTGACCAAGCCTTTAAGCACTTTGCACTCAATGTCCTTCTCGGCACATCCCACGGGGTCCCTCTCTGTGCCGACGGGAGGCGATTCGGGCCAGTTTACGGTGAGTTCTTCACCAACCTGCCCCTTGTCCTCCAGCTCTCTTCTGTTCAGGAAGCTGACCGCTGCTTCCTTTGACCTTCATCACCTCATTTTTATCTTCCTGCTGTGCTTCTCCTTCCTTCCACTCAAGGCTTCCCCATCCTTGGGAGCCATGGCCCACCGTGGTGACACTCTTCAAATCCCTTTATCAGACTCTCCTCAGCCACAGCTTGGCTGAGGGCAAAATCCTGGATTGCTGCTGTCAATCCATTCTTATCCCATATACTACCCACAGATCCTTATGGATGCCTTCCAGCTTGAGACATTCTGTGGTTCGTTGAATCTGTGACCTTGAGTTTCTTGGGGTGGGAGAGATGAAACCCCATTTCCGACTCACTGGACACCTAATTTAGCGAAGCTCTTCCAAGTGACCAAGGAACAGCTGTAGATACCAAAAGATCCCTTTCTGAAGATGGTAAAAGTGGGAAGGAGGAAGGGAATGGATTTATGGCATCTCTTCCATGTAACAGTGGGAGCACGAGTGACCACGTCATTCTGTGGTATCATGGGTGCTTCTTCCAGTCAATCTTTTGCATTTGGATCCTCACCAAGAACTTCATGGGAGTCTTCCTGCTCAAGATACAGCCACACTTACCTGAAAACGATTGTAGTTGAAAGGCTGGATGCCGGCATCTGCAGTCTGTGTTAATGATTATTAATTTAATGATTAATCAGTATTTTTCAAAGAGAGTATTTTCCCCCCCTGGCTCACTTTAAGTTAGAATTTCCGCCCCTGAAAATGCAGTGCTGAGAGGCCAAGTGGAGTCATCCTCTGCCCCAGTTTCTACTAAAGTTTTAAGGAAAAAAAATTAGGATACTTTCCTAATTGCTAAATTCAGCGAGCAGAGGAACCTAGAAGGCAAGTTTGACTCAATCTCTAATCCTGCAGCTAAAATCTTTTAAGTTCATACACTCCAGTTCTTAAAGGAAGTATCTTGCAAAGGCTGCTTGTTCCATGACTCACCGAGAAAATCTGTTAGGGGGAGGAAATGTATGGAAGATGCTTGCCAATACATTTTTCCTTTCTGTGTTACCCAGCCCCTTCAAAGCAAAGCAAGGCACCCTTTAGAGTCACAATAAAAGCAGAATTTTGTTTCAGTTCCAAATGGCTTTTTTGGTGACATGAAAACCCAAATCTTTAGCAGTGTCTTTGGGAAAGAACAAGAGAAATTCATTTTGTGGACAAGCATAAAATCACTTCCAGCTTCCAGACCTTAAGAGAGGGTGTATTTCTCGACATCTCCCCCCGCTCCCAGGTGGGGATGTTTGCCCAAAGTTCTTTATCTGTGAGCATGGGATCCAATCCTCTAAATTAGCCAGAAGATCTGGGTATCCCATGAGTTATCAAGGTCCATTCCCCGTTCAAGGAAGACTGCCAGGTAGGGATTCATGCCAGTTGATTTCAGGTCTGTTGTCTCGCCTTCATTTGGTTATGTTTAGGGGAGCTGAATCCCATCCAAAGTGGACAGGATTTGCCACGCTTCCACGACACTTCCCACCATGGCTTCTCATGAGAATTTTGTACTCTGCTAATGAACATTCAGAATTATCTTCTTCAACACAGCTCTGGAGTTGGGAATTTGGCTTTGCAGCCCCTGCCAAAGTGGCACATCCACATCAGGCATTCCCCTCCCAGGACTAAAGGCATCAGGCTGCAATTCAGTGTGGGACCCACTCAAGAAATGGGGGAATTTGATTTTCTTAAGTGCTACACACTGTGACCGCCTTCTGGTTGCTGTAGGGGTCCCCAAAAAGCCTCTTGGAAATGAATGCACAAGCAATAACCTTCTGTGTGTTTTCCTAAAGGATAAGGTCATTCTCCAACAGTGACTTGTTCAGTTCACAAAATGAGCTGGTAACAGGCACACTGTTTTCTCCTCCTGCTTGTTTGCAATTTGTTCTGGTCAATTCTCCTCATTTTCTTTAATCCAGCCATGACATTGTAAATGAGAGGAGGATAAAGTTCTCATTGCCACTGTTTGCAGGACAGATGGGGAATCGTGATTCTTCCAGGGTGCCACTTCCTACCTTTGCAAGAAGATTAGGAGCTGTTTGAGCAGCAGCAAAGGGGTTTCCAAGTCCGGAAAATCCAACTTGCTTTTGTCTGTGTTGGACATAAAGCACTTAGAGTTCCTTACATTCCTGATAATTCATGGCTCCTGAATTATATGAGGGTACCAGGTCCATCCTTTTCTGCATGTGCCACCTCATGGATGAAGGTGGTCCAATGGCCTAAAGAACTTTTACCAACCATCCCTGTGCTGGAAACACATTGGAAACGTTTTCTGGGATCCAGCCTGGCTTCCCCTGGCTAACATTAAACCCACAGCTTCTCATGTCCATGTCTTTCCACCTGTGGAAGGAAGCACCAGTTACACATTGTCCTGGGCTGACAGACTAAATTTAAAAGCTCAAGGCTATCCCAAATCCCTCCCAGGATATTGTGCTGAGAATTATCCATAGAGCCCCAGTCATCCAGGTGCCTTAACAAGTCTCCTTGTGGGAATGCAGAGCAAGCAGCCAGACCCCACCAGGTGCCAGCACCGGTCCCACCAGCGCTGGTCATGTCAGTGGTACCAATTTTCTTGCCACGTATCTGCTGTTGCCTGAAAAGAGCAGCAGGATCCATCCAGGGGATGCCCTTCTGCTGAAGCCTGGTTTGGTTGGCCATCATCGACAAGTCCAAGCCGGTATTCCCGAGCACACGTTTGTGCGTGCAGCCTCCAGCATTCCCGGGGTGTGCTGCTTCCTCTTGGCCATCTAAATGGAAGGGAGAACGGTTTCTTTTGCTTTTGCTTATGTTCAACCCCAGTAGATTCCCCTGCTGGAGAGTCCTCCCTCTTTGCCCTCAGGCACTACCAGTACCCCTAGATCACAGGCTATTTCTCAGAGCTGTTTTATCAACATTAAAAGTCATGAAAAATCAATGGAAAATTTTCCCTTGGAGACGACTGGTTTGTAGGAAATGCTTCTGATTTACTTTCCTCCCCGTTCCCCAAATGGCATCATTCCTAAATGGGCTCTAATATCAATATCAATGTTAGTAGGATCCATTGATCAAGCTGTGAATCAAAGCTCACTGCTGTGGTGGATATACAGATGTTAATGACAGTTGCGTTAAGCCAAATTTAGCAGCTGGATTCTTCAACATCCCTTTGTTTTGTATCTACCTCACTATGATTTCTTTGATTTCTTGTGATTTAGTGTTGTATACAATGTCAGAGGTGATATGTAGATAAATATATATATATATATATACAAATATATATTTTTTGCTTTGCAATAAAGCTCAAAGCTATAACACGAATATTCATAAAATGTCATAATCTTTATTGTAACGTTCCCTTCTTAGTTGTAAAATCCTGTCTGGATCCTATTTTCCTGTACACTGGAATCGATACTGTGTTCATGAGTGAATGGTTATTATTTCTGTTCCTTTTCCATTGAAGTGATGTTTTTGAGATGTGAGATAGACACCAGAATTGTCAAACATGAATTTGCTTTTTTTCTTTTCCCCAAATACAGCCTGTTTGTAACTGGAATCAAACAGCAAAATTGAAAGAAAATTATTTGCAGTCCTGATCTTTCAATTTTGGTTTGTCTGATCTCAACACTGCATTTGGCAGGAGGCGGAGAGGGAGCAGACAAAGAGGGGCTGTTAGGACTGATGAAGGAAAAATATGTTCATCTCTTTCCATTTGGGTGAAGAGAGGCTCCATTCTTTGAAATAATTGGAATGTGGCACTTCCCCGAGCCATGGGACCACATTCATTGAAGAATTGTCCATCTAATGGCAGCCACTGACCCAGAGTCACTAATCCAGGTCCTTTCTGTGGGAGCAGAGAGAGACAAAGAGTTCCCCAGGACAATTCGCCACTTGGCTAAGGCACGTGGGATCCATCTCCTTCAGTATGGCTGGAATTGAGCATTTGAGGATCACCTTGGATACCTCAAGCCAAATTCCCATGGTCAGAGCACAAATATCCTGGCAAGTGAAAACTCCTCATTTTCTGGTCACGTGCATCATTCTGAGCCACACAGTTCCTTACGCTCTGGCAATGGAAGGGGTGAGGAATGTGGGAGCTCTTGGCAAAGTGAGGAAGACTTTGCCCTGTGCTCATGTGGTGGAAAACGTCCTTGGACCCTGTCATGAGCCAGGAACACCACAATGAACAACATCTGGCACAGAAATTCTGTCTGAATATCATGGTGTGGGGAGGAGCATCAGGGAGGGCTGTTGAGGTGGACGGGACCTTGCAACTGTTTATTCCCAGGAAAGCCTTTCCAGGAGCCTCACAGCTTGATCCTGCTGCCAGAAATGTGAGGACACAAAGCCCACATCTGTCCAGAGCAATCCTTTCCAATGCCCCCACTGTTCCCACAGACTGGAATTAGAAAAAAAAAGCACCAAGCCCCAAATACTGGGACTCTTAGCTTGGTTAGGAAATATTTACAGGGATCTCACTTTACTGGGAGTAAAAGGAGGGGAATCCTCCCCATTTCCTTTCCACCAGACTGTGGGGAATGTAACATTTTCCCCCACTGCTTTGTCAAAGTAACCAAAAAAATTAGTGACCAGAAAGAATTGGACACAAATGGAGTATGACATGTTTTTTTTACAGCAAGGAGAAGAATTATTACTGAACACAAATCCAGCTGTTCCATTAGGAAATAAAAAATAAAAATATTTTTTAAAAAATTTAAAAGGAAAAAAGAAATAAAGAAAGAAGCAGGAAATGAAACCCAAAGATGAATAAATCTCTGTGGAGAAAATGCTGTTGGGTTTCACTTAAAGCACAAGACAGGACTGCAAAACACATTTAGATTGGGTTTCACAAGACCCCTTCTGTGTAGTCTTCTCTCTAAAACTGGCACAATTGTTCAGTACAAACAGCATTTTTTTTCCTCATTCTGATCTGGTGTCTGTACAAATCTGGCTTGTTCTTTGGTTTGGTTTGATTATTTGTGTTGCCTGTTCCCACCTATTTCTATTTTTATGGTGTAGTATTTTGTCTATCTGGAATGAAATACAGATGTGTTCATGAAGTTGTATAGCAGATGGAATTACAGGTTGGAGTTGAATTGGAAAAAGAAATAATCTAACAATGAGAAAAATATCTATATGAAAAGTATGCTTCCAAAGTGTGTGTTTGAATTTGGGCATTTTGTCATTCTACTGAGCTTTTTGAAAGGTTTATTTTGAGATAATGAGACTTTATGAAGTTTGAGAGGAGCTTGAGATACCAAAAAGCACAATTTATTGTTAAACTGCTATAATTTTATTGAGGGTCCATTATGGTAGTTCAATCTTTGCCTATTATAATCCCCAAATTTTGACATGAAATACACAATCCTTTCAATCTGTTCATTAATCATCTTGCATTAGGCAGAAGGCAGAGATGCAGCTGTTCCATTTCTGCTCAGAAATCACATGGAATTCCTGGCCTTATTTGTTCTTCATTTGCTTCAGAAATAGGGTTGGATTTCGTACTTTGTGGTTGTTGTCTTCAGTTCCTGCTGTGAAGTCAAAAAGGTCTCCTTTCAATTGAGTGGCGAAGAGTCTTTCCAGTAAATGAAAGAGACAGCCCGGTTCCTCTCTCATCTGCAGTGAAGTGTGCTCTGGGAAGGTCCAGGTCATGGAATCACTGGCAGATCTGATTGGGTCACACTGATTAATGTTAACGAGGTTCCTGGTGGATCCTCTCTGCCCTCCAGAGCTGCAGGTGCTGGATGAACTTCACGTCTGAAGCAGCATTAACGATGTCCTTGGATGTTCAGAGGGCTGGTGGTGGTTTGATGAACTGGGGAAGTCTTCAGCATTTCTTTTTCTTGATCTCTTTGAAGGGAGCTCAAGTTTTCTTCCCCTTCTCTCACAATTATTTCCACTGGTGCTAATGGGATGCCTTTGGTTTTGGTCATGGAAGCACTTCCTTGTCACATCCGGTTGGTTTGTTCTGTGGTCATATTGCAATGATTTCCTAATGCCAACTCTGAGGTTTTAGGTCCTTCTGGAGCATCAGCTTTGCTTTTTTGAGAATCTTCCTGTGTCTCTTTCATTTCTGTGGAGGAGCTTCATGCTCACTGCTGTGTTACCTGCTCCTTTCCAGCTTTCAGGACTTCCATTTCTATAAAGATCCCTTTTCTTTTGGAAGCTGGCTCCTGAGCAAAGTTCTTCTTCTTACTCCACCTTGTTAAATATGGGAAATCTTTACCTGCTTCCATGGAGCTGACCCAGCTTTTATCCTGGCCTAGAGCAGAGCATCCATCAGTGAGCAGGATGTGCTGGTTGAGCAGGAATTGTCTCTATGTTGCCCATTGCATGAGAGATGGGATACAGCAAGTGGATATAACAGCACTGGGAATGTCTTCTGCTGTCTCACCTACTAAAGAGAAGGTTTGGATAAAAGGTTCTGACCATGGAGCTTTTACAGAAACCAAGACTAATTTGATTTGGATCAAGGGTTTCCTGAGGTCCTTTAGGCCACAGACCATTGACAGAGGCTGCAGGACTCAGTTTTATTTTATCTTTGTTATTCCTGAGGTTTGGAGGCACAAGGCCCTGCACAGAGTCAGATTTGGCTCACTCAATCCTTAGCTCGAGTCAAGAAACAAAGTTTTGTGCAAGGCATGATGGTGAAACCATGGTTTGAGGGTCCCTTCAAGGCTGTGGCGTTGGGCATCTGGACATGCCCAGGATCATGTGAGGAAGGAGAGACCAGTGCACCATCAGAAGATCCTACAAAAGATACCAGAGCTTAAAATATACAGAAAAAGTGCTGCAATTTTAGCCCACTGAAATTCTCCTCTGAAATATGGACTCAGCAAAGGGGGGGTGAGGACAAAATGCCTAATGGGAACTGTGAATTATGCCCATTCTCCTGTCAGGAAAAGATACTTGTTCAAACAAGTGATGGGTCACCTTAAGCCTGAGGAGAACTAGCCTGGACTCACCGAAGCAGTCACGCCACCACAGTCCTGCCAAAACTGGACTAGGTATGCCAGGAGGAGATGTAAGGATGGTAGAAGCTGAAACAATGATCCTCACTCTCCTCAGGGGGCCTGTCCCATCTCCGAGGCTGGCCTGAGTCTCAAATATGCACCCCGAGTGACTTTTGTGAGGTGTTAATGGCATTGGCTGTGAGGACACTCCGCTCTTCCCGGTGCCAGTCCCTCTTTGGATCATTAGCTCAGCACCGATGACATCACTTGGCAGGAAATTTGGTACAGCTCTTCCTGAGCACCAGATGAGCGTTTCACTGCCCAGCCAAGTTCAGTCTTCAAGATGAGCAACCAAACTCCTCTGCTGGTGGAACTGCTCGGGGTGTCTTCACCACCATCCCTGAGATGCAGGATGAGGGGCTGAGCAACATTTGGGTGTGCTCTGAAGCAGCAAAAGACACACAGATTATTCTCCCTTTCCTGTTGCATTCCTTGTCTCCACTCATACTAATAAATTACACAGAGCAGGTTCTGGCACTCAGTCATCAAAAGTTTTTCAGTTCTTGGCACAGTTTTGACTGCAGTCAGTGAACACTGACCCAGAGATTCCCCCCTGTGAGGATTTAGCAGCAAGTCTGGAGACAACTTTGGTTGTGGGCAGTCTTTTGTGGAGGCTCAGGGACACTGTCACAGGGAGAAAGAACCGCCACCACAGTGGTTTTTTTATTTATTGTGGATAAAGTCACCACAAACCTTGTCAGCTGCTGGTTCAATGTCATGATAAGTGACAGAGCAATAGTCAAGATGAGGTGATATCGCACTGAACCTGAAAACAAGTCCCTGATTAATAAGAGAGAGCCAAGGTTTGGGGGAGAGGTCATATCTTTTACAAGAAATATATATTTTATTATTAAAATACCTCTCCCTTCAAACCATGCCTCTTGTATTACCTCAGACTATGCCAGCTCCCGAAACGTGACTGGGGAGTGCTCGGAAATGTCTAAAAATGGATTTTATCCCAGTGTTAACAAACTTTTGTGTCCCTTCTCATCCTTCTGACTTACAGCCTGTTCTTATCCCACACCAAAGCAAGAGGCTTCAATTTTGCAAGGTGCCGAAGGTTTCTTATTAAGTCCCAAAATACCATCCCTGCTTTCTGTGGGAGCTGAGGGGATCAGAATGTTCCAGAAAGAGCCCAGATTTTTTTTGGTCCATGCCTTCCCTTTGTTATGCTGCCAGCAGATCCTCAAGGACAGCATATGGCCTTGTTACACTTGCTTTTTAAAAAAATAACGACTCCACAGTGCTGCCTGAGTCTTAATAGTGCTGTGTTTAGGTGCATTTCCCTTCGATAAGCAAGATATTTCTGCAGAATTCAGCACCTTCAGAACTGGCTGCATTTTCCTGCAATAATTCCTCATTTTTCAGGCTAGGAGGAGTTTGGATATTTTTTTCTGGCTTCCCTCCAGTCCAAGGCTGATGTAAAATGTAATTCTTTGTTTTCTTCCCCAAATCCTTCCCCAGCTCCTATGCTCACTCTAGGAACTCAGCCTTGGGCTTGCTTTAAACTCACAGCCAAGGGCACTGAAAGCATCAGGTGAGGCCTGGGGAGGTGTTTGCAACTTGAGATTGGGTTAAAAGTCCCCAGATTTGGCAAAACACATTTGGCTCACAACTCTCTGGATCACTTCTATGCTGGCTCCATCAGGTCCTGTGTTCAGTGCATCAGATGCTTTTGCAATATTAGGGTTTTTTTCTATAAAAATGTCCCATTTTCTCAGAAAAAACAAATGTATTTGCATCTTCTTATAATGAAAGCAACCTCCATCCACATCAGCCAAATTTTGGTAATTCAAACAGCAGAGATCACCTGTAACCCTTTATTTGAGCAGCTCAGTTCCTTTCTCAGGAAAAGAAGCACCTGGTTTACATGAAGCAAAAAGAGTTGAAATTAACCTGGTATTAAAAACAATACCAGGTATTTAAAGAAACTATTCCGTGCTCATTTCTCATTTGGTCTAGTCTGGAAATACTTAAACAATGATTGAAATCTGGTTGTTTTCACATCCCACGGCTACATTTATAATTTATTTAGCTACTTGAGGAGTTCCAGAAGATAAATCCCTTAAACCTGCAGGCTTTAGCAGCCAGATGTCCTTCCCCAGGCATGTCCAGGCTGGGTTATCATGGTAGGATTTTGGGATCATTGCTTTTGTAGACATCAAGAAGAACACTGTGAGAGTACTCAGCCATTTTTGTCCTTTGGAAGTTTATCTTAGCATCAATAACATAGGTTTTTAGCACATGGTTTGTTTTCTGTTCTTTATTAAAGTATCTTTCACCTACATCCCCATGATAATTTGTCACCCCTGTACACCATAGATGGGTGTGTGAGGCAAGATAATGATTCCCTGTCATTCTTCCAAGGCAATTTTATTTCTTCCCCTTGCTCTTTATCCAGAAAAGGTCTCCCACAGAGCTCCAGTAAGAATCTCTCAAGTTTTAAAGTTTCTGACTGTCCCCCTAGAAATAGGAACTGGTCCTTGAGATTTGTGTTTGCTCCATGACATCCTGGCCGCTTTGGGAGGCAAAAAAAGATGTGAAAATGAATAACTTTGCAATGAAGGTGAGATTTGACTCACCCAGTTTTAGACACTTACAGTGTGGATGTCCCACTTGTGTAGATTAATGAATGGATGCCACGTTTAGAAAGGAATGTGCCTTTCTGGGATGCAATTCCTGTCATTGTAAAGCAGCTGCCTGCACTTCGTCAGGTGAATCATGACCTAGAAATGTCTGCGTCTGTCTTGACTTTAGAAGAAGTCCGAGATACCAACTCAAACACAGGCATCAATCTCTGTTTGTTCAGATAATGAGGCTCCCAGTGTCCCAAGATCAAATCAATTTTTAAAGTGTGCCCTGCGGACTGCTCACCTGTCAAGGTGATCTCCTGTTTCTTCCAATCTTTACGGAAGGAAAAGAACTTCTCACTTTTATCATTATGACTCAAGTTGATGATATTTAAAAGTTTGATTTCTGTAAAAGATCTCATTGGAACCTTAACGGCCACTTCACACCTTATTTATACAGCAGCACTTCCAAACAATCTCATTTTCATCCCAAACAATCTCATTTTCACCTTCTTCCCCACCTCAGGGTTTCAGTAGAGAAGTGTCACCTGCTGAAAATCTTGAATTGCTTTCAGTCTCGGTCTTCTGTCCAGATTTGGTCACAGCCAATTTTGCTCATTTTGGGAATTCAGATAAACTTGAATAACCATGATCAGCTTGCCAAGCCCCTCCAAAGGGCCACTGTAAGGTCCTGCAGCTCCTCTTCCAGATTTTTATTGCAACACATAAAACAATTCAAAGGTTTGAACTGCAACAGCTGGCACCCTTATTTTTGAAGAAGGAATCCTTCAGTGTACCCACATCTCAGGCACAAAACTGACATCTTTTCTCTGGCAGAACAAGTGGCATCATTTGTTTTCACCTTCCAAAGAGGTTTTAGAGGATTAATGTCAATGATCTGGTGCTGAGACATTCCCCATGTTCCAAAAAGCACAGATCCTGCTGATTTCTTTGTGAACATCTCGCTGGAATCTGGACTCTGTGGGATGCTCCAGCAATCACTCAATGAACAAGAGGTGTTCAGTTCCCAAAGCCACTGGCCAGGGCTGCACACGGGAGACCCAAGTGGGAAAACAAACTACAGGTGCAGTGGGATGAGAGGAACTGTGCTGACAACACTGGGGAAAAGCAGCTGTGTTGCCTTGGCATGAAATGAAGGAACAAAAATTTAAGATGGCTGTTACTCCAATGTGGATTAATAAATTCAGGATGGAATAAGCCAGCACTGAAAAAGTGTTGGTACTTTAAAAAATCCAAAGCTCCACAAATGTTTAAGACCGAATATTGCTGGTAAGATTCACTTTATCTGACTTAGATAACTAAAAGTTAACTCCCGGAACTCAAACTAGTGCTGCTCAACTTTGTCTTTGATCCTTGGAGAAGAACACTCACCCCTCCTAGCAGAGATATCTAAAGCAGGAGAGATCAATCAGGCTCTGGAAATGCCAATTTCCTTCCACTGACTACAGAAGGAGCCAGGGGTGATCCTCTAACACAATGTAGAGATCACAGGCCATTTTCACTACTCATGCAGCAAATTCCTTTGTGTAGGAATGAGGCAACATTCCTGCTGTCCTTCTTCCATCTGCAATTCATCAGAGAACTTCAGACATTAACATCCAAGGGGCAAAATCACTGTAAAAAGTAGAGCTCTTCATTGTTTCCTGCAATAACAAAGCCTACCCCTCTCAAGAAGCCTCACAGTCCCAGAGCCCAAACCTTGACATAGTTTGATAGAAGCAACTTGGCTTATCTGATTTCCACCACTTCTTTTCTAGCTTGAAAGCTTGTGCTTTCAGTATCCAAGTATTTTCTGGGCAGGCCATAAAGTTTTCATGGAATTCCTGACTTTTCAGTCTTTTGTGGTTAAGCTTGTGCTTCACTGCCTTGTTGCTTAGAGTTTGAGAGGAGTGGTGCTTTTCCTTTGACAAGGGTTATTTTTGGTGTTGAATTAGTCTGTTAAAGGGATTTTTGCTTTAGAATAATGATCATAAAGAAATCCCTCCTGCACTGGGGCACCACACCACCCCACAAGCCTCCATGCTTGGATTCTTGGCCTAGCAGAGGCCTCCACGCTTGGATTGCTCTTCCACTGGCTCATCAAGCTTCCAGAGAAATGTCTTATTAATTAAGCCCAGGGTGGAGGAGCACTGTGATGAAAATGTGTCTAATCCTCGATCCTTTCCTCTTTCAAGGGGTGAATTCTTCCTGACCAGGGATTTTGTCAAGCTTTTTACTTTTCCATGAACTGGGCTGCTGTGAGCTCCCCCAGTGATGGGTAGATCCCACCAGCAGAGCCAGGCTCTTCTCAAAAAGCAGGTGGTTTTTAAAAATAAGTTAACCCCGGTGCAGGGGCAGGTTTGCCATGGGGAGAAGCTCCTCAGGACAAGGTACAAGTGTGATGTGGGAAAGGAGGGATTCCTACATGGAGAGAATTGGCAATGAGGAGCTGAGGGGCAGCGGTGGAGCTGACTGCAGAAATCTGCTGGGAGGATGTAGTGTCTGACAGAACTAAAACGTGGTGACTGACACGACCGAGGGCATCCCACTCTTGTGTTGGACTCCTGCTGCTGTTAAAAGTCCCTCAAGCATCCAGAATAAAATCTAAAGGGAGGCAGAGATGAAAGAACTTTGATAAAACATTTGTCTGTATCTCCCTTGAGCTCACAGTGTTCATCAAACCTCCTCCAGCCTCTGGCTGAAACTGCACTTTGCTAAGGATTGCAGATGCAATTTCCAAAATATGTTTGGTATTTTTTGTACACGGTATTTCTTTTAAGTAATTCTGTGGCCTTTTCCACCTGAGTACTGCATATTTACTTACCCACCCATTTGGAGTGGGGAGAGAAGTTGAAAGAGGGATTAATTCCAGTTAACCTTCTCTCCTTTAAAGTGTCTGGTCTGACTTCTTTGCATCTGCTTCCTCTACCATCAGTGGAAGGAGATGTGCATCTTTGGAGAGGAATTTCACACCACTTTTCTGGGTCTAACTTTCAGTAACTTTAACTCAGATGAAAAACATTATTTACCTGAGTAAAGGCAACTTGAGAAGGTAAAAGTTGCAAAATCATGCACTAAATAAATTCCTGAAATACTGTTGAGGGACAGGAACAGTTTTGTTGAAAGCCTGTGTTGTCAGCTGGATCCCTCTTCTTGGAGCTGGGATTTAAACTGCAGCATCAGATTTTCCTGGCTATTTTCTGATTACTGTTTTCTTGCTTTCAGAAAAGCCAGGTTGGTTATGAAGTAAAATCAATGTGTTTGACTAAATTAGTGAGTTACCATGATGCTTCAGGCACAGGGTGGGATTCTTGGAGCTGTCCTGTGAAGGGCCAGGAGTTGGACTTTGATGATCCTTGTGGGTCCCTCCCAACTCAGGATATTCTGTGATTCTATGATTCTAAAGCTTCTTTAACTCAGAAAAGCCAAAGCTGGGCGCAATGAGACAGGAGTGGATGTGACACTTGAGGACATGGTTTAAGGGTGAACATGGTGCTGGGTTGATGGTTGGACTTGATGATCGTAGAGGTCTTTTCCAACCAACTTCCAAGGATTATTGCAGGGCTACAGTCATTTGCATCTCATCCTGATCATTTCAAAAAAGAGCCCCTTCCAAATGAACCTGTGGCTTGGACTCACAGACCCTCTGTGGGTGATCCTTCTTTTTGGGAACTCATCCACCCAAAAAATAGATTGTTGATAATGTTAAATGCACAAACTCAAATCCCAGCTGTGGGAAGCTGAACACCACTTTGCCTGGCCAAAAAACCGTGGTGGGTGAGCAAGAAGCAGCAGTTTGGACAGCACAGGCTCATCCAGGAGCTCGGTGGGGTGGCAGAAAGCCGTGACTCAAACACACACTCGCGTCCCTCATTGAACAGTTTTTACGTTTCTTTGAACGTCGGGGTTTCGACCAAGTTTTCATGCTTTTTATTAAGGCAAAAGTCCGTGCTTGTGAAATTGTGACCTTGATGTGTTATTTTGTATCTGTTAAAAAAAAAAAAAAGAAAAATGTATTTAAAGCTAAAGAGCCGTTATTGTGCGGGGTTTTCTCTCAAACTGGTGCATACACTTTACATCAGGGACCTACTATACATAACAAAAACCAGTGCTACAGTTACTGTAAAACCAGATACACACCTTTTACTGTAATAATAACTTTTAAAACCTTGCACTGTAATGGTTGCTATTAAAAAAAAAAAAACTACAAAAAAAAAACCTCTTGTCAGAACTGATTTTGTATCTTTGATTATATCTGAAATTTTAGCATTTTTGTATACTTGCCATGTCAACCACAGCATCCTCCATGGTTGATTTCCAGGTTCCGTTTCCTTTCAGTCTAATCCAACACATGCATTGCTCCGTGTGGATGGGCAGGGTTTGGCCGTGGGGGAGCCGCGTAGGTCCCCACCCCGCTCTTGTTCAGAGCCGAGTAGAAGGAAAAGCAAAGACCCCGAACCATTGGGATAGTTTCAGATCCCATTCCGAGTTCCAGCTGCCCCAACAGAACCCAGCGAGCGATTCCCGAGTCACTCCTTTATCCTGGCATTGCTCCGGCCGCGGTGGCCGTCCAGCTCCATCCCACGGCAATGCATCGCGAGTAGGTAGGAAATCCAAACCAACGAGATAACTTTGCAATCACTGAGTTTATCAATTAGTTTTTTCTTTTTTTACCTTCTCCTTTTGAACATTTTTTTTGAACTAAGATGTATTTGGAATCACAGCATGGTGTTGCAATTCTTTCTATTTTTAAATACTGATACATTCTGTGTGTAAAGTCTTGTTTCTTAGCTAAGAGAAACTTAAATGTGGAGCTGAGTTCGAACCATTTTTTTTCCTTGTTGTACTGTGATTTGGGAATTATTTTGATATAATCCCTTAATTTGGTAGAAGATTTCCCACGCCTTCTCCCTTCTTCCTATCACCATTTCATATTTTTTACAAAACTGAAAAAAACAAACAAACAAAGGAACAAATAATCTTTTTTTCTCTATTTAGGCTGTGTAATGTTGTGTTGTCCAGATTCTGTATAAAAATATGTATATGATGTATCTGATATTTGGCAGTGAACGGCTGCAACTTTAACCAATATAATTAACAAAGAAATGCATAATGTTGGTGTTTTAAAAAGTAAAAAAAAAAAAAAAACCTAGTTAAGATGTTTGTGTAAACTTGCATGGTTTAAAATGTACTTAGTGCATTGAGAAATGTTGTTAGGGTCCTAAGTGAAAGGCTGGTTTACTTTTTGATTCTAATGGTGATTGGTTTGTTGATCAGAATATCCCCTATACTGTATGTCTTAGTTTATTTAGCATATTGGTTTCTTTTCTTTCCTCCAGACCTAGCATAGTGTATCTATCTCTGTGTGATACTGTTCCTTAAAACCAGGTTGTGGAAACTGCGTTTCGTCCGGCCAAAACGATGTTTCGCATCACGCTCGTGGTTCAGTTGCATTCCATTTGATTTGCTGTGAAGTCCAGGTTTGACTTTCCCCTGGGATCTTATGGCACAGAGATGCTCCAGGCCGGGCTGCGGGTGCCACTGGGACCAGGAGGATCTGAGGGTGTGGCTCCAGTGGGACAGCAGCACCAGGCCCGGCGGTCTCTGACCACGGAGGGGTTTGAGGGCAGGATTTGGTCCATCCTTAACCAACAAAGGCTGGGTTTTTCCCCTCGGCAGCATGTGTTTTATCAGGATCACAGCAGGCATCCCCTGGGCTTTCTCCCGGCTCTCTAATGGATGAATTTGGCTTTTGTGGCAGCCGTTCCACACTGCTGAAGTCACAGGGTACCGGCAGCAGCGGATTGTGGAGGACCAGCCCTTGCCACCATGAGAAACACAATGAACCTTCAGCACTCGCAATAAGCTCCATGTTCCCTTCCAGAAGCACAAATTCCATGCTCCAGAGGAGCTGGCTCTGCATCCTGCAGAGCTGATGGATATCGTGAGAGTTAGGACCAAACATCCAAGAGGCGACCACGCGGGCAATGGTCCTGGTTTATTTTCACATCTCCTGCCCCCACCACACCTCTTCCCAGTTCTCTCCAAGCTTTGCTACTGCTGAACCACCAGAGTGGGGACATTTCCAAGCCTCCAGCAGGAACCATCAAAATTTGCTGGGTTTATTGACCATTAATGGCTCGTGGGACTGCCCTCCCTGTGCTGGCCAATGCCAACTCGCACGTTCTTGTCTCTCAATGCCTGAAAAATCTCCGGTGGCCTTCCCTAAAAATAAGACAGAGCTAGACTTGGATATATAGAGCTATCCAACTTCTTCAAGTCCTTCATCCCAGAGGGTCTCCAAGGGCTTTTCCAGCATAACGCAATCTTACTCGTGCAGCCTGTAAAGTGGCAGAGCACTGTTAACAACCTGCAGCCACCTCTGGGGTGACCCCGCCAGCTCACGGCCACTCTATGCAACAGTCTGGTGCAAGACAGCCTTGGGGGGACTTGGCAAAGGTATAACATGCACAAATCCCAGCTAAACCCATTCTGAGACCCGGGAGGACAGATTGATTCATTTAATTTTCCTTTTCTGGGCAGTCCCCCTCTTCTTTTCTGTCCTCACACCACAAGGGATCCAAGTAACCTAAACTTTTCCAGTTTGCTTTCATCAGCTTTTTCCTTCCTGAAAGCTTTTTAAATATTCTTTTCACACAGGAGGATAGGGAACAAATCTTTCCTTCTCAGCTCCAGAAATAGAACAACTCCATACCTCTCTCTTTGCTTACCTTCCTTCTAGTCATTGACCAATTAACTTCCAGCCAAAAGATCTCCACCACATCTTTTAAACGACAGCTGCACTCTGATTTTGCTGCTTGATGTTCTAACTGGTTTTAATCCGGACAGAAATAAACAGCCTGACATTAGGCACTGGCAGGAATCCTTGCTTGGCATGCAGATATAGGCACTGTCCCGTGGCCAAATCCTACAGCTCGATGGATGCCGGCTTTTGGCCTTGCTGCTGACTGCAAATCCTGTGATTTGTTGCAGGATTGGCTGCATCTCTGAAAAGCTGCTCGTGGCTCTCGTCTCCCCAGCTTGGTAAGCTTTGTTCTTCCTTTGTTCCAGGTCCAGAGTTACTCCAGTCAAACAGTGGAAATGCCCCAGCACTGGCTCTCTGGTGAGAGGAGGAGATCTCCCGGTTGATGTTTCATGGCGTGGTGCTCGGTGGATCTTTCTCTCCAAAAGGGATTCAGTTGATCCCAAGTCCGAGGTCTTTATGTAGAAAAGCTGGTGTTGGAATCAAGCTTTGCTTTCAAAGGCTGTGAGCTCAGCTGCTTCAGACCCGTCAGGGTTGTAGAGCATTCTCAGATGGAGAACATCAGCACTCAATCCCTTACAAGAGCTTTTCCCATCAGTTTTGTTTCTGCAGAGCTGGCCTTCTGTATCTCCAACACATCTGGGAGAAGGTGCTGTGCCCTGCTTGGAAAAAGTTTTTTCATTGAAAGATGCCATCAGGATTTATGGACCTGTAGTGTCCCCTTGCCCTTGGTCCATCTGCCTTTTCGTGGCCCCACAGACACCAAGAGGAATTGGCTTTTAGAGCAGCCTCCTGCAGAGTCAGTCTCCAACAGTCCATCCTCCTTCCCTGTCCCAAGGCCAGCATGAAAATGTTTCTATTTGATTAATTAACCATAGAACTGATATAAATCACCAGAATCCCACAGAAATAACTCATGGCACAGCTCTCCAACAGCTGTTCATCTTCTAGTTGTCCACCAAGCTTTGGTTTGCTCAACAGGAACATGTTCTGCGATAAGATAAAAATCCTCTTGAAAAAATATTACCCTGGATTACAAGCTGGGCACAGTGCTTTGCTCACCCTCACTAGCAACACATCAGAAGAATCTCTCTGTAAAGACAGACTTTCCCCTTCCTGCCCTCAGAAGAACAAAACCCAGGACCAGCTTTAATTTCCATCCTTGAAACCAAATAAAATAAAATAAAAACCCCCTCAAGCCCTAAACCCTGAAAATATTCAGCAAAGTTAAGGTGAGGCGGGGATTTTGCAGGCCACGGCTGTGGATGTATGCAGGACTTTCCATGACTGTTTTATTTCCAACGCAATAAAGAATAACCAACTTATTGTAGCAAACCTTGTGCCAGGTGCTATTTCCCAAAACCTTCTGCATGGGACAGTCTCCCTGTTTTTTCTCCGCCTTGCAGCACTTTGTGGAATGTTGGAAGGGAAAACACCCCCTTTGCAGATTGCAAATAGGGAAAACGATGTGGTTTTTCTTTCCTTTTCTTTCTCTTTACTTTTTTCTTCATTTTCTCTATCTTAATCCCTTCCTTCCTTTCTTTCTTTCTTTCTTTTTCTTTCTTTCTTTCTTTCTTTCTTTCTTTCTTTCTTTCTTTCTTTTCTTTCTTTCTTTTTCTTTCTTTCTTTCTTTCTTTCTTTCTTTCTCTTTCTCTCTTTCTCCCTTTCTACCTCTTTCTTTTTTTCTTTTCTTTCTTCTCTTTCTTCTCTCTCTCTTTCTCTTTCTTTCTCTCTTTCTCTCTCTTTCTCTTTCTCTTTCTCTTTCTCTCTCTTTCTTTCTTTCTCTTTCCTTTTCTTTCTTTCCTTCTTCCTCTCATTCTCTTTCTTTCTCTCTTTTTCTTTCTTTTTTCTCACTCTAATTCTCTCTTCTTCTGTGTCTCTTTCTCTCCTTTATCTCTTATTTTTCTCTGTTTCTCTTTCCTTCTTTCTTTTCTTCAGCTTTCCTTTTTTAAAATATCTTTTTCAGTCTTGCTCTCTCAACCTCTTTCTTTGCTTTCCTTTCTCTCCTTCCTCCTCTTTCTTTCTTGTGAGATGAGGAGCTTCCACTGGCAGCCACTGGAATCTGTGAAAGCAAATCCCTCTGGTCTTTCCATCATAGTTCCAAAGCTCACTTGAGGGGTGCTTGTGAAGAGCCCACAGATGTCCCTTTGGAGCAGCCTTTTGGAAGTGCTTTTCTTCATGTCCCCCATCCACACCTGACTTCCCAAATCTTCTGGATTCTCTCTTTCCCTGGTCTTATGCCCAATGTACTTTTTTGACCTTGAACAAGCCTCACCCTGGAATTCAACAGGAAAATGAACGTTGACATGTTGTCCCAGGAGCTCCTTTGGTGTCTGTCCCACTCTCCAGCAGACAGACAAGTGTCTTCTTCTCCAGAGAGGAAACGCTCCCTGGAGCAGCAGGCTGGCATCCAGGATCCCTGGATCCTTGCCGTGGCTTTTCCTCACTCTTTCTCTCTCCTTTCTCTCTGTGTGACTCCATTTGCCTGCCCAGGTTCAATATCTACCTCACAGGGCTGTTGTGAGACCTTTGTCTGGGAAGTGGGGTAGGAAAACCCACCATTCATGGATCAGCTCATCAGTGTTCCCAAACTCTGTCTTGACACATCCGTGTCAGCAAAAATCAGGAGTTTTTATTCATTCCTTTCATCTGATGCCGAAATTTGGGACATTTATGTCGATATCCCACAGGCAAAGCTGGGTGTGAGATGTGGAGATCAGATACAGGAATTTCTGCTCTTATTCCTGAGATACATCAAATTTCCAACACAACCAAGGACAAAGTATTTTTTTCCCACTGTCCCAAGCCACCACCAACCACCTCATCACCTTCTCCAACGCAGACTCAGCCTTTGTGTTGCAAAACTCACCAAAAAATGGTGCAAGTGTCCATTTTGTCTGTGTAAGAGATGCCAGTGCTCTCTGTGTCACAGTCCAGGCTGTCCTACAGCACCACAGGAACATCCAGGGATGTGTTTGCTGGTTGCGATTTGAAAGGATGTGCCGGGAAAAGTAATTTTAAAATAATTTCTCGGCTTTGACAGGAGTTTAGCACCCTCAGCCAGCCTCTCTTTGACTGTACACACTTCAGTCAATGGATTCGGGCTCCAGCAGACAGGATTTAGGACATGAGTCCCAGTAACTGGCACTGAAGAGGAAAACTTCGTCACCATCTTAGCCTACCCCATAGTCAGCAAAGAAGCCTATTTTATCCCAAGTTTTATCTTAATCATGGTTAGCAGGATGAAAATCATTCTCTTCAAGTGCAGGAATTTCTGCTACTTCCTTCAAGAGCTCCACTGAGGTGGACTTTTGAAAGCTGTAAGAAAATCAGATTAGGGAACAAAACGATAAAAAATAAAAGATGAAAGAGCAAAATGCCCTCTCTAGGTGGAAAAGGAGCCCACAAAAGACCCTTCTTGTGCACCATGTGAATTTGGTTCAGGGAAAAGAGTAGGATAAATTACTTCCTTTCAGCCACACTGGCACATGGAAAGTCTTGGAGCAGCTTCGAGTGGGTCCCTCCCACTGGAAAGCAGCACTCAGAGAACTTCTGCTTTGTTTGCCTTTGAAAACCGAGTCACAAACTCAAAAACAGAGAAAGGGAGAGCTTTAACTAAGGTGAATCAAGTCTTCTGCACGGGGGAGTTGGATAGGAAAGAACTGTGCCATCCCTTAAGAATTTCTCTGAATTTATTTTTACAACCCTCATGAAAACCTCAAGGCTAAGAGCAAACATGAAACAAAAATATGCAAAACAATGCATATGCCAACAAAAACAGTTTGGGTATCATGGAGGGAGATTGTTTTGATCTTTCCCTGTTTGCATCCTCTTTTTTTTTTTTTTTTTTAATATATAAATTATCCTGCATTTTGAAACAAAAGCTTTTCTGAAATGAAAACAAACTGAAGGAGAACGTCAAAGAAGACCTCCAAGAGCTTCAAATCACGTCATTCGTTTCCCAACGGATGTGATATTTTCCAACAGGAAGCGGCCTGAAGTTGGCATTTCCCAAGAAGTTTTAACTGTGACGCACTGGCTTTTTGTGGAGGGAGAGAAAACAATTTTCGTTCCCAAATCTTGACCCTCTATCACATCTTTACAGGGCTCTCTTTACAATGGGATTCCCTTTGATACAGGAGCCTACAGCAACATTCAGAGCACTGCAAACAGCAGGTGCCACGAGATCCTTCCTCACAGCCGGGTTTCCAAGAGGATTTAATCCCCATCAGATTGTGGAGCACCAAGAACAGAACAGGCAGCGCCTCCTCACTGTCCTGCCTGCCCTTCAACCCAGCCAGGATGGAGCTGTCCTTCATTTCTGAGGTGGTAAAGCCTTCTACTGCCTTCAAACCAAGCAAACAAAGAAAATCTACCCTTTGCTTTGTGTGGTTTCACTGGCGGGCAGCAAAACAACCCAAGCCTTGAGAAGGTTCATCCAGAGGTTGGCAGGAAGATTCTCTTTAATTCTATTTTAACAATACCATGTTTTTTTTCCCCTTCTGAGTGAAACTTGAAGAGTTCCTGGAATGCACAAATTTGGAAGAACTCACTGTTACCCATCAGGGAAGCCCCTTCTCCCACACCCAGCCCCCAGCAGGACCCTGCCCATTGCTCAGAATGATAAGCACATGATAGAGATTAGAGGGACCACGACAGCCCCTGGCTACAGCGACAAAGACAAAAAGCACACTTGAGATTAAAGCACACCTCCAAGCCTGCTCCATGATCCTGATAAAACCTGCTGCCCAGGAGGGAATTCCCCACTGCCTCTCCTCCAAGGTCCCAAGCCCACACTCACACTTCCCCCTCCACCCCTCTCGCTCTGTGATTCCTCATCTCGACATCACCCCCTCTCCCAGGCCAGGCTTACTCCAGGATATTCCACTGAGCTCAGCTCTTGCTTCACCACCAGCGAGGAAGGAGTCTCTGCAGAAGGTTCCTGTGTGCCAAGGGGGGATTTTCCCAGGATCATGAACACCCCTGGGAGCTGCAGGGGAGCCCGAAATGCCTGGTGTCATCAGGGCTGATCTCCAAGCCTGCATTCCCCTTTGGAGAAGAAGTTTATCCTGGCCAAAGCTGTTTCGTTAGACCTGGCCCGGAGCTTTGCATCAGATCTGGGCTTGTGCACTTGCCTCTTCCTTGTCCCATTTGTACGCTTTGGTTTCCGAGCCGTTTTCCTTTTTTTTGCACTGTCAGGAGTTTCTTTACCCGTGTTTAATTGTTGTCAGCTGCAAAATGTTTGTTAAGCCTCTCCACCAAGCTCTTTAAATGAACGTCAGTGGCTGTCTTCCCTTGGACAATAATGAATGTATATATCGTAAGTGCAGACTATACAGAAAAGTGGCTAAGTCAAGGATCAGAGGGTTTTGTAAAGCCTGTTTATTTTTTTAAATAAGTTTGAGCATTTATATTTTACCACCATTTACGTGGTTTTGGGGAACCCAGATTGTGTCAAGATCTCATGCCAAAACAAGCCAAAAGTTGTTTGATTTCAACCTTTTCTTCCATGAACCATATTTTAAACGATACTTTGTCATTTTAAATGTTTTATTGAAACATGTACTGATGAAAAAAAAAGAAAAAAAAACAAACAAAATGTCATCTTGACAAAAGATTTATACATGAATCAGAAAGTATTTATTTCAATTTTGTACCTTTCCATTTTAATACATTATAATGTATTGACTCAACTGAGATAATATAAACAGTTCATTTTAATAACACGTTTGCAGTGTGCTGTGTCTTCTTATTCTTTCCTTTCTACTCCACACTGAACACAGAGATTATGAAACCAAAAGAAATATTTTAGATTGTGGCAATCCTGAGGTTTTTTTAGACCAGAACACGAGGGTGTCTTGAGCAGGAGGCTCCAGGAAAACCAAATGGGCGCTGGGTCAGACCTTGGGATGAGGTCTCCTGTGAGAGCAGAGGACCTGGGGATAAGAATGGTCCAGGGTTAGAGTAACCCACATGCAGCTGGAAATCCAATTGCCTGCTGCTGGCTCTGGATGATGTGACACCCCGTGGAGTCCCCAGGCAGGGAATGGCACCACCATCACCCCACGTGTCCCGTTTCCATCCTCTGGCAGAGGTGTGGTCCCTGCACTGAGACCCCAGGTGGGCCACTCCCACAGGGACTGGGTGTCTGAGACCTGTCCTGGCCCTCCTCATCCCCACTCACTCAATCCCTAAGGAAGGATTGACTCTCTCCTCCCCCAAATTCAATGCCTATTCCTGATTTTCTTCACTTACTTCCTTTGTCCCCTGCTGCTCCTCCAGCCCCTGCCCAGGGAGGTGCATAAACCCCTCATACACATGGGGGGACACATCCCTGCTGCTGCCCACGAGCTGCGCTTTGGCTTCTCTGCTTTGTCCTTTCTTGGGGCAATCCCAGACATCAGCACACACTGGGAGAGGAACTCACTGAGAGCAGCCCTGGCAGAAGGATTTGGGGCTGCTGGTGGGTGAGAGCTGGACGTGACCCATCCCTGAAACCCCCCATGTCCTGGGGCAGCAGGGGAGGGGGGGATTCTGCCCCTCTGCCCCACTCAGGTGAGGCCCCACCTGCAGAGCTGCCTCCAGATTTGGGACCCAACAGCAGAAGGACGTGGAGCTGCTGAAGCAAGTCCAGAGGAGGCCACAAAGATCCTCCAAGGGCTGGAGCCCCTCTGCTCTGGAGCCAGGCTGGGAGAGCTGGGGGTGTTCACCTGGAGAAGAGAAGGATCCAGGGAGACTCCACTGTAGTAATTAAAGGGAGCTTGTAAAAAAGAGGAAGAACAACTTATTACACAGAGAGATAGTGATTGGGCAAGCAGGAATGGGTGTAAACTAAGAGGAGAGATTTAAGTTAAATGGGATATTGGGAAGAAATCCTTCCCTGTGAGGGTGGTGAGGCCCTGGCACAGGGTGCCCAGAGAAGCTGTGGCTGCCCCTGGATCCCTGGAAGTGTCCAAGGTCAGGTTGGATGGGGCTTGGAGCAACCTGGGATAGTGGAAGGTGTCTCTGCCCATAGCAGGAGGGTGGAACAAGATAATCTTTAGAGTTCCTTCCAATCCAAACCATTCCATGATTCTCTGCTCCAGTTTTCAGGCCTCAGTTTGTGTCTCCTGTCGAGTCCCAGCCCACTCCTGAACCAAAATACACATCTGATGATAACTGACCCCCTCAATCCATCACTCCATAGGGAAAAACCAAGTATTAAGCAGTCTGTGCCAGCTCTGCTCCCTCAGACATGGGTCTTCTGTGCCATGGTAACTCTTGTCCACGGGCACCCAGGACATGCTGCTCGTGAGGACAGAAACCTGCTCGTGAGGGCTCTCTGTTGGTGCTGGAGGTTGGTCTGAAGTGGAGAGCAAATCCCTTTGTGACCACATGGGATATGATGATTCCAGCCTGGGATCTGAGGCACCTCTGGCCAGGTCCATGCTCCCAAACTCCAGAGGAATGGGGGAGGGTCACATCCAAAGGAATTGGGAATAGCCTTTTCTAACTCCTGAGACAAGTCTAAGGATTATCTGGGACATTTCCAGCCGACCTGGTCCAAAACCAGCATTTGTTTAATTTACTGCTACAGATATAAGCAGCGAGGACCAAAGCACACAACAAGGGAGGGGGGACATTCATTGCAGGGCCCCACTGGGTGCTGATCTCTAATAGCAGCTTTTGGGTATTATCAGGAAAAACAGATCATATTCTCCATGACTGAAGTACAAAGCTGTTCCCCTCAAGAAATCGCTGTTCTCTTCACTCTGGAGGGGGCTTTTGTGGCAGTGGAAATATGGACTTGAAATTTCTCCACCTCTGCACCTCAAAGCAGAATGAATGCCCAGTACGGACTCCAGGAAAGTTCCTCATTGTATTTGCCAGTTTGGTACCAGTTCTGTCATAAAATACCTGATCCTGGGAGGTGATGGGGAAAGAGGACTTCTGGTACAGTGATGTCCCAAAATCTTGGCGATTTTCTCCAACAGTTATCAGCTTCATCTTCAAAAACTCCCTAAAAGACAAAGATTGTAACATTTTGTGCCACCTCTCTCCCAGTCTGCTGCAGGCAGGACCCCACAGCTGTGAAGGTCCAGCATTTCATTGCATATCAAAGAATACAGAGTAGGAAAGGAGGTGTCTCGTACACAACAAGAGCTCAAACCAAACATCCTTGTGCTTCCCAGATGCTCTGGACAGGATCTGGAATTCAGGACACTGCCAAAGTTTGGTTGGAAGGCAGGTCTGGGAGATAATTGCATGGGAAAGGAAGGAGAAAGGGCTGGGAGGTTGTGCAGCCTCAATGCCACACCTGAGGGACATGAGAGAGGAGAGTTCATGGGTTATGGAGAGGCATCTGGAAGAAATCCAGGTGAGTGTGGGCACTCACTGCACACAGTGTCCTTTATTCTGGCCTGACTTTCCCTCTCTGGGGATGTCACAACAAACCCCTGCAGCTCCACAGGCTGGGGCAGAGTGGTTGGAAAGCTGGAAAAGGGTCTTGGGGTGCTGGTGACATGAGCCAGGTGTGCCCAGGTGGGCAAGAGCCCAATGGCTCCTGGGCTGTCCCAGCTCTGGGGTGGCAGCAGGGCCAGGTCAGTGCCCATCCCCTGTGCTGGCACTGCTGGGGCACCTCCAGTGCTGGGGGCAGCTCTGGGACCCTCCTGACAACAGAGACCTGGAAGGGCTGGAGCGTGTCCAGGGAAGGGAATGGAGCTGGGGAAGGATCATGAGCACCAGGAGCGGCTGAGGGATCAGCCCTGAGATGAAAAATTCTTACCCCTCCATGCCCTCGACTCCCCAGATGTGTCAGGAGCAGCAAGATTCCTGCACTTTTCCATATAGATCATCAAGTCTGGGCCACAAAGTCTGGGCCTCAGGCAAATGCTTTTGAAACGGGGTCTTTGAGGCTGGGACATGGAGGAAGAGGGAGAGAAGAGTAGGATATAGGGATGAGGCTGCAGAGAGCCTGGGATAGTGGGAGAAGCTGAGAAGAAACCGAAGGAAAGAAAGAAACTGAGAGGAACTCCTTAAGGGTGGGAAGGGAGACAGAAATAAATACCAAGGGAAGAATTCCAAGGGATTTTAACCCACACCAGGGCCAGAGTAGAACAGCAATCCTGGAAAAACGATCCTTCACCTATTAGGGTGGGGAACAAACAAGTGAAGAAATTACATAGAAATACTTCTCTCCTGCTAACACCCACCCCAGGACAACCTTTTGACAAATCAGGCTCCCTGCTCCTTTTCATCAATCTGCCAGCTTCCATTTTAGCACTTTCCCCTATAATTTTCCCTCGTTTGCTGCTAACAAACAACTTCTGGAGAGGACAACTGCAGCTCAGTCCAGGGCATGGCTGCTTTTTGTGCTGTCCCTCACCTGCCCGAGGAGCGATCTCCTGCCACGTTACAGCACAAGGTAGGTAGCAGCTGCCTCCACCTAGACCAGATATTCAGTGGGAATTTTCTGGAGACTTTTCCAGTCTTTGGTACTGTAGGAAAGCTCATGGAGAAGGTCAGCATGGCCACACACAATCTGCATGCTGGGACTAGGAAACAAATGAGTAAAACCAAAGAAATGGGTTGAAAAGGAGCAAGAAATGGGTTGAAAAGGAGCAAGAAGTGGGTTGAAAAGGAGCATGGGGTGAGACAACAGGACCAGGTTTCTCCTGGTAGGATAAGTGGACACTGGGGAGGTTCTGAGGATGGGAGCTAAGCATTCCCAAGTGGAGGAAGAAGGGGTTGGATATAATTCAGCAGGACTGGTGTGGGTGGCACTGTCCTGCCCTGTGGCAGCACCCAAGTGCCACCGGGAAGGGGGACACTGCTCCAGGGTTTGCTGGGGTACCCCTCAATAGATTAAACTGATTTTTCCAATTCTCTGCCTACAACTTAACAAATCCTCTGACCACGGTGTGCATGTGCATTTTAGCTGTCTGTGAATCTCTCTCTCTCTCCCCAGAACAAGCCAGGACCCGAGCGCTGCAGTAAAGTGGAGATTTTCTTCCCAAGCTGAGCACTCTCCCAAGTACTCCAGAGAACCTTAAGCAAACAATGATATTTACAAGCACTGGTAGTGCTGCTGCTTCCTTCAGCTGTGGATTTGGAAGTGTCTGTGGGATAAGTGTGCCACGATAAATTCCCTGTCTCATTGACTCCACGGTGGGTGAGCAAAGGAAAGCTCCAGCCCAGCTCCTGCTTTCCAGGGAACAATTCCTTCCCAATATCCCATCCAACCCTGCCCTCTGGCAGTGGGAAGCCATTCCCTGTGTCCTGTCACTCCAGACCCTTGTCCCTAGTCCCTCTCCAGCTTCTCGGAGCCCCTTTAGGCACTGGAAGGAGCTCTAAGGTCTCCCTGAAGGTTTCTCTTCTACAGCATGAACAGTCCCAGCTCTCTCAGCATCATCCCTTGATGCTTGTGCTATCACAGGCTTCATGGGGGAATCCTGTTCTTCCAGTGTGTGGAAAAGGTAAGGACAGGGACACGGGCTGGCAGTGAATGACAGCGGTGTCCCCAGACCTGGCATTGCCAGTCAGTGTCAGTGGGGAGCTCACAGAACAAAGTGTAGACGAGAGAAAGGAAAACCAACGTGTAATTAAAGAGCTAATGAGCCCATCTTGGCTATTTTTAGAGCTCTTTTATTTTCCAGTGGTTGCTCAAACAGCCCCGAAATGACAGTACTGGGTCAGCCTTGAAAGTGCAGCTCCACTTTGAAAAGTGAGCAATGTCCTTGTGGGTTTCCCTCTTTATTCCTGTTCAAAAGCCCTAAATCTAATTTGCTGTGTTTACAAAGCTGAGCCCTGCTGGGACTGCGAGCAGTGCTGGTTCTGAAATCTTCAGAAGGAACCTCCATCCTGCCATGAGAATATCCCAGACAGCCAGGGCTAATGAATAAAACGGGCTGGAAATTGGCTGCATTAAAACAGTTTAAAACCCGTTGCAGGTCTATTTGCTTTCTTCACTGCTGACCTCTGTTTGCTGCTGCTGGATCCTGACAAGTCTTCAGCACATAATTCCTTATGAATAATATATCAAACACGCTCTGCTGGGCCTGGCATTTCCTCCTCCTTGTGGAAAGCGATGAACTTTCCTTGCAACCATTTGCAAATCCAAAAAAAAAAAAAAAAAGATACCTGGGGCAGGGATGTTTTGTTTAATTTTACCAGTTTCTTCCTGATATTTTTTTGTGGGTCCTGTTGAAGTGAGCTACCGGCATTGCTTTTGTGCTGCTCAATATTTCTTTTTGTGCTTCATGACCAGAGGAGTGATTCCTGCATCTACCAAAGTTCCATTTTCTTCTCATCTCATGTGAGTGGTAAATAACTTTCGAACCCCTGGCAATGAATGCCGTGTGCAAATGAAATTTGCTGCCCAGTTGCTTCTCAGAAAAAGAACACAACGATGGTGGAAGGGGATTAATTTCGAAATATGAACCAGCATCTGCAGGAAATAATTTTCTTTTCCTTTCCCATCCCAGTATGAGCAAAGCAAGCGAGTGTTTTGTGGGATTAAATGGGACACTTTATTTTGCAGAGTGAGCTGCACTTTACAGAGGAGCAATTAGCCCAGGGTTGGGTTTGTGGTTAAGTCATTGCATCAGGCCTGAGGGAAGATGCCTTCTCAGATGGCTTCCTGAATTAATTCATAAAGTGATAAGATCTGGAGAACTGGAGGAGCTGGAGGAGCCTTTGGGCAGCCACCTATCTCCCTTCCCCATTCTGTGGTCAGGTCAAACAGTCCATCCACAACAAATGTGACCATCAAAAGAGACAATCCCAGCAGCCCTCAGCCATTCCCAGGTGTTCTGTACCCTGCCTGTTCCCCACTATGCCCAATTATGCTGATTCCTGCTTTTCCAGGTGGCAGTGGGCAAGGAAACCAATCCATCCCCAGCAGCCTGCACTGCTGGAGCTCCTGTGTGCTTTTCATTTCTGGACCAAACAAGCCCAGTTCCTCCAAGCTCTTCCTCAGACCATCTTTTCCAATCATCTGTTTGTGTCCCTTCCTCTCCCGTCTGCTCCATACCTGGTTCATTCCTGATTTCCTGAAGTGCAGTGGCCAGATAGGAGCACGTTGTTACAGCTGTGGGGCTCTTCCATCTCCGAGACTGGGAGCAATTTTCCTCTTCCATCACAGGTAACGGGCCCAGAAAGAAACTGGTTCTTTTGAACCATTTTTTACTACAGGTTTTCATTTCACTTGTTATTTTCTAGCTTTACTCCTTCCTCCTTTCTTATTTCCCCCCAGTTCTGGTGCCTTTTGGTCATTCCCACTTTCCCAACTCCGCTGGTGCCCAGATGAAAAGTTTTGCTCCCTTTTGACCCTCAGTCACCAAAACCAGCGTCATGGTCAGAGACAAAAATTGCGTTGGTTTGTGGAGGATTGTCCCCAGTGAATTATTCAGGTGGTTTTTCATCACTCTGCTGTCCTCCAGTGCACAAATATTGAACCAGTTACGGGAGAACTTCAGCAGGGTTTTCCCAGGGAGAGGAGGCAAAGTAGCTCATCCATGATTCCCTGAACTCCACCACCCTCCCTTTCCTCCCAGTGTGATCATTACTGATTCAAAGGCTGTTACGTGATAGCTCTCAAAATTTCCAGGCTGAGCTTTCCCTCAGTTACAAACCTCCCAGGAGAGGCAGAGCTCCCTCTTCCTACTCCCAAACCCGCACTGTTAAATTGTGCTGAATATTTGCTCAGGATTTCGGGGAAGACTGGAAACAAGAAACCTGCAAAGCCAAAGCCTTCAGTCTCCTGTCAGTGCTTCTTATGGGCTTTTCACCTCCTCACCTACATCAAGGTGAGATCAAGGCCAGGTTGCACAGGGCTTGGAGCAACCTGGGATAGCGAAAGGTGTCCCTGCCCACGGCAGAGGGTGGAACGAGATGAGCTTTAAGATCCCTTCCAATCCAAACTATTCCATGTTTCCATGATCCCATAAAGCCCAGGCTGATGAAACAGCAAAACCAAAAGTAGTAGTAGTAATAATAATAATAATAATAGTAATAATAATGATGATAATAAGAAGAATAATAAAACCACACTGCACTCATGGAATAGAAAGAAAATCATCAGAATTCCTCTCTGCTGCCTCTTCCGCCACGCTCCCCCCAGCGTTCCCAGCCAGCCACTGCTGAGCTCTGTGCTGGCAGCACTTCCAGGAACAGCAACCCCTCTCCCTGAGCCTGTTCCTGCTCCTCAGTGCCCCAGTAGCTGTTCTTTGAACCCCTCGTCTCCTGGCTGCAGGCACTCGTTGTGACATCCTTTGCTCCGTGGGTCACACGTTGTTAATCTCTTGCTCCCTGCCTGGCGCTTGATGGGCAGCTTCTCTCACCAGAGCTCACCTCTAATCCGTGTGCTCCCTCGAATCAGTGTCCTAAATCAAAGCTGTCTTGTCGTTTTAAGGTCTCCAGGCAGTCCTTGTCCCTGGAGCTTCCATCACACCTCTCCCAGGACTCCCTCAATAAGCATTTCTAGCCTGGCCTCAGGCCATTTATCACACAACAGCGGCCGAGTTGCCTCACAAAGGACTTGTTGCACAGCCGGGACTCACATTCTATTTCTTTCCTCAATTTCCTCCTCCTTTTTTCCCCCCCACTTTTCTATTCCTGGCCACCTCTCCTCTCCTTCCTCACATCTCCTGGGTTTATGGGGCATTGGAATGGGGCCCTTCTGCAAGGCACGGAGCTGCTCCTTAGCTGGGAAATGTAATTCTCTGCCTCCTGACTTCCAGGGGTCTCCTCCAGGTGGAAAGGGGTCGGCAAGGTGAGTATCTGGCTCAGATGTGCTCCCAACCCTCCTCCACTTTCCTGCTGTTTCAATTCCCACGTTGTTGGCTCTGTCCATCGCAGCTGGATTTTTCCCTGTGACCCCGACTCAACCTGAGAGTGGCACCAAAGGAATTCCTCAAAGCCTGAAGGGACTCTGGAGCTGACAACAATCGATAAGGAGGTGCTGGGAGGAAAATTCCCTGCTCAGACTCCGAGCCCTGGGTGATCCTTGCAGGGCTGGCTCTCGGGAAACACCTTTTTCCAAGGAAAACCCTTGGGAGGAATCGCTGGAGAACTCTGAATGCCCACCAGGCATCTTTATCCCTTTCTTTTTCAGAGCAGAGCTACATTTCAACCTCCCCAAGCACACTGGAAACAGGATTTTAGGCTATTTTCTTAGAGGGCTGGAATCACCCACAGCTGCTGTTATTTCTCTTGGCAGAAAATACATATTCAAACATTCATACATTTTTTCTTTCCTGTGACACCAGCTTTTAGTCAGGAATGCAATTGGGAAGCACAAATAATTGCCCCTGGATGGAACATTTTCTCTGCCTAATTTCACTGCCCCTGTGCATATTCGTGGACCTAATTGTTTTATAAACTCCTAATTTGCAAGAACTGTGTTGGATAATTTGGACCTTGACCTCAAGCTTCCCGTTAAGCAAATATTAAATAATAATTAAATCATGTGCGACCTCCTTTGTGTTCTGAGTTGTGATTCTTTGCCAGCTGGGAGTGAGAGCTGTGGAGGCAGAAGCGCTCTGATGCAGTCGAATATTAAGTTTCAAAACCAAACAAGAGAAAAATCTCAACCTCAAGGCATCCTTTAACAGAAATTACTTCACATTTCCACCTCCAGTGATGTCTTTATCCCACAGCGAAGCTGTTCCAAACGTGGGGAATGCTGCTCCCTATTGGAGCGATCAAATATTACACGCAGCTCTCAAACAGAAGACTTAAACCTCTCCAAAATTAAAAACAGAGCAGAATTTGTGTGAAACGGATCACACAAGTGACCACCAAACAGTCGACACATGGGTGACAACACAATTTCATTGATGGAAAAGAGTTCTTAGAGGGATAATTCATGGAAACGGCTGCGACTGCCAGGAAGAGCTCTAGGATCAGGGAATACAGGTAAAGGATGGGGGATTATTTCAGATCCAGATAACAGCAAAGAGTGGCCACTACAGAGAATCCCTGGGTGGTGGAGAAAGGGGAGGAGGAGGCTTCCTACAACGCCCTGAAAGGAGGAGGAAATGGCCTCAAGTTGTGCCAGGGGAGGTTTAGATTGGATATGACAGAAAATTTCTTCACTGAAAGGGTGGTCAAACATTGGCACAGGCTGTTCCAGCTGGAGTCCCCATCCCTGGAGGGATTTAAAAGCCGTGTGGATGTGGCACTTGAGGACATGGGGCAGTGGTGGCCTTGGCAGTGCTGGGGAATGGTTGGATTTGGAAGTTTTTTCCAATCTGAGTGATTCTATGAGGATGCTGGTGAGTGACCTGAGAGCACTGGAAAGCAGACGACGTGACACAGAGCTGGGGAAGGGGCTGGAGCACCAGGAGGGGCTGAGGGAGCTGGGAAAGGGGCTCAGTCTGGAGAAAATGAGGCTCAGGGGGGACCTTGTGGCTCTGCACAACTCCCTGACAGGAGGGGGCAGCCGGGGGGGGGTCGGGCTCTGCTCCCAGGGAACAGGGACAGGAGGAGAGGGAACGGCCTCAAACTGTGCCAGGAGAGGGTCAGGTTGGACATCAGCAGGAATTTCTTCATGGAAAGGGTGGCCAGGCACTGGAAGGGGTTTCCCAGGGATGTTTTGGAGTCCCCATCCCTGGAAGTGTCCAAGGAAGGACTGGACGTGGCACTCAGTGCTTAGGGCCGGTGACGAGGTGGGGATTGGTCACAGGATGGACTCAGTGACCTCGTTCTTTTCCAACCTAAATGATTCCGTGATTCTGGGATCCTGTGTGATTCTATGAAAACAGAAAGAAGCCTCATTTTTGGTCGATTCTGATCTCCAAGGATTTCCTCCTGGAGGAAAGCATTGAGTGAAACCTTTGAAAGGGAAAATCTCTCTCTCTCTCCCACCCAGTGAAGGTCTGGGCAGTATTTATTTGTTTTCACATCAGTCGAGCCTGATGAATGTGACCTGAAAGTGCAGAGAACTGGCAATAAAGTCTGGGGAGAACAAACCCTGTGAGGATTCCTGGCAGCGGGATATGGCCTTAGAAAAGCACAGAAGGACCAGTTCAATACCTTTGTTTAGAGGAGGAAGTGGGGCAGCCAGAGCAGCCAGTTTAATAGGACCTGAATATGAACTATTAAAAATAAATCATCAAGATAATTATAAATTTAGAGATTTGCCAGGCTCAAGCTCCATCGCATCAATGTAACTTTGTTGACAGAAGGTGTCTTAGAGAGGAAAAGACGCAGATAAAATGTTTGTTTGCTTTGTCTGTGAAGAAAACACAAATAAACCATATAAAAACTGTCTCACATGGTGTTCCCAAAGCAAACAGGGAGCTGTAACATAAATCCAAAGGCACAGAGGCAAAGCAGTGGGAAAAGCTGAGCCAGGGGAGCTGTAACCCAGCTGCCATCCAGATGGGAGGATGGATGGAAAAAGAGCAGTGGGAAATCTGTCCTGATCCTCTCCTGTGAGGAAAAGCTGAGGGAATTGGGCTTGTTCAGGCTGGAAAAGAGAAGATTTGGGGTGACCTAATTGTGGCTTTCCAGTGCCTGAAGGGAGTCTACAGGAGAGCTGGAGAGGGACTTGGGACAAGGGATGGAGAAACAAACACAGGGAATGGCTTCTCACTGCCAGAGGGCAGGGATGGATGGGATATTGGGAAGGAATTTCTGGCTGTGAGGGTGGGGAGGCTCCAGCACAGGTTTCCCAGAGAAGCTGTGGCTGCCCCTGGATCCCTGGGAGTGTCCAAGGTTGGACAGGGCTTGGAGCACCCTGGGATAGTGGAAGGTGTCCTCGATGAGCAGTGACCAGAGGGCAAAGAAGGTCAATGGTATCCTGGGGTGCACCAGGAAGAGCATTTCCAGCACATCAGGGAGTGATCCTGCCCCTCTGCTCAGCCCTGGGGGCACCTCTGGAGTGCTGTGTCCAGCTCTGGGCTCCTCAGGACAGCAGGGACACGGAGCTCCTCCAGCAGGGCCAGAGAGGGTGACAAAGATGATGAAGGGCCGGGAGCATCTCCGTGATGAGGAAAGGCTGAGGGAGCTGGGGCTGTTCAGCCTCGAGAGGAGCCCCAGCTGAGAGGGGCCCTCATCCCTGGGTGTCCCTGGCTGCAGGGAGGGCTCAGGGCAGGGCCCAGGCTCTGCTCCGGGGGACCCAGCAATGGGACAAGAGGAATGGGCAGGGACTGATCCCAGCAAGTTCCACCTGGACATGAGGAGGAACTTTCCTGTGCAGTGACCGAGCACTGAACGGATTGTCCAGAGAGTGGAGTCTCCCTCACTGGGGATATTCCAGAGCTGTCTGGACTCAGTCCCGTGCCCTGTGCTCTGGGATGGCCCTGCTGGAGCAGGGAGGTGGCACCAGAGGAGCCACTGTGGTCCCTTCCAACCTGACCCATCCTGGGCTCAATCCTCCCATTATCAACCTCACTCAAGGTACTGAGGACACTTGGGACATTTCCAGGTGTCTCCAGCTGGGAAAGAAAAGGAGAAACACCAAATATCCATAATTCAGAACAGCACAACAAAGTGAAAGGACACAAACACTGATTCAGGAACGGGTAAAAGACAGAATTAACACACCCCACGAACACAGAATGTAAACCCCCTACAGAGGACTTCTATAAAAGGGATATTGAAGGACAAAATATTGCATTTGGATGCAAAGTGGAGGATCCAGAGGAAGCTGCCTGAAGAACTCAGTCATATCTTGGGTGCTGTTCTTGAAATAAAACAACTGAAGAGATGCTAAGAAACCCCAGAAAACATGAACAAACAACGGCTTAAGAACGTAACGACAAAAATTATTCCTGTATAGAAGAGCTTTGATCCAGCAACTCATCAAACAGGGGTTGCTCCACTCCTCAAATACAATTTGTGGCAGAAAGGAAAAAATAATCCTTTTTCTTTTTTTTTTTTTTTATTTCCCACGCATTTCACAGAAACGCAGGAAGGGGATGTTGCTCAAGATGCCTCTGTGTGTCCCCTCCCCTCCCCCCTTCCCTTCCACGACGGGGAGATTTGGGAAATCCAGGGACATCCACAGCCGCAATTCCCTGGAATATTCGCCCTGCCCGTGCCCCTTATTTCCAACCACACACAGCGAGCGCTGCTCATCCCCTTCCCCCGGCGCGGGAACAGCCCATACACAACCGAGACGTGTTTTGAGACATTTATGAGAATTCCAGCAAATTTGCAAAACTTTACTTTCATTTTTTATTTTCCTTTTGGTGGCCGCTCCGCTCGCCTGTTTTAAAACTTTTTTTTAATCAGGCGCCGTTCACGCCGCCCTTTTTTATGCGCCGGAGGTCACGAAAGTCCCCGTGCAGGAAGGGAGGCCCCCAAGATGGCGATGCTGGCGGAGCGTGAGTGCCGATCCCGGTGGGAATGGCGCGGGAATGCCGCGGGAATGGGAGCGAAGCGGTGCCTCGGGAGCGGTTCCAGACCCTCCCCACAGCCCTGCCTGAGGGGTCCGGGCTGCGCCGCCCCGCCCCATGGGTGCGGAGGGCCGCATAAAGGGGTTCGGGGGGTTCCGGTGCTGGAGAAAGAGGTTTCAGAGTTAATGAAAGGGGAGTGCAGAGACTGGGAGAGGTGGGATGGGGAGGTTCCTCTGTCCATGAAATGGGGTCCAGGGGTCCCCTGTGTCAGGGGAAGGGGGCGTCATGGGGTGAGGAGACCCCGGGATGGCCGGGAAAAGGGTTCAGGGGGCCCTCGGTGTTGAAGAATTGGGGAGCTGGGGGCTGGGAAGGGCAGGAATGAGGGTCCAGAGGGTCCCAGTATTAAGGAGAAGCGGGGGTCTGGGAAAGGCAGGGTTGGAGGTCCAGAGAATCCCAGTGTTTAGGAAAATAGGGGATCTTGGAGCTGGGAGAGCCGGGCTGGGGCCAGAAAAGGGCCTGAGGAGGTTCCCGGTGTTGAAGAACGAGGGATTTCGGGTCTGAGACGGGCAGGAATGGGGCTGCGGGGGATCCTAGGGTCAAGGAAAAGGGGAGCTGGGGCCTGGGCTGAGGGCGAGAAAAGGCTTCAGGGGTCCCTGGAGTTGAAGGATGAAGGAGGTGGGGGTTGGGAAAGGCAGAAATGGGCATCTGAGGGGTCCCAGGGTTAAGGAGATGGGGGGTGGAGGCTGGGAGAGGTGGGAGGCCGGGAAGGGGGTTCCAGGGGGTACTGCTGAAGGATGGGGGGGTGCAGGGGGTCCTTTGTGGGGTCTGTCATGTCCCAGGCAGGGCAGGAGCAGTGGGAATGTCCCTTGGACACCTTCAGGTGTCCTGTCAGTGGCCCTGTGCCATCTCTGGCCATGGGCTGTGGGGTGTTGGGGACACCCAGGGGACGTGGCAGGGTGTTGGGTGCTTGGGTCACTCCCAGGGCAGCGCTGGAGCTGAGCTCAACCTCTGCCAATGCCCAGCTTTTAGAGAGCCTCCAGAGGAGGCTTTGGAGGTGGGGAAGGGTCTGGAGGGGCCAAATGAGGAGGGGCTGAGGGCACTGGGTTTGTTCAGCTGGAGCAGAGGGGACTGAGCTCAGACCTCACCAGGGGCTGCAGCTCCTCCTGAGGGGCAGCTCCGATCTCTGCTCCCTGGGACAGGGCCCAGGGAACGGCTGGAGCTGTGCCAGGGGAATTTGGGGTGGATATCAGGGAAAGGTTCTTCCCCCAGAGGGTGTTGGGCACTGGAGCGGCTCCCCAGGGAATGGTGACATTCCCAAGGCTCCCAGAGCTCCAGGAGTGTTTGATCACCACTCTCAGGGATGCACAGGGGGGGTTGTTGGGGTGTCTGTGCAGGGCCAGGGGTTGGGCTCTGGGATCCTGGTGAGTCCCTTCCAACTCAGGCTGTTCCATGATTCTATGAATTTTGTTTAAATTTCCATGATATTGGAAACAAAGAGTTTTGGTTTTGTCTCTGAGGTGATTGGGAACTTGGGCTCCCCATTTCTGACAGAACTTTCTGGTGTCAGGACACCCTTAATGCACCAGGGTCTGATGAATTTATTTGCTGGGCTGCAGGAAATATGGACTCTACAGGCTGATAACAAATGTGGTTTCCATTGGGAAATGAGGATGTGAATTGAGGAAAACAAATCTGCATTTGCACATGGAATTTTCTAGGTCTATTCAGTGTAAACTTTGGTGCCCTTTTTTCCAGAATTTTTAAATTATTTTAATTGGACGTGTAATAGACACATTTGGAGTGGAAGGGACTTTAAAGCCCATCCAGTGCCACCCCTTGCCATGGGCAGGGACACCTTCCACTAGCCCAGGTTGCTCCAAGCCCCATCCAACCTGGCCTTGGACACTTCCAGGGATCCAGGGGCAGCCACAGCTTCTCTGGGCACCCTGTGCCAGGGCCTCCCCCCCCTCACAGCCAACAATTCCTTCCCAATATCCCATCTAACCCTGTCCTCTGGCAGTGGGAAGCCATTCCCTGGGTCCTGTCCCTCCATCCCTTGTCCCAAGTCCCTCTCCAGCTCTCCTGGAGCCCCTTTAGGCTCTGGAAGGGGCTCTGAGGTCTCCCTGGGTCCTTCTCTTCTCCAGGTGAACCCCCCCAGCTCTCCCAGCCTGGCTCCAGAGCCTTGTCCTCCCTGTGCTCCCACACCCTCTCTGGGCACACAGCAGGGGTTTGGATGGGAACTTTTCGAAATTATAATTAAAAACTTGCTTCAGGCGTAGAATTCGTGTTGGCAAAAAGGATTAGTAATGGACCTTTTTCAGATCACAGAGTGTCTGAGTGAAGAATTTGAAGAATTTGGGCACAGCTGCCCAGGGCAGTGCTGGAGTCCCCATCCCTGGAGGGATTTCAAAGCCGTGTGGATGTGGCACCTGGGGACATGGGGCAGTGGTGGCCTTGGCAGTGCTGGGGATGGTTGGACTCTGTGATCTTAGAGGGCTTTTCCAACCTCAGTGATTCTGTGATTCCCTAAGGAAATGAGGATTTTCTCCACTGGATGGTGCTGCTCTCCCAGAGTTCCACTGCTGTCTGTGGCATCATTTTCAGAGCAGCCCAGAAAACTGGTGTTAAATTAGGAGCGGAATCTTCTAGCTGGAAGTTTGTACCTGGTTTCCTCTCCCACTCTAAAGACATCAGTGAACAAACGTTTCTGATAAATTATTGACTAATCAGTGGATTTTGTTGTTAGTTTGGAAAGGGAAGATGATTTTATGTTTTCTGTAAAATGGCATGGAGCTGTTCCTGGCTTTCTTAAATACTTCTCTAAAGATGAAAGCAAGTTTGTTTGGGTTTTTTTCCTGCATTTAACTCGCCCTATTTAAAAATCAGAGTATGTTATCCTGGCAGAAATATGAGGATTAAACCCACAATGTTTGAAATACTTGGATTGCAAGTGCTGAGAAAGGGAAGGTCTCTTAATTTCAAGCTTAAGAAATACTTGTGTCTGGTGCCCTTGTGCTTTTGTTACCAACATCCTCCCAGGAGCAAAACACCTCCGGGGCTTCTCCACAGGGAGATATTCAGGAAAAAACACAGAAATTCACTTTTGAAGTTGTGATTGAAAAGAAGGAAGCTGCTCAGCTGGGGAGCATAAGATCTCTTGGAATCCTTGAGCCAGAATTATTGAGGCTGGAAAAGATCTCCAAGACCATCAAGTCTCACCATCCCCTGGCACTGCCAAGGCCACCACTGACCCATGTCCCCAAGTGCCACATCCACATGGATTTTAAATCTCTGCAGGGATGAGTGCTCCAGCACTGCCCTGGGCAGCTGTGCCAATGTCTGACCACCTTTTATCATGAATTTTTTTCCTCATATCCAACCTGAACCTCCCCTGGCACAGCTTGAGGCCGTTTCCTCTCCTCCTGTCCCTGTTCCCTGGGAGCAGAGCCCGACCCCTCTGGCTGCCCCCTCCTGTCAGGGAGTTGTGCAGAGCCACAAGGTCCCTCCTGAGCCTCCTTTTCTCCAGGCTGAGCCCCGTGGTTCTCCATGGGGCAGCAGGGAATCCCAGTTTGTTTGGAAGTTCAAAATCACAGACCACAGTGCTGCTTCCCCACCTTTTGTTGGCAGCACAGGCAGGGCTTGGAGGAGGTGCTGCTCTCAAGGCTTCCTGGTGGGAATAATCACAGAATCCCAGGATGGTTTGAGGTGGAAGAGACCTTAAAGATCATCCCATTCCACCCCCTGCACCTTCCACTATCCCAGGGTGCTCCAAACCCCATCCAGCCTGGCCTTGGACACTTCCAGAGATGAGGCAGCCGCAGCCTCTGAGGTTAATAAGTTGTTTCCTGTAGAGAAGTGAACCAGGCAAAGGTTGGATTCCCCTCACAGCCCTCGGGCATTTAACCCACTGTAAAAGCTGTTCAGGGACTGTTTGGAGCTTCAAAGTTTCGGAAGTTTGTTAATAAAAGCCCCCACCTTGAATTCTGACAGTCTTAGTTCCGTAAAAATGAAACAAAACTGGACAAAAAATGAGTCAAACATCCCTGTAATATTCAGTCCCTCTGGCCCAAATCCCAAATCTTGTCTTTTAGGGAACGATGACTTCCTGATTACATTGAAAACACCTCATTGGATTTGGCTTCTCCCTGCCTTTGTGTGGCCTTGGGTTAACCGGTCATTTTTGATCCAGCATTTCCCATGGTGTTTAATGAAGTTTGTGATCTTCCTGTCTCCCATTCTTTGTTTGTCTTGTTTATTTAGGTTCCCTTCCTGCCTGGGCTTAGGTGCACACTTCAAGTGACTGGTTAAATGGGATGGCTGCTCTTCCTTGATTTCAAGGAAGCTGTTCCTGGTGGGAAAGGCAACATGTGGGTCTGGGAGAATGTCATTTCTTTGGGAATCCAGAAGGACAAAGGAGCCTTGATTTTCCTTTGGATCACTTAACTCCTGCAATAATTTCTGTCAGCTTTTCCGTTTTCCCATAAACCATTTTGGAGAAATCCAAAAGCTGAAATCCCATGGGTTTGTGTTCTGTCATTCCCTTTCTCTGTTCACTTACATTGGATTTTTGATTCGGCTTTTGTTAGGAAGGCAAATATTAAAATTTCTGGGTTCTGGTTAAGGGGAAGTCTGGAGAATGGATTTTGTCCAGTACTGGGAAAGCAGCATCACAATCTCCTCCTCTGTAGATTCCATCTTGAAGCCAGATGTCAAACAAAATTGGAATAAATACGGAATTTACACCTAAATGGTAATCCTTAAATCCTTCCCTGAACTGCAGCCCATCCTGAGAGACAGCAACTTCCGTAGCAATTCTGCTTTGGCATCTTCCCATTAATAATTTAATATTTTCACTGGGTTTTTATTGTTGTTGTGGTTTTTGTTTAGTAAATTTAACCCCCAAAATAAGTTGAGTCTAGCCTAAGTTCTGGGGTGGGTTTTTTTTTTGCAATGAAGAGCTTTGGTTGAACTGATCCAATACCAGGAACTCTCTGGGAATGCCAATAGAGTCTGTTTCAATTTTCCCTTCCTGCTCCAGCCCGGAGGAAGCAGAAGTGGTCTGTGGATCCACGAAACAGCGCCTGGAGCAACGATGACTCCAGATTTGGCCAGAAGATGCTGGAAAAGATGGGCTGGTCCAAAGGAAAGGTAGGATCTAAAGGAGAATTGTGTAGCTGAAGGGTCTGAAACTGCCAGGGGACTCTCATTTGATTTATTCTCCCGAGTGCACAGAGAATTTGAGCAGTGACAGATTTCTACACTTGCTTACAAAATCTTGTTTGTGCCTCTCCTGCTTTCCAGTTTCTCTCCATTCTTTGACAATCTGAATTCCCAAGTGAGAGCAGGAGTGGGAACATTAAATCAGGTTAAAGGTTTTAAGCTGCCTTTAAACCCTCAATTCTCTCCCTGTGTTTGGTGCTCTTTAAAGCAACTCCAGGACCTGCTTTCATCTTCCACCTGGTTTAAATTTTTTTTTCTGATCTGTTCCTTGAACCCCCAAAATGCTGTGAGCTGTGTCCCTTTCCCAGCTCCAGCCAGGACCTGGGGTCCAGGGGACTGGCACTAATAACAACCTCCAGGTCAGCACAGACACCTGCAAACTGCAGCTTTAATTCCAGAAGTCCCTCAGCAAAGCTGAGACTTGGGGCTGCACATCGGAGTGTTTAGTGATAAGAATCCCCACAAACCCCCACTACCTTTAATTACTCTTCTAGATTTTGTCTCCCAGACTTTCCTTAACAGGAATAAAATTAGGATGATTCTCAATTCTGTGAATGCTTTAAAGCCTGTTGTTGGATTTAAACTGTAGCCTCAGTTGTCTCACGTTTCATACTCAAGCTGTTGGATCTTCCTTGCCAGCACTTCTACAAGAAGGATTTCTGTCTCCATTCCACTGCAAACTTGGACAAATGGAACTTTCCCTTGATCAAATTAAGGGGCAGAAGCCCATCTGGGTAGGGAAATTAAGCTGCTTATACCAGTCCTATAATTGGTTGTTCTGGAATTGGGTCAGGGCAGGATGTGTGTCCTGCTTGCTTCCATGCTTTTTGGTCAGCAGAAAGTTTCAAGGCAAGTGTTCCACCCCACTGACCAGAAAAACTCTACTTTGATTGTAACAGCAACAGTCTTTTCCAAACATGCCTCATTCCTTCAAATATTAGATATCCCAGGACGTGTCTGCTGTGTTCTCTGCACTGCAGCACCACATAAATGTTTATTAAAGCCACCACACTTGGCTGATGATTTGTGACAGATGAGGCAAAAAGCAGGTCAATACCAGGAACAGAGCTTTAAACCAAAAACTTTGCCTTTTAACTTTTTAGCCTTGATCATACAGATGAGAAAGATAACCCTGGACCTGAATATTGCTTCATATAAAACAACCCCAAAGTCGTTTGCTCCAATATTTTCATCCAATTGTGAGTGGGAATGAGGTGGAAGGAGTTGTGAATGTCCTGCTGGCTTTGGTGTGCTTCTCCCCTGCTTCTCCCTGCTCTCCTCCCATATAAATTTGTTCTGGATTGTGTGTTCCACGTGGATCTGCCTTACTCCCATTACCCTTGCCAGTGACAGAGGGGTTTTTGGGGAGGGACATGTTCTTCTTATGTAGTGTCTTGTTTGAAAACTGGAAACGCTTTGGGCTTGCTTAGGAGTGTCAGGTGGCTTCCTGATTAATCACCCAACTACTTAAAGTTGTTGCTATTTTAGTGTTTATAATGCTTTGCTGGAGGCTTAAGTAGTGAATTTAAAAAACTTTGTGTGTTGTGTGGTAATGCCTGTGAATGAATTCAGCTACAAGCAGGCAAGTTAATAGGAAGTTGTGATTTCTTGCTGTATTTCTTTGTGAACTATCTGACAGTCCAAAAGCTCTAATTGCTGCTGTTAAATCCTTACATTTTTACCCTCAAATCCTCCTTAGGGTCTCGGGGCTCAGGAACAAGGAAATCCGGAACATATCAGGGTGAAGGTGAAAAATGACGTGCTGGGATTAGGAGCCACCATCAATCACGAGGTGAGCACCAGACCCAGGGCAGGGAATGGATCCCATTTCAGCAAAAGCACAATTATTTGAATGCAATATTAGTGAAATCTGTTGTCACAGCTGGTGGTAGCGCATGCCAAACAGGATTTTTAGGACTTTCCAAGGCAACCCTGATAATTAATCTCACTTTGGGGTGACTGTAGGAGCTGTTGTTGGTTTTACCACCTGTGGAGCTTCCCAGGGTCCCTCCCACCAACAAGGATAGGATATAGCCAATTAATTTACTTCTGAGAGTCTTAAAACCTGGTTTAGTAAAACTTGTGTTAGTTCTGAAGGCTTCTGCCTTGTATTCATGTGGGTGATATTTACAGGACAACTGGATTGCTCATCAGGATGACTTCAACCAGCTTCTGGCTGAGCTGAACAACTGCCATGGACAGGGTGAAACAGGTAGGTTCATGCTTGGCTCAATCAGATGCTGGAAGCTCAGCAGAGTTTCCATTCTGTGTCTTAAAAGAGTAGCTGAGGCCCAGTTTGGGCAGCAAATAAGGTTAAGAACTCCTCCTTCTTCCCCAAAATCCCTGGGAGCCAAGGGATGTGTTGCCATCCATGACCATGGATTTGTAGATCTCAGTGGATCAGTTTTGCTCTCAGGACTCAAAGAAAGGCTTTTTCTTGAGGAAAGAAAACATAAAATATTGAACTTGTTTATTTTATCCAGGATCACAGTATTTGGGACGCTTTTCCTGGGCTGTACCCACAGGAACATTTATTTCTTTATGGAGCACCCAGACTCTGTCTGAAGGCTCCCAACAATCACTCAGCACTGCGATGCTTTGCCTTCCTTTTGCTAATGGACTGTCACATTTGGCTTCCATGCTCCAGTGGCTTCTTAAATACCTCCTTTTCCTGTCCTTGGAGAGCTGCTCTGTAGCTTTTGCCTCAGAGTTCTGCATCTCTGCTTTGAGTGTGGTATAAAGTGATTTTTGTAGCCCTGGTGTTGGGCACACAAGTGGGGAAACTTTCCCAAAAGGGCTATTTTTAAAGTCTTCTATTTTTGAAAAGCTGCTTACAAGTTGACCTTGCTTTGTGAAAATGAAGTTGGGAAGTTGTGGTGGGTGTGAGCTTAGAGAAAGAATTGGTTTATCAAATGATTTATCGTATCTCCTTTAGTTAAACTCATGTTTAAACTCTGATTTTGTATCTAAACAGCTCTATAGAGTGTTGTTAAACCAAGGGCTCCTGTTTGGACACAGCCTGTCCATGTGCTGCTGGGGCAGAATTGCCAGCTTGGTGAATTTAGCAACTCTTCGTTCATTCATTCTTAACCCTTGAGCACTGAAGGTTTTCTAGGAGAAAAAATGTAGAAAGAAGAGGAGGAAAATCAGTTAGCAAGGAAGTTTTCTAATCCTGGAGAACTAGGATTAAAATTCAGAGCCTGATGCCTTAAAACCCCTTTTTTAACTTGCTGTGCAAATTGTCCTTGTGGAATCGTGAGGCCACCCAGGACTCGGTGCTGTCACTCAGCTCCTCCAGAGGCAGGAGAGCATTTCGTGGGGAAATTCCAAAAGTTCCTGTCTCCCTTTGGAACTAAATCCTACCCAAGTTGCAACTTGAGCCCTGTGTAGCTGGTGGGAAACCTGCAGACTGATGAGCAGAGAGCTGAAATGACTTGCCCAGGGCCACGGTGAGTCAGCAGAGGCAGGTTCAGGGAGCAAGGCTTGGTCCTGAGCTCTGCACTCTTCCCTGTGTCACCTCATGCAAAGTGACCCTTGAAAACTCCCATTTCTTCCCGTTTCACTCAGTTCTTTTGGTCCTTTTTGGAGCTCGGACAAGTTTTCAATCACTGAGAACAAATTTGGGTGCACCTTGAGAATTCCAGGTCAGAGTCACATTTGGTGATTTACAGAAAGGCATCGCTCTGAAACTTGTTTTTTTGGCAATTGTTGAAGCTGGCAAAACTCATCCAGAAAAAACTCTGCCTGCAGCTGTGCTGCAGGAGCAAATGTTACATTATTGGCCATCCTCCAGTTTCAAACTGCATTAAAAGTCAGCTGAAAAACTTCATTGTTCTTAAAGAACTGGTGCAGTTGCCAGAGCTGGATTGCAATTAGAGGTTGGAAAGGAAGAGACCTGTGGGGGTTGATGCCAACATTCAAATACCTTCAGTGTCTGTAGTTTTAGCTATCTTTTCCTTTTTCTCTAGCTGAGCACCCAGTGAGGGCAGGTTTAGATTAGATTAAATGTTAGGAAGAAATTAATCTACTAGTGGTGAGGCCCTGGCACAGATTGCCCAGAGAAGCTGTGGCTGCCCCTGGATCCCTCCCTGGGAGTGTCCAAGGCCAGGCTGGACAGGGCTTGGAGCAGCCTGGGATAGTGGAAGGGTTTGGGACTACGTGGTCTTTTCCCACCCAAACCATTCTGTAATTCCTGGCTCTTTTGCTGGGATCCTCAGTGATGGTGACTGTTCCTTTCCCATTGATAAAATATGGGAACAGCACCCTGCCTGGGCTTTGGCACATCCACCTCCATCGGATTTGCTGCAGAAATGCCACTTTGGTGGCTTTAGTGCCCTGACTAAATTGCTCTGAAAAGCACATTAATATTCCTGCAGCTCTTGCTCAGTTTGTCCGAGGATTTTCCAGTCCCTGGAAGACACAGGGCTGTATTTCCCTGCCCACTGCAAGTGCCAGCACGTTCCATAGTGAAATTCCTCCCTGCAGGCACGAGGCGGTGCTGCTGCCCCTTTCCCTGTAGGAATAACGTGGAGGAAGAAGCTCTGTGGAAACCCTTTGCTGTGTAATGCTCCTTTTGCTACCAGGAGGTTGGAAACCAGGCTCAAAAGTGCTGCATCTCTGTCAGGATATTTTAGTTATGATCCTTGCTTTCCCCACAGACCCTTTTATTGATGATTTTTTTCTTAAAAACTGATTTGCTGGTCCTTTCTCTTCCCATTAGGGCTTGATGTGTGAGTGAGAGAATAGATCTCAGCCTGCTGGCCCTCAGCTCTCCCACTGCAGGCTGAGGATTTCACTTTTAGCCCAGGGATTCTGTCATCAGGTGGCACTGCCTGTCAAACAGGGAAGTGCTGGAATTCCAGTGTCAGAAAAGCTTGGGCTGTACAGCTTTCCAGGGTGGGATCATATAAAAAAAGTGACTCAACTTTGCCCTCGGGGTATGGGTTGATTTCCCTACCCATTCCACTGGGAGGAAAAAAAACATCTCACCAGAATAACCATCTCTGGAGTTACAGAGCAGAGACTCCTGTGGTGCCTCTTTTCAGGACTAGTAAGGCAGTAATTAACTGTACAACAGGTTAATTCTCTCTTTCTGGCGGTATTTTGTAAATTAACAGGCTCTGTGGCTGCAAAGAGAACATTTGTACGTCTTAAAATAACCTGCCACAGCACAGGAACATGATCTGTGTGCTGTTAAATAGTGAGGTTAATCCTTCACGTGGCTTTAACCTGGTCACAGCCTCCCAAAGTACTCCTGAGTGACTCTGGGACTGAGCCAGCCCCAGAGACCATTCCCAGAGGACAGTTTAGATGCAGTCCCTCTTCTGGAAACCTGGAAAATGAGATAATAGAGATGTGGCAATTTGTTCTAGCTGGCCTCAGGGACAGAAAAGCTTTGTCACCATTCAGTTTCCTTACACAGATGTATCAGCTTATGTCCAAATAAAGGTATTTTGTGTAGGGTTAGAAATGAAAATTCTGTGGGTTTTTTCCCCCCCCTTTTTCTTTTTGCTCAGTCAGGTTCAGTATTTTATTTCCTACTATTTTTTACATCTTTCTCAGACGCTGGTGCTGGAGATACTCTGTAAAAACAGCACTATTATTATTTTCTAACCACAGAGATGGATTTGCCTTTGACCTGGAGTACCTGTGTCTGCCTTTTCAAATTACATTGGATTGGAAATGGGAAAGAAAGGGGATGGGGCAAAAAAAAAATCAAGCATTGACATACTTCAGACAGAACTTAGAATGCTTCCTTCAATAATATTTTATGATATGTTGTTGACTGGATTTTGAGAGGGAAAGTAGAAAACACTGATGTTTAAATTTGGTGGTTAAAGTTTCTCTAACAGAGCTGCAGCCTGTTTGCTTGGGTTATGTTTTTTTTTTTTAGAGTCCTCAATGAAAAAGCAGAAAAAGACATTCAGCCTCGAAGAAAAATCCAAATCTTCCAAGAAACGTGTCCATTATATGAAGTTTGCCAAAGGTAAGAGGAGTTTTGTTGTTTCATAAGCTCTTGCCAAGATTAGAACAAACCCCGCTCAAGGCGATCTGTTGCCTTTTGGAGTCTAAATTTGGCAAGTAAAACCTGGGTTTAGAAACACCCCCTGTAGCAACTTGCTTAAAGCTCTAATTTGCTGTTCCTCTTTATTTTGGGCAATTTTGGATGGCCTTAGGCTGATGTTGGGAATAAAACAGTTCCTAAGTGAAGGAGCTGAATAAAGGAGCGAATATTCCGAGCAGTCAGGGCATGGACAAGGATGGAGCAGGAGGCAAAGGTGAGGTGGGAGTGACTGAGGCATCTGCGTGGCACTAACCCCTGCAATCCCCAGTAACCCCTGCTCAGAGATCATGTGGATGAGATCAGGGATCAGATTAAACCTGCATGAAGGAAGAGGAAAGCCCTCTTACATCGACAAGGTACTTTATGGGATAAGTTAGGGCAGCACTTGGGAGCCAGAAAAACTCTATCAAGAACTTTTGGAGTTCAGTAATCTCTTTCTTCCTCAGAGTGATGGCATTATTTGAGTCAGGCCAGGTTCTGGCCCTTGACAGTTGTTCAGTCCTGTCCCTGTTCCTCTGTTCCCCTATTCCAGGGCATGGATAGGATCAGTTTCCACTAATGGCTGATTTATTAAACTGAAAGCTCTGTGCAATGTTTTCTGACAGCAAATGCCTCTGCTAAAACAGAGTTAATTGACATCTGAATGGAGGCCAAATTTTTATATCGGGGTTTGGGATTTTTGGTGGACTAATTCGACCTTTAAGTCCAAGCTGTTAACATGACATTAAACACTTTGCGACATTAAACAATTAAATTGGTTCAGGGCTTGCAAGTACAGAGGCCATGGCCTGCTTGAGGTACTAGCAAAGAGGATTTATTTTGATTTGGATTTAACCTTTTACTAAATATAGAGGAAAAAAGAAGTGTCTTTTGAGCATGTAAAATACAGCTCAAGGCTTTCCATATTCCCAATATCCCTGATTTGTTTGGTCACGTTTCCACAAGGCAGCTCCTCATTTGCTTGTACCCTCTGTGGCCTGACACGGGGAAATTGTCCTTTTTCAGGGAAAGAGGAAAAGTTATTTGAGAAAGGCTCATGCTGTCGTGGCCCTTGTTGTTGAAGTCCAGTCCTGCTTCCTTTCAGACTAAACAAGACAAGCTCACACAAAAGCGGGAGAAGGGAACAGCGACGGCACCAAACGCGGCTTCCGCTCCCGGGGCTGGTTTGGAGCCTCGCTGCTGGAGGAACAGCCACCCCTGGATCTGGGAAATACACCCCAACCTCAGATTAAAACACTGATTTCAATTGCTTTTCTAGTAGCTGCTCCCCTGTGATGCTGCAGGCGATTTGGGCTGACAGCTGAGTCGGTTTTCTGAGAGGGAAGGAATGGGGGATGCATCCAGGGGGAGGCACGGAAAGGAAGCGTAGCCTGAAAACAGGAGCAGGAGGATTTTAGGTGTCACAGATTCCAAGCCTTGGCCAAGATATAGCTGAAAACAGACCCAGTCTCATACAGCTTGTTCGGACAAAGCCATTTAGAGGCTGTGCAGTGAGGCAGCAGGAAGCTGGGGAACACTTGCTCCTCTAGGCTCATGGGTCTCTTTACCCTCTGGGGGCAGTTAAGGATCCCAAGAAAAATAAACAGGTTGAATGGTCAGATTTAGCGATTTTTGTTTTGTGTTTTTTTGGCCATTACAAGATTCATTTTGAGGTCAGTGATTTTGGAATCAGAAAATCAAGTGATTTAAGACCCCAGCAGACTCTTAACAAGTTGACCTGTCTGGGCTAATGTTGTTTCTTCAACTTTTGCTGACCTTTTCCAAAAGAATTTTCTGACAGAAGCAGTGGACTACTCAACAACTCCTGCACTGTGGAACTGGCTAAACCTTTGCCTGTATCTCTGAGTCTCACATCACACCCTCCTGCTTCCCCCTCTCTGCTCCATGTCTGATATCCAGCTCGCCACACAACAATCAGATGGGAATAATGGCCCTCCTGGAAATCTTTGCTTCACCACTGAAGTGGTTTTGAGCTGGAATAATCCAGTGTGTGGCAGAGGTGGCAGTTCTGCTTTTCAGAAGCAACATCAGAAATCGAAGAAATGTCCCCAGTGAGTAAAAATGGATTTTTTCTCATTGTGTGGAGGAGCTGTAACTCCCTAATTCTGTCAGAATTGGAGAATCCTCGCGAGAATCCGAAGATCCCGGTGCATACACACATTTCCTCGTGTGTACCTTCATTTAGTGGCTTTAGCATAGAACCACAGCATGGTTTGGGTTGGAAGGGACCTTAAAGCTCATCTCATTCCAACCCCCTGCCATGGGCAGGGACACCTTCCTCTATCCCAGGTTGCTCCAACCTGGACTTCCTGATTTTTGTTGACCTCCAAGAGCAATTCCTCTCTGTCTGTGGGTCACTGTTACCAAAATGCATCCTCAGATGTGAAGGTTTGGTGGTTTTTTTCCTCTCTTTACCCCTTCCAGGTAAGGATCTCTCATCACGCACTGAACAGGACCTTTCCTGCATTTTTGGGAGAAGACAGAAAAGTGCCAAAACCCAGGTAAACAAGAATCTTCTCCTTTCTCTTGTTTCCTTGTTTATTATCCCTTAAACAAAACATCCAAATGTCTTCTGCCAATGTGTTTTTTCTACTTGAAGGGCTGTGCTTGAACTGTGAGGAAATAAGAATAAACTTAATCCCTGGTTTTGTGGATTGTTGTGGTGTAACTTCTTTGGAGTTCGGGAACTCCAGTATTTTAATGTTTTCTTAGGAAATGTACATCACAAAGAAGAATGTTGCTTGACCTGAAAGGTCAAAGATTGGACTTGATGCTCTCAGAGGTCTTTTCCAACCTTAATGATTCTGTGAAAGATCCATGAATATCCAAAATAAAATTGGACATTCGGTAGCAACTGGGCAATCTCCACAAACTGCCCCTGTTTTCACAAAAATTGAGAAAGGCTGAGCAGCTGCAAACGATTCAGAGGTGGCCTGAACGGTGATAAATATTTGATGAAAAGGCCTTTCCCCTGATTTTCTGTAATGAGATCAAGGTTTGGGCCAGCTTTTATTTTATTCATGTGTTCATTAGCATCTTGCTCTTGCAGAGCACAGACCTGCTCCATCAGTGGATAAAATAACTGGGACATGACCAACACATCCAGAAGAATTCCTTGGAAAAAATAGCATCTGGAAAAGCACAAATGAATGTGTTGCAGGAATTGCCCTGTCATTTCCAAGTTCTTGGAAATCTCTGGTCTTAAAGGAAAAATGGGGCTTGAGTTGAGTGGAAATTGAGTGGAAATTTCTGTAGTGTTTGACACCTTGCTCCTTGTGTTCTTGGAAATTTTTGTGGAACTTTGCTGTAGGTCACTGGGAGCTGAAATAAGGATTTGGGAACTTCCAGTCTGTGAGAGCTCTGTTGGAGCTCTCAAATCCTGTGGGTGAACTTGTGCCAGGGAGCCCTGTTGATTCTGATCACCTAAATATGCCATGGACCTGCTCCTTGGCTCCCTTGCTTGTCAGATCAGTGGGAAGCAGGACAAACTGGGATTTAAAGCAACTCAGCACTGTTGGGGTTGAGGGAGCAGATTTTGCCCACCCTTGTGTTGTCTCAAGTAGCTGGTCTTGTTTTCTCTGGGTGTTCTGCATCTTTTGAAATTCAGAGTTGGAAAGTTGCTTCTTCTGGGACTTTTTCCTGCAGAACATTTGCTTTTTCGTGGATAAACACTGCAGATCACATGGATTTTATGAAGGGTGTCTGAAGTTTGTGCATGTTTTTGCCAGTCCCTTGACAGATGCAGTGGTTGGCTGATGGCTACTGTGCAGATTTCCTGAAATGGTTAAAGCTTCTTGCAGAAAAGAAGCTGTTCCTTCCTAAGCACCCAAATTTCCCCATGCAAATCCAGGCAGGAGAGAACAGAATTTGGAGCTGCACTGTCATCTTCTGGCTGCTGCTGAGCAGCCACAGGGAGAGGAAGCCAGAGGCAGCACAATTGCTTCCCCCAGCTCCCCCTTCTCCTTCTCTTCATGGATCAGAGATCTGTAGAGTTTGCACAGAACAAAAGTGCATTGCTCAGGCCCTCCAGCTCTGAGCAATTGCATTTCACTGCACCCATGAACTCTTAGGATCCCTTTCCATCATGTTCCAGAGCCTGGTCCTTAAGGTGGCACAAAGGGAAGTGCCCCACAAGGCTTTGCTGCTGAGGAATTCTCTGTGTTTGCATTCTGGTTTGAAATCCCCGAGCTCTGGGCATTTCCCTGCTGTGGCACAGAGCTCACTGCAGGAGCAGGAAAGTGCTGCCATTCTCTTGGAACTGAGTTGTTCCTGTGTGGAGATGATGTAGGAAGAGCCTTGGTGCCCAGCAGAGCTCTGGGTTTGCCTCCAGGTTGTGGTAGGCTCCAGTTCCCTTCTAATTTCAGCTCCTACAGCCCTGGGCTGGTTTCCCTGTTCACAGGATAAGGATTTCCATACCTCCATAGGAGCCAGAACTGCTCCTATCAATGGATCTGATTGCAGGTTCCTAGCTGTGGTTGCAGTGCAGATGATACATGGAAATAACTCTGCTGACCCTGGAAAAGCTGCAGCAGTGACAGGAATCTCATGGATTTAATAAGACCAAGTGCTGGTGCTGCATCTGGGTTGGGGCAGCCCCCAGGATCAATCCAGGCTGGGAATGAGGGGATGGAGCAGCCCTGGGAGTGCTGCTGGGTGAGAGCTGGACATGAGCCAGCACAGAAACCCCCCATGGGCAGCAGGGAATGGGTGGGTTCTGAATAAGGAGAGCATGGAGCTGCTGGAGCGAGTCCAGAGCAGGCACCAGGATGATCAGAGGGATGGAGCAGCTCTGCTGTGAGGAAAGGCTGAGGGAATTGGGATTGTTCAGCCTGGAAAAGAGCAGGCTTTGGGGTGACCTAATTGTGGCCTCCAGTATCTGAAAGGAGCTACAAGAAAGATGGAGAGAGACTATTCACAAGGGACTGGAGGGACAGGACGAGGGGGAATGACTTCAAACTGACAGAAGACAGAGTTAGATGGGATTTGGGAAGAAATTCTTCCCTGTGAGGGTGATGAGGCCCTGGCACAGGTTTCCCAGAGAAGCTGTGGCTGTCCCATCCCTGGAAGTGCCCAAGGCCAGGTTGGACAGGGCTTGGAGCTACCTGGGATAGTGGAAGGTGTCCCTGCCCATGACAGGGGATGGAATGAGATGATCTCTAAGGTCCCTTCCAACCCAGGCCATTCCATGATTCTATAGCTTGCAGTCCTGTCTCTGAGGCTCTTCCTGAGGTATCATCTCCCTCCTCTGTTCTCAGAGGTGCAGTTTGAGAAGCATTCAGCACACATTTGATGTGCACTGAATAACCTGCCAGCCCCCAACAGAGCTCCCATTCCACTCTCGATCTTTTGGCTAAGAATTTCAGCTTAATTCTTTTCCTCTTATTTCTGTTTGTTGGGATCAGAAAAACTTGGGTGTAACTTCATGGGAAGATGCAGGAACTGCTTTTCATAGAATCACAGAATGGCTGAGGTTGGAGGAGACCTGGAGGTCTCCAGAGGAGTCACCCTGCTCAGGGTTAGCTATGGCAACTTCTTCAGGAGTTTGTCCAGAGTTTTCATTATCAGCCTTCCTTAAAGCCTCCAGTTTAAGCCTGTGGCAAAATTACAGTGGGTGGATAAAAGAGGAGGAGAAGAGCAGAAGAGATCACAGAATTATGGAACTGTTAAGGCTGGAAAAGACCTTTATCATCATCAGCTCCAAGCCTGTTCACCACTAAACCATGTCCTCAGGTGCTATAGCCACATGTTTCTTGAACACTTCCAGGGATGGTGATTCCTCCACTTCCCTGAGCAGCCTGTTCCAGTGCCAGACAACCCTTTCCATGAAAAAATTTTTCCTAAATCCAATCTAAACCTCCCCGTTGTGGCACTGGGTCTGGCTGGTTGGCTGGTGTCACACCAAACTGCCTTTAGAAGTTAGGAAAAGGGAGGAAAAAAGCAAAACACAGGGAATTCTGTCTGTGCTTATGGTCCAAGGGGAGTCAGTGGGAGGTCTCAAGGCTCAGTGATGGTCTCTACACCAGCAAGATAATCCTGGCTCTTCTGAAGTGCTTGTCAAAGATCTGTCACCCCTGAACTGCTGCAGTGATAAACAGGGTCTCAACAAATCAGATGTGTCCCAGTTCCACTTAGTCCTGGCCACTCTTTTCCAGTGTGCTCATTAGCAATCATTTTATGATCTTGACCTGTGCAGGAGCCTTTGGCAGGAGATGCTCTGCACAAGCTTAATCTGAGCTGTCTTAACTGTGGGGCTGATCTCAGACTCACTTTTTAGCTGTCTCAGTGGCCAAGGACTGGTGGTGGATCCTTTCTCTTGTTCCTCACCAGCTCTGCAGCAGCAAGTGGGGAATGTTGAAACTTGGATTATCTACCTTATCAAAGGAAGAGGGAGTTGGCCAGAGGATTGTAAAAATTGCAAAAGAGGGGAATTGCAAAGGATGTGGAAGGAAATGCTGTTTGCCCCTGAGGGTCAAAAGGAGTTTCTCTAGAAGTAATAAAACTACAATACTGTTGTTTTGAGGGTTCTGGGATATGTGTTACTAATCAGAGGCACTTGCAACCTTTAATTCTCCTGAATGTTCAACATAACCATCCTTTTTTTAAATTATTTTTGATAAATCATGTGTCCAACTCAAACCTCCTTAATAAACTACACAGGGACCTTTGTTTAAAACAAACAAAAAAAAAATACAAATCAAAAAAACGAGGTGGGGAAGAAAACAATGGCTGGGCTTCAGAGTGGACCTAAATTGAAAACGTCTGCAGTTTTTCCCAGGGAGAGCAAGTGATCGAAAATATTGAATTATAATTATGATGCTCTCTGGAGACCTACAGTGAGGACCTGTTTTGCAGGGTAAGATCTGCCAGACTTGTTTTTTGCCCCCACTTTCCCTGTGATTTTCTCACTTGCTTAGGAACACTGGGAGCTGGGGAGACAGAAAAACAAATTCCATTAGTTCCTATCTGGTTGAACTTCCTGGAACCCCCACTATTTTTTTTACTTCTCAGAATTTCCTTCCTCCATCCAGCTGTGTTTCCTGATGAAGCCTTATCACTGGAGAAAATGCTCCTGAGTGAGGCTGAGGATTTGGGAATGAGTTGCAGACGGTCCCAACTTGGTTGCTGAACAACATGATTCTGGCACTGATTTCGCTCTGGGGGCTGGGGGAGCAGCTCTGATTTGCTCAAACCCTGCTGGAGATGCATAAAAACCTGAGTGTTTTGCATCCATCTCACATCCATGGCTCAGGCAGTTCCATGAGTAATCTGCTTCCTCCAAATTTGTGTAACTTGGATGTAAAACCTGCATAAGTTCCCTTAAGCCACCCAATCCAAGTAGCCCAAAAGTCTCAGGCTTGCAGTGATTTCTTCCTTGTTAGGCATTAGAAATGGAACTGTCCACCCTTGGTGCTTTTTCACTTTTTTTTTTTGTTTTGTTTTTTAATCAGGAAATTGTCTTCTGACACATTTTGCAGAACTTCCTCAACTGACTTGTATTTCCCAGCACTTATCAGAAAAGCATGTTGGCTAATCTTAAGGGACATAGCTGAAAATCCATTAAAGTCTGGCTCTGCCATGGGCTCCCTGGAGTTGTGGGTGAGCTGATATCATTCCCTGCACCTCGACTTTCTCTCTCCAAAATACCAATTGTGATATTGGTGTTTGTGGGGTGGCACAACTGTGACTTTTAGGCAAGTTGCAAGTTTAATCTTAGGGGTTTTTTTTTACCTGTGACCGAATTTATTACAGAGTTAGCACATAAATTCATTTGCTGCTCCCTTTTTTGGCAATGCCAGGGAAGAAAAAAAAAAACCAACCTGCAGAATAGAAAAATTAGTTACAAATTAACACAGATTTTTCACCGTTCTGCTTTGGAGACCACGGTTAGCAAGAGGTATTTGGGACTGGGAAGCAGAACAGAAAAAAAAAAAAGAGAGATATCAAAAACCTGGAGAGAGTCCAAAAGGATTTAGTAAAATGGGAGACAGGGTTAGAGGGCATGTCCTAGAAGGAGAGAGTGGAGGAACTGGATATGTTCATCTCAGAAAAGAGGCAGAAAAAAGATGACCTCTGTGCCTATAAATATCTGGGGGTCGAGGGGAGGGAGGAGCAGAGGAAGGGAAGGGACAGTAATCAGAGTAGGCAAAAGCCGGGAATGGGACTGGGGGGTGAGAACTTCAATTAGAAAGAGGAAGACACAGACTTACTCTTCAGCAGGCTTCCTCACAGTGATGTCAGCAGGGCACTGGAGGAGTCTCCTGAGGGAAATCCCAGCTCCTCAGTGAGAGATGCCGAGAAAAAAGATGAATTTAACACTTTTACACCCGTTGGGATGGGCAGAGAAAGATCAGTTTAAGTCAAACATCTCCTAAAAGTCGTTCTGTGAGCGGCTCCAGTACTGAAGTTGGATTCCTGTGGTTCTGTTGTGCTTGGCTAAAGGAGATGAGCTTGTGCTGGAATCCCTGATCCATGTCTGTGGATCTGTTGGCCTTCCCTGTCCAGTTATGAAATATTTTAGAGTCTTAACATCTTTGAAATCTCTGCTGCTTTGACCAGCATGTTTTTCTTGCTTCAGAATTTAAGTCTCAAGTGGTAGCACAAGGGGGAATGGTCTTGAGATGAGGCAGAGGAGGTTCAGATGAGATGTGAGGAAAAAATTGTTCCCTCTGAGGGTGATGAGGCCCTGGCACAGGGTGCTCAGAGAGGCTGGGGCTGCCCCTGGATCCCTGGAAGTGTCCAAGGCCAGGCTGGACAGAACTTGGAGCAGTCTGGGAGAGTGGAAGGTGTCCCTGGCCATGGAAAAGGGTGGAATGGGATGAGCTTTAAGGTCCCTTCCAACCCAAACCATTCTGTGATGTCTGTGATTATTTTCAAGGGCTTTTTACAGCCTCCCTAGTACTGCAGGAACTTCTTTGGCCTCTCCAGATCTGCTCTGCACCCCACCATGGGCTCTCACAGCCAGAAGGGTCAAAAAGGAGAGAAAAAACCAACCCAAAGCCAAGATTCTGCCAGCAGTGAGCAGTGCAAGGCCTTTGCTGTGCCTGAGGAGCAGTCAGGACGGGCTGGTGACACAAAGTCACAAGGAGGACAACAGGGACAGTACAGCTGAAGGGCTCAATTATGGAACCATGGAATGGTTTGGGTTGGAAGGGACCTTAAAGCTCACCCAGTTCCAACCCCCTGCACAGGTGGTAGAGGTGGAGCAAATCTGGCAGCACAGACCCACGGAAAGTGGATCTAAAGCCCTGTTGCTTTGAGCTGGTAACTTGCAACATCCTACATAGCAAGTCAGAAAATTAATTAGGCTCAAAGCGTTAATTTGGGCCATATTTTTAGTATTTCTCCATGCAGATGAGATTGTTTCAGGAACACCAGGAAGAATCCCTTTACCCAGCATTCTGTCCTAGTTGTGCTTTTGATAAAAAGGAGGAAGAGCAAAGTATTGATGTTTTGTTGCCTATTCTATAAGCACCTTGTTAATCAACTGGAGGATAAATTATTGCTGTTCAGTTATCAGGAGAGAGGGAGAGGAGGAGATACCTCCCAATCTGGAAGAAAAGGTGCTTTTTCTTCCTCTCCTCATTGGAGAAGAGTCTTGCCTCCACATTTGTTCCTTGGGGGGGTTGTTAAGGAACAAAAACAAAACTGGGGGGAGCTCTTTTTGATTTATCTTCTCTCCTTCCCTTTTGGTCACTTCCAGAAGCTTAAAGAGCCGAGTTGGCTTTAATGTGTTACCATTAGAGACCAGGCATTAGCTGGAATAACCCATCCTGCCTCAGAGTGAAAAATATCCCTTGATTGGCTAATTAATCAGTCAAAGGGGAATGACATGGCCCTCGGCTTGAGGGACTCTGCTGCACAGGTAAACAGGTCATTGATAAATGGTTTACCCACAAATTCATATATCAAGAAAACTTAGTCATTTTTTAACTACGCTTGGTGTGAAAGCTGTGCTGTGTTTTTTGGAGGTGGATTTTTGCTGCCTTCACTTTTCTTTGCATTCTGGGAGCTTTTAGGCTGTGGAAGTTTGCATGAGGAAAAGGCCAGTCAGAACTTTGTCACGACTGAAGTTCTTCTGTGTTCAGATTTGGAAGAAAAAAACCCTCAAGAAATTTTTTTCCCCCTCTCAAAAAGAGGAAATCATTGACATGGCTTTGTGTTGAGATTGAGTGGGTCTGAAATCAGGATGGCTCAATTGCTTTTGTCATTTCAATATCCTGAGGCTGCTCAGTTGGTCATATCCAGTCCTCAGGCACTGCATGGACAAAAAATAGATCCATAAATGGGTCTGATGAAATAATTGGGGAAAACCTATGGAGTAAGAGGCAGGTCTGTGTTGGTAAAAGGCTTTAACTGACCTGATTTCCTATTGGCTTTTGGCATCTCTCTGCTGGACCTTGTCATCTGTGTATTTTATAAAACCTTGTCCTGCAAAGGTGGTTCTCCAGTGGGATTCTTCCCTGAGATTTAAAGAAAAAAAGAGGTGGAAAAAAAGAAAATGAAAAGAGGAGGGAGGAAATCCAGCTCTAAATTAAATTGCATAAAAATGTGATCTGGAAACACTTTTTTCCATGGGCTAAATTGGGTTAAAGCAGTGGAATCATGTAAGGAACCACAAAACAATGTTTGGCATAGCTGCTTAACTGGGTGCTCAAAACAAATCATAATTGTGCTTTTTTTCTTGCAATTGTCTTTTTCTTTTTTCTCTTTCTTATTTAACTGTGTATAATGTGAGAGAGTAACACACCAGTACCTAAGAATATGGGTTTGGTTACTAGGGAATAAACCTCACCTTGTTTTTGTCCTGTGTAATCCCTTCCTCCAGGCAGCCCTTGCCATGGGCCTGAGCTTTACAGACCAGCCTTGTTTTGTTTTTCCTTTTAAAAATATTTGTCTCATCAAAGAGCTTTCCTTAAAAAAAAAAAAATTAAAAAAAATTCCAGTGCAGCAGTTCAAAACAAGGAAAAGTACCTTTTTTGATCCTATCATAACAGGATTTGTATATGGAAGTGTGAACTAAGCAGGTGGCTTCCTGTTGATTCTTAAGCCAGGTGGGCAAGTTCTTGGTGATGAGTTGGTCTCCTTCCCTGCCCTGCTTTCCCTGGGGCAGGAATGTGCTTATTCCTGTGTCTGGAGGAGTGGGATTTGGGCTGACAACTTGGAGGAATAATGCTGCTGTGGGAATGAGAGGGATACAGCAGCTTGTTCTCGCTCAGAAATCAGGGATTGGGATATATTTTATTACCCCTGAGGTGGCAGCTGGATCTACTGAAGCAGCCTGCAAGGACTGGGTGTTCACAGCAATCTGATTTTTGCTGACTTAGTGTCATTAAAGGGTGTCTAACCTTCCTCCGAGGGTGTCTTCTGATTTTTGGCTCATCAAACTGGTTATGAAACTGCTGCTTGGTTCAGATGGGTTAAACAAACCAGAAGCTGGAGCAAAAGCAATGATTCAGCCTGAGAAAGTGCTTAAAATCTAAAGAAACAAGCTTTTCCACTTCCAATCCTGTATTTCAGCTTCTCTGCTGGATTGTTCTTTCTTCAGCTTTTGAATATTTGCTTTTTTAACTCTCCAGTCAGGAGAAATATCTGGTGCTGGTTAGTGACTTGGTGGTAAAGTCCCCCACCAGTGTCCAAACTGGTCCCTCCTCTCTCTGAGCTCCCTCCAGCTGCCTGGCATGTTTGCAAATGTGGCCATTTGAACTTCGTTTGGGCTTATTTGGGTTTTCCCAAGGTTAAGAAATCCAGTGTCTGTTTTTCACTACATCTGCAGCCTTGCTCTGCAAACCACCATCAATGCCAGCAGGTCTCCTTTGAACAGTTACAGTGTTTCCATAGGGAGAGGGACAAATGTGACAAAAGTGCTGATTAATGTCATTAATTTGACCATCTGTTAATAACTGTGTGCATCCCTCAGCTGAGGAAAGAGGAAGAGGATGATGGGGAAGGCAAATGGTGCAGGGGGAAAGTTGGTGCCTTCTGTGCTCTGTTGCCTTAGCATCAGCTTTCAAAGATGTCAAGATCCTGGTGATGAGGAATTGCTGTTCTTCCTTGTGGAATACTCTGTGGGAAGGGCCTCAGATTTGGTGTTAAGGATGAATATTGTCCAATTTTGATTTCTTGAGAGGAGAGAGCAAGGACTTGTGGACCTGTTAGAATGTTGGAATCACAAGGATGCTCTGAGGGCTGGAGCCCCTCTGCTCTGGAGCCAGGCTGGGAGAGCTGGGGGTGTTCACCTGGAGAAGAGAAGGATCCAGGGAGACCTCAGAGCCCCTTCCAGTGCCTAAAGGGGCTCCAGGAGAGCTGGAGAGGGACTTGGGACAAGGGATGGAGGGACAGGACCCAGGGAATGGCTTCCCACTGCCAGAGGGCAGGGATAGATGGGATATTGGGAAGGAATTGTTGGCTGTGAGGGTGGTGAGGCCCTGGCCCAGGTTTCCCAGAGAAGCTGTGGCTGCCCCTGGATCCCTGGAAGTGTCCAAGGCCAGGTTGGACAGGGCTTGGAGCCACCTGGGCTAGTGGAAGGTGTCCCTGCCCATGGCAGGGGGTGGCACTGGATGGTCTTCAAGGTCCTTTCCCACCCAGCCCATTCCATGATAACAACCAAAACCAGCCACAGAAAAGGCAACCAAGGGGAGTTCAAGAGTTTTGCTGATTTGGGCAGAGTTTGGATACTCTACTGAACAGATTCTGAAATTTCCATGCAGACAGCAGGGTCTGAACTGTTTCCTGCACTGGATTAAGGGATGGGAATCCATCTGTGGTGTGTCATTTGTCCCTTCTCCCCTTGGGCACAGTTGCTTGTGCCCTCAGGTGTTTGGGTTTGCAGACTCACAGCGCTACAAACCCAGGGGGTGTCGGTGAGGACAGGCTGGAGGCTGGTCTGGTTCAGGAGCAGGAGATGCTGCTGTCTGTGGTAATTCCTCAGAAATCTTTTGTTGTATCCTGGGATGAACCTCCAGAAGGTTCTGCCTTGATGATGCTGGTGGAAAATGCTGGAGTCCCTCAGGATCCAGAATTCCCAGGGCGGTTTGGTGGCGACCTTGCAGCTACATCAGCTGGAGTTAAAAAGCAGCATATGCTGGATAAACTTTCAGCTCCCACGAAAAGTCAGGATCAAGGATGATTTCACCATGGGCAGTAGAGTGGACAGAGGGTGAGAAGTGTGGCTGTCCCACAGCATTCAAGATTTAGTTCTTTATTATTCCTGGTTTACCGGGGTTTATTTTAAACCTGCTCTGTTTCACCAGGAGCTGAGTTTTTCCAAGTGCTGGGATGTGTTTTTGACAGCAGAATCCAACCCAGCTCAGGGTAACACCGATCCTGTGTCACCTGTGTGGTACAGGTTGTTTTTTAACAAATGAAGGGAAGATCAAAAATATTGTCTGCCCTAAAATCCTGTTTTCCAGAATTTTGAAGAATTTAAATGTCACTCAGTGCTTCAATACTTGAAAGAAAATTATTTATTCTCAATACTTTCTTACAAAGAAATATCTAAGCTTGGGAGTAGAAGAAAGTTTCTGTACTACAAGGTAGTCAAAGGCTAATGCTAATTAGGAAATGTTTTCTAGTTCACAGAAAATACTATTTATTTTTCTTAAAATTTCTAAAAAATATATTTTCATTTCAGATTGTCAGCTTGTGTGTTTTGCAATGACTATTTGCAGTTAGAAAATAGTAATTGCTACAAACATCTTGCTGTGGTCAAGTGCAAGCTTGAAGATGCTTTTTTTGTTATTCTTCTTCATTAAACCACTATATCTCATCATGAAATAAAAAAATCTTAGATGAGGAAAAAAACCAATTTTATTTATTATTTCAGGTAACCCTTTATTTATATGTTTATTCTTTGATGTCTCATAATGTAAATGTGGGGTTTATATTTAGTGGAGAAAAAGAGGAACAGTTCAAGTAAATAAGCAGAAGGTTTTTGTTGGGTCTCTCCAAATCTCATCTACTGCTTTAACTCTTAAAAGTATTGAAAAAGCACAAAACACTCCAAGTGCTTGGAAGAGTTCTTAGGTTTAGTGAAATATTTGTAAAGTCCTCTGGGTATCAGTGCATGTGCAATTTCTCTCCAATTACTAATGGATTAAGCCACTAAGAAATTTGATATGAAATATGTCAAATGCAACATCCCAAATTCTGTCTTGATGCATTTTGGGGGGCTGCTGAATCTCTATGCCCCTGCTGTCCCATCCAAGCAAAAGCTGTTTCCTCCAACAATTCCCAAATTATTTTAGAGCTTCCAATCTTTATTGACTTGCCTGGCTCAGCTCATCCCAGTGTCAGCTCCTTAATCAGTTTGTAAACACCACATTTAGCCTGGTGAGTTACTAATTTTCTAAACATCTTCCTTTTCTAAGGCCTCAATCTGTGCATTGATGGCACCAGTTCAAAACTCTAGTTGTTCCATGAAGACCACCGTAATATATAAATTATATAAACCTCCTGGTGCTGCTCAGCTCCAATCTGGGGCAGTGATATAACAAAACATGTGACTGTGGAGTTATCCAGTTCTCAAATTGATTCCCCCTAAAAATGTTTCTCCTCCTGAATTAAAGAATGGATGTTCTGTGGGGAGCGATTCAGCCTTGGCCAAAGTGGCCTAAATTCAGCCTTTTAATACCTGTGGCTGTGCTGATGCTGGGAGCTTAAGCATTCATTTACATTTCATCTTAAGAGCAGTGAGAATGCTGGGCCAAGCTTTGAGGTGATGAGAGAAAATTGGGTAATCCCACGTCAGCAAGCGGCTGGAAGAGGAAGTTTTTTGTTGGAACTTGCACACTGAGAAGGCACAATGTCCCTGTTTTAACTTCTGCCTCGCTAAGCCTCCTATTAATCACTGCTTTTGAACTCCTCTCTCCCAGCCCCTCTGGATTTGGAGGATGGGATTTGTCTGTAGTGGATCCCAGGAATGTGGCTCAGGTGAGGCACAGCCAGGCTTTAGTCAGGGCTCTCTGGTTCCCTTTCACCACCTGCTGTGCAGCCTTGGGTCACGTCTGCATCTCAATTTCCCAACCACTAAACCTAGGGATGATTCACATATCCCATGCAAGTGCTATCAGCCTAATTGGTGTTGTGTGTGGTTCTTCACGAAGTGCCTTGAAATATTGAGATGATAATTGGGAATTTTGAAGTGCAAAGTGTCTCACCCAGGTTTCTCCCAATAGTTATTTCTGGAAAAGCTCTTGGAAGCGTTCTGTTTGTGCTTCCCTGTTTACCTTTTGAACTTTACAGCCACGGTGCCCATATTGTGGTTTTAAGACATTGCAACTTCATTAAACTTTCAGAGAGCCCTGGAGCGTGACTGTCTCCAGTTTTCCTGAAATCCCTGCAGAAGCAGGGCTGTTTACATAAAATCTGGATGGGAAGGGGGTGCTGTGCTCCAGAGCATCACCCGAGAGCACGACCCAGGGTGGGGGTGTGTAACCCCAGAGATTTGTGGATCTTGGGAAGCTGGGGTCAGGCAAGAAGTGCAGGAGGATCTCACCTGCAGGAGTGTTTGGTTAAGTGGTCAGGTGGAGCAGCAGCCCTTGTTTTGACAGCCAGGACTTCATATCTGCCTTGTGCTGCTGATTCCCTGCCCTCCTGTCATTCCAGCAGACCCCCTCTGCCCAGACCTCCCCACCCAGAGCACCGCAGGGTCAGGGCTTTTTTTTCCCCCAACTGCGGGGTCAGGTTTTTTTTTTTCCTTTTTTTAATAAGCCTGGTGTTTGTCAGTTACCAAATGGCAAAGGAATGCTGTGTGTAGCAACTGCGATGGATCTGATCCAAAGGCAGGGAGCGTGGCCCGTTCCTTTTTCCGGCGTTGTCGTAGGGAAATGGGTGTCTCCAAGAGACGCCCAGCGGCAGAGCCCTCGCTCCGCAGCACCACCGGCCTGGGGGCTCTGATTTGAGCACTTGCTCCTGGAAAACAGAGCTCTGTCACTCCTGGCAACTGGCTCTACGAAAACACTGATAACAATAAAGGGCTCTCTGCCCAGTCCAGGCTTGCTGTGGCTTTCTGGGAATCTTCCAAGGTAGAGGAGATGCTGCCCCTCTGCTTTAACCCCCAGGGGTGTAGGGCATTTCTGCTCCCAAATTCTGTACCCCCACGTACCTAAAGCCTTGCGGGGCTGTGGCAGATCCTGTTCCAGTCACAGAACTTTGAGTTTTGAAACTCCTTTCTTTTCTGTATCAGCAGAACAAAGTGCTCTTCACCTTCACAGAGTGGCTGAAGGGATGGGAACTGCTCACACGCTCAGAGGAAGCTTGGGAAGTAGGAAAAATTATCTCAAGTTCATGTCAGGCAACAAGAGATTAGAATTTTGCCATGACATCTGTAAAGCACTTTTCACACTTTCCAAGAAGCTTTTATGGTTAAAAGTTTTGGACTGAAAGCTGCAAAACTCTTTTGTCCTAATTAGTAACCAATTTTTCTGGAACCTGCATTGTGAGGCTGGTGGGAGAATTCTCTGTTTTCCTGGGTCTGAAGTCCTTGAAATAAAAGATGAGATTGCTCCCAAGGGGGAGTTGCAGGGTTTGACACCACGGAAGGGCCCTGACACAAAATCACCTTCAGGGTGTCATGCAGGAGGCACCCACTTGGCTTCCTGTTTTGTCCTTCAGGATATCTTATTGCTGCAGAGATTTGCTGATCTTGATGGATTCAAGGCAATATTCTCCAGTTGTTTCAGAGTTAAGCTAAATGCCTAAAGGAGAGGGAGATTAATCCTCGCTGAGAGGTTAAATATAGTGATGTAACATCTGAGAAGAAGGGGAAGAGAAAAGCCCCAGTGAAGGGCCATTTAACCTGTTTAAGGTGTAACCTGTGCATTTGAGGGTCACCTCTCTACGTTGGATATTATGACTTGAGGATCCAGATTTAAAGCTTTCACTAAATATTAAACATTTGGTTTGAGATTTAGGTACAAAGCTCTTGGTTTATAACCACATATTGCAAATATGTAAAAGCTTTATATTATTTTCTTTTCCATATAGATACATAGGCAAGGCAGTATGCTTTTGACAGTTTCTATCTTATATTTTTCATAGAATCACAGAATGGTTTGGGTTGGAAGGGACCTTAAAAATCATCTCTTTCCAATCCCATGCCTTGGTCAGGGACCCCATTTTTGGTGCTACTGAAAGGATTTAATACACAGAACTTGCATAAGACCTCAAGGAACATTGGAAGGGACCACGTGTACAGAAATTATTCTGTAAATTAATGCCACTTCCTAACTTATCCTTAGATAAATGATGTTTCTGTCACTTCTGATTGCTTTCCTTTCCCAAGTTCTGTAAATAAAAATACCTTTCTGTAGGAGATCCAAGCAGAAATCCTTCTTAAGGCGGGAGCTTTATATGTCCAGGAGTTTATAGACACCTTTTCCCCAGTGTGCAGCTCTGAATCGGTGCCTGGCTCTTATTGAGGAGGGCATATTTTTCACTGTTCTCCAATATTTGGGAAAGCAGGACATGCTGCTCATTTGAAAATCATACCAGCTCCTTTATCACTGCCAGTCACAGTCAGCAACGCTGCATTCCCAGCTTGACACGAAGGAGGAGGTTTGCCCTGAATAAATAGAGGAGATAAATGGTCTTTCTGTTCCTCAGAGGAATTTGGGCCACTTCTCAAAAGTTGGTGCCAGGAGTACAGTAGCAGAGTGGCATGGTTAAAGTTAATTGCCCTCAGATTTTAGTTAAAAGTCTAACTAGCTTGTCAGCTTTGAATTTATATTTTCACAGTTCACTAGGGAGTGATAATAGGGAGGCTTTGATGTAGCTGCCTGGTTTTTGCTTTGTACGAAATGCTCCCAAGTTTTAGTAAATAAACTTTTATTGAGAGGGGGGCAGGATTGACAGCTTCGAGGCAGCCAGGAGGATCAGGGATATCCCCTCACCGAGGGGCACAGGGGCAGCAGGACATTGGGGCTGCCTGGCTGGAATGATAAAGGAGATTTTCGTGGAGCACCGTGCTGAGCTCTCGAAGAAACGGCTCATCAGAGATTTGTTAATTAAGTATCACCGGAGACTCGCTGAAACAGTGAAGCTGCGATGCACAAAGCACTGCCTAATTAACTCTTTAATAGCCCTGGAATGCATTTGCTAGTTCCCTCCACCAGGGAAACTGAGGAATGCTGGATTAATTCCCTGCGGCTGCCCAAGGCTGTCCTGAACAGCATTTGACAGAAGAGAGATTTGAGGTTGATTCAGAGCTTGTAACAGGAGACTGTGGGTTCTAAACAAAGAAAAACCTCGCTAAATTAATTGTTTAGAAAGGTGGTTGTTCTGGCTTTAACTGGAGCCAAAGTATCCTTTTTTTGTTGTTTTTTAAATTTTAATTTACAATGACTTTTACTGTGTACTATACTCCTACCCTATAGCCAGCTGGGAGGGACCTGAGCTCTTCAGTCATCTTTCAAGTACAGAAGCAAAAAGGCACATTTAAAATCATTTAGAAGATTTGCTACATCTTATTCTAATGCTATTATCTTATTCAATATTACCTAATAATGTCACTCAGAGGGTGGTGAGGCCCTGGCATAGGGTTCCCAGAGAAGCTGCCCCTGGATCCCTGGAAGTGTCCAAGGCCAGCTTGGACAGGGCTTGGAGCAACGTGGGACAGTGGAAGGTGTCCCTGCCCATGGCAGGGGGTTGGAACTGGATAATTTTTAAAGTCCTTTCCAACCCAAACCATTCTGGGATTCTATTATGGGTTAACTTTCACAACATTATTAGGTTGATACCTTCCAGGCAGCTGTTTTCTGGTTAAAGGACAGATCAACTCCCAGAAACTGGAGTGCTTCCCCTAATTCTTGTTAAAACCATTCTTGAACACTTTTAAAGCAGTTTAATACAATTTTAATCCTTTCTCATTAAATGAGAAAGAATAATTTATTCTCCTGTTTCACCTGGTGATGTGAAAATAAACCATTGAGCTGTTTGAAGGTGCAAGTGGTTTTTTTGGATCTGCAGCCAGAGTGGATGGATTCCATTGCCAGGATCTTACTGCCATACAGACTTTGTCTCAGTGGGCTGCTGTTTTTTTGGAATCTGTTCTTGAGCTGCTCTCTCCCCTGCAGGTGGTTCTGCAGAGCGAGCTGCCTGCGTTGGGACACGGAGATAAACTTGTGCCTTTGTGCCTGAGCTTACACAAGCACAGATCACCTGCTGGCCACCAGGAATGTGGTCTGATCTTGTTCTGGCTGACCCCAGTGAAAATGGGAACTTGCATTGCCAAAACTATTGGAGCATCCAGTGGCTCCAAGGAGTCCAACAGGCTGCAGACAGGTTTGAACCGTCTGAGTGGGAAGGGACTTGCTGTTTTGCAAGCCCTGCAAATATTGATTTCAGCGCCGTGTGGCTGGGGCAGAGGTAATGTCAGCACCTGGAGGAATAGCTGTGGCTCTGTCTGAAGGAAAAGTTGGGATTTGTCCACTCTGAAACCGTAAGAGTAAAAATGTTACTGCCTTCAGAAAATTCTCAAAGGAGCATTTGACGAATCCATTTGTAAGGCAAACAATGAAATAGTTATCTGTAAAAAGCCATTATTGCTCTAAGATAAAATCATGGAATCACAGGGAGGTTTGGGTTGGAAGGGACCTTAAAGCTCCTCCCATTCTACCCCCTGCCATGGGCAGGGACACCTTCCACTATCCCAGGTTGATCCAAGCCCCGTCCAACCTGGCCTTGGACACTTCCAGGGATCCAGGGGCAGCCCCAGATTCTCTGGGCACCCTGTGCCAGGGCCTCCCCACCCTCACAGCCAACAATTCCTTCCCATTATTTAATCTAAACCTAATATCTAATCTAAACCATGGCATGTAAAGGGTGGCTTTCTGAGTTTCAATGCAAGCTGAAATAATGTGTCGATATTTAGCATTTTAGCTTCTCTGTATTTGAACTTCTCTTCCCCTCTGTTTGTTTGACACAGTCGAACATTCCAATGTAAATTTCCTCCAGTTAATTTTTAGTGAAGTGTCTTGAGTTTTGGTTGAACTCAAAATTCTGTTTTGTTTCATGGTTTCTGCTTGGTGTCATAAGCAATGCATTTGAAAATTATTTGTTTGAGGGAGAGGATGCGGCTCTTGGGTTTCTATGGCAAATTTTTGAAAGACATATCTCTTTAAAAAGTTTACGCCTTTGGGCTGTCTTGAAAAAACTTGAACAAATACAGTCCAGGAGTCCTGGGATGGTTTGGATTGAAGGGACCTTAAAGCTCTTCCAGTGCCACTCCCTGCCATGGGCAGGGACACCTTCCACTAGCCCAGGTTGCTCCAAACCCCATCCAGCCTGGCCTTGAATACCAATTAATAAAATCCATCAAAATTTTGGGGGATTTTCCCTTCGTAAGACACATGAGGATGTCATACAAGAAATGTTGAAGCTGCCATGAGAATTTCAGTGCTTGTACTTCTATCAGGCTGGAATTGCATGTGCTCCCAGAGGGATTTTGGGCTGGCTGTGCTGGAGTTGTTTGACCCATGTCTCCTAGAGGGCATTTATACAATGCCCTTCTTGTACAGTCAGGAGTTTAAGGTTTATCTCATCCATTTTGTGCTCTCTATAATGTCACTTCTCCACATATTATACTGAACCTCATTCAAATACCAATTTGGGTTAGAAAAAAGAAAAAACAAACAAAAAACCCCCCTAAAAATGCTGAATCTGAGCTTGATCGTGTAACTCGACTCGCTCCAACCCTACAATGAGATTATTTAGACAATCATAATTGTTAATTACATAATTATGTACTGTTCATTTCTCTGGAAATGGCACTCACATAATGAACAGCTATTCAGTTTTGTTGTTGTTTTTTTTTCATTTAGGGTGTGCCCTTGGTCTTTATTTACTACATTCAAATGCTTCTCAGAAGACAGGATTAGGAATATTCCTGCTGGGAATTTGGGAATACTCTTTCTGTGTTGTTTGCAGTTGTTTGCAGTTGTATCTACATCCTTTCTTTTCAGTCTTCCCTCTCTGTTCTGGGGATGGTATCAGGTACTTGCAGAGGACAGTTTGTTAGATCCTGAAGAACAAATCAGAATCTGGAATCGGGTGCAGCTGCCACACAAGGCAGTTATAGGTATTTACTGATTTTAGGTTTGCAGGTTGAGATGGCTGAGACCTCAGCTCTTTGTGTTTTCACATTGCTTCAAATGGTTGAGTTTGAGCCCAAATTCACACATCTGGGGCTGAAAGATTTTGTGTTTTCACTCCCAGTCTCTGGTGAGAGAACTGAAGTAGTAAAGAAGAGAGTTTCTGATGTCAGCCCTGCTGCTCTGCTGTTCGTTTGTCATACATGGGAATGCTTTTCTCATCCTTCCATATATTCCTGGATTAAAGGAGGAATAGGCATTATCTCAGGTGGTATTATTCATGACAGCACAGTGGGAAGTTACTGTTTTGTTAGAGAGGCAAATTATGCCTCAGGGAAATCTGCTGGTCACATCACCTTCTATTCAGAAGGCTTTTCCATATCCGACATGTCTGCAAACAAAACAGACAAATTTGGAATTTTTTTGCCTATTGGATTCAATTTTTTTGATGTATTGACACGTCTGCCTTTTTTGGGAGGGGTTACAGTTTCTTAGATAAGTAGAGTCAGCTGGCTCACAAGGGAAGGGATATAAATACCTGGCTGGGAACTCAGCCTCTGGAGTTGCTCTATTAATCCATGCCATCCGTCAGGGATGCTGCTGATGGATGTCACCTTGTGAACAATGCAGGTGGGAAAATGGAGCACGAGAGCTTTCCAGACAGTGTTTCCTGTGAAAATACCAGGTGATATTTTCAGAGGCCTTTGGCTACCTGAGTATAAGTGGTGTCCTTGAGTATGATGCACACAGGCCTGGTGCTTGTCTGTGTGCCTGGAAGTGCTTGTGAGCACAAATCCACAGCTTGTGCCTGGCTGGTGTGGTTTAATTAATCAGATCTAATTGATGATACCCATTGGGGGTTCCCTGTGAACGCTTCCGAGCGCTCCACGCTCAGGTTCTGTTTGCTGCCTTGGGATTCCTGGTGCATTCCGTGCTGTCGTGTGGCTTCTGGAGTCTGCAGAGTGCCTCGCTTGGGATGGATAAAGGTGCTCAGGTAGGAGAGTGTTTAAACCCTGGGAGGTGGTGGAATATCACAGGATAAGGCAGCAGGGGAGGGAGATTCTGCCCCTTTGCCCTGCTCAGGTGAGACCCCACCTGCAGAGCTGCCTCCAGCCCTGGGGCCCAGCACAGGAAGGACGTGGAGCTGCTGGAGCAAATCCAGAGGAGGCACCAGGATGAGCAGAGGGATGGAGCAGCTCTGCTGTGAGGAAAGGCTGAGAGATTGGGATTGTTCAGCCTGGAAAAGAGAAGGCTTCAGGGTCACGTAATTGCCACTTCCAGTACTTGAAGGGAGGCTACAGGAAAGATGGAGAGAGACTTTTGACAAGGGCCTGGAGGGACAGGACCCGGGGAATGGCTTCCCACTGCCTGAGGGCAGGGTTAAATGGGATATTGGGAAGGAATTCTTGGCTGTGAGGGTGGGGAGGCCCTGGCACAGGTTTCCCAGAGAAGCTGAGGCTGCCCCTGGATCCCTGGGAGTGTCCCACGCCAGGTTGGACAGGGCTTGGAGTGTTCTGGGATAGTGGAAGCTGTCCCTGCCCGTGGCAGGGTGGAACTGAATGGTTTTCAAGGTCTCTTCCAACCCAGTCCGTTCTGGGATTCTATGATTTGCAAGGCAGCATGTTGCTTGATGCACTTGGGTTACAGAGAGCAAAGTGTCTGTGTTTGCTCAGTGATCTCTTCATGCTCCAGTTTCCATGGCTGCAACCCAAACCTTTCTCCAGTTTCCCACCTTCCCCACAAGTCGAGCGTTCCAATAGTTTCTGATGTTCCCATTTAACATAAAACATGTCACAGTGGCAATGTAGCAATCATACAGAGTTTAGACCTCACTGAAATACCTCAAAATATCCATTTTTGTGGATGCACAAACCATTTACTTGTTATTAGTGTGGAGTATTTTAGGAGTAGCAGCAGCAGGAGTGTTTATGGGTCAGGCAAAAGTTTCTTATGCCGGGGTGTAAAAGCATCAATGATTTGTCAAAATAGGAGATGCTTCTCTACTGTGCCACATCCCTGTGCCATACCTTGTCTTTTTTTCCCACTCTCCAGCCTGAGCTCTGCTTTTGGGGTGTATCAGGGCAGAAAAGGACAGCTTTTCTTGGAGAGCCGTTAAATTTACTCCTGGAGAGGCAGGAGCTGCCCAAGTTTTCTCCCCTTCAGATACATGTTATCACACATTAACTTATCTTGATTAATTCTGCACCAGATAGGAGAGCAGTTCCCTGGAGTTCTCGTGAAAATGAGAGGGACCTGCTATCTCCCCATCATCCTCCCTCGGCGTCAGAGTGTCTGTCTCTGGCATGACTGGGAGCCAAGGGAAATTGCTTGACATCACTTCAATTTCTGAATCTCTCGGCAGCGGGAGTTTGGCACTGGGAAGGTGAATTCCAAAGCCAGTTTTATCCACTGGATGGTACAGATCATGTTGACACACTTCCTTTGCTGCTTGCACTAAATCCTCCAGGAAGACTTCCCCACGTGAAGTCGCAGCAGCTTGAAAAATTCAGGATTTTCTCTTTTTTTCACTTTTTCCTTCTCTTTTTTTTTTTTTTTTTGCCAGAGGTGGGCAGATGCCACTCTCCCATCTAAATACACCCTATTTCTGAGCATCAAACTGGGATTCTGGTCACCGTAAGATCCAGATGTTTTTCCCAGGTAAAACAGGTTTCTGAGGTAAATCCTCTTCTGAGTAATACAAGCAAATTAATCAACTTTGGATAGAAAGTCACATTTCCAAGCCATGATTTCAGTATCATATCCAGGTAATAGGTCTGCGTGTCTTCAAGACAGAATTTATTAAACTATGTCACTTTTGACTCATTTTAGTTGATGGAAACCTCCTTTTTTTTAAGAAAAAAAAATTCAAACAGCCTAGTTTCTGCTTGGGAACCTTTCTTCTGAATTGAGCGTGGAACGCTTTTTTTTTTATTCAGAAAATCTATTTCAGATGTGTTTCAGACTTCTGCTTTGATCAACAAACAAGTTGCCAATCAGCCTACTGAAATTTGCTTTTCCAAAGGAGACCAAAAGAAGAAAAGAAATGGTTTAGGAAGTTCATTGCGAGTTTTGTTTCTTCAGACACCACCTCAAAGCCACTTTGCCAAACAGATTCCCCCTGAAATGGCTGGTGTCTGTCTTTTTGTCTTTTTTTTTTTTCCTTTTTGGCTTTTCATTTTTGTTGTTCTTTGACAAGATTATCTCAGCAGTGTCAGAAAGGACCTGACTTACCCAAAACAGCAGCAGTTAACAAAATCCAGCCTCTGATCCGGGTTTTCCTCCCGAGACTCGGCTGAGTTTATTTTGCCATTCTTGAGAGGTGGTTGCTTTTCCAGTCAGCTCTGCCTTTGATATCCCAGCTAAGTAAAGCTGCTAAATTTGTCCTGGCTGTGTTTTCTTTCTGAGCATTTTCTGGACAAGTGTTTCAACTCTTCCTTTCCTGTCCTGTCTGATATCCAGGGATAAACACACCCGGACACACACAGACACACACACACGCTGGTTTATCCAGAATGCTGGGCTCAGTGCTGCTTTCATGTGATTGGAGTCTTCAAATACTTCTTTCATTCCAATCTGATGGAATATTTGACATTTTTGATGCCATCCCCATAATTCCTGCCTTGCCCAAGGAGCATTTCATCATCATTTCCTTATTTTTGTAGTATTGCGGGAGGTTTGAAGGGGGACATTTTTCTTTATTGTGGTAGAACTTTAAAGAGAAATGGCAGAATGAACTTGGAGAAATGCTGAGATCTCATGATTTGCCTTCTGAATTCTTTACTCGATAGCAGTAGGAGTAACAACATAAGTTTTGGTATTCTGTGTATGCAGAGAAGTGTTTTTTTAATTTAATGAGGATCCTAAGTCAGGGTAAAAATGTAGCAGCAACACAATTATTTTAAAAGCAGAATTTTAGAAGTGTCTTTTAAGGAGGAGGAGGAACAGAAGCTTCTAAGAGGGAAGTTCTGCTTTGCCTAAAAAGCCAATGCATGGATTATTTCTGCATTTGCCTCTGTTTATTTTGGGTCTCCAGATGTTCTTCTGTATATGTACATAGTAATGTCTTCCAGTCATCTGCAGAGTTAATATATTTTAGAATCTTCTGTGCTTTTAAAAATGAAATTGGACTGTGCTTTTAAACTTCACCCCAAACACTTTGTCCTAGAAGAAATTGGTAGCAGGAGTAAGTCTGGAATTTGGGAATCTTGAAGTGCTCAAAGACTTCCTGTGCCCTGGCACAGCCATAAAGTTCTCCCCCCATTTCATGGCACCCCATGACATCTGTGACGTGGATTTAACAGCTGCTGCAATTACATGAGGGCTACTTTCTAAAACTGTTTCAATTTACAAATTGACCATGCAGCCATAATTTTAATAATGATATTGAGGGCTGAGGAGGAGCATAGGAGCAATTCTTGAGGTGTCTGAAACAGCCATTTGGCACTTACATGTGGGTATTTGCTAGATGATTTTTGGTTTTCTCTACATGGGTAGGTCCAAGTGGGGCTTTGTGGAGAGCTGGACACTTGGTTTTCATCTGGAAGGTTTATTCATCACCTCTGTGTTCGAGTCTTACTTGAAGGTGCCTCCTAAAATGACATTGAGTCCATCTCACTTGTGGCTGACAATGTTTTAACAAGAAGTAACTCCAGTTTTATAGAGGGTGGAGACTGAAGCACCCATAAATTAACTCCTATGTGGGCAGGAGATGGAAAGATGGGAGATGACCCAGAATCCTTGGAGGTTCTGTCTGGCCTGTCCTCTGCACACTGAGAAAATGAGGTGGCAGGACTGAAGGAACATAAAGAGAAGGAGGGAGCAGCAGAGAGAGAAGGAAAAGCAAAAGAAACCATGAAGTAAAAATATTAATTTATAGAATGGGGTTTGGAGCAAAAGAAACCATGAAGTAAAAATATTAATTTATGGAATGAGGCTTGGAGCAACCTGGGCTAGTGGAAGGTGTCCCTGCACATGGCAGGGAGTGGAACAGGTTGATCTTTAAGGTCTCTCCAACCCAAACCATTCTGTAATTCCATGATCATTTCCGTATGCATGGAATGTCCTTTTGCCAGCTAACTGGTTTTATTTGCAAGGGGAAGAATTCTCCTGCAGTAAAGATTATTTAAGTAGCGAGATATCTTTTAAACCCCAAGTCCTCCTGGGTGTGTCAGAGTAGATCAGTTTACACTGAGGATACAGAAGATTTTAAGTCGTTTTCAGTACTCCTAAAAATCCTACCACAATTTTTTTTTTTTCCCAAAATTTCAACCTTTTGAATTACAGTTATGAGAAATACTTGTCTCTTTTTTTTTTTTTTCTCCTTCTTTTGCTTAAGTTTAATTTTTACTGCCAGTCTTGGTGGTGTCTGTTCTGGAGAGTAGCAGGAAAAGCTGATAAGGGCATAGGACAGAAATCTTTGTGCTTATCTCCCTGCAACACATGGAGCTGAGAGTGCATCCTTTTCCTGTCCTAGGACAGGAGACGTAAACTGACCATCTCCTGACAGCAGGGACTTCAAACAGAGCCTCCAGCGTCCAGAGGGTAGGAATCTTCTCTCAACTTCAGAGGCCAGCTAGGTGAAAGTGGGTCACTGGCTGTTTAGAAAGCTGGGTTTGTGCCAGAAAGAATAAAAAAAAAAAAACCTCTCCACATTTCTGATAACTGCTGGGTCAATAGACATCTCTGTAGATATTGTGGTGTTTTGTGGTTGTTTTTTTTCTCCAAAGGGCAGTAATTCAGCCTGACTCCTAATTGTTTGTTTAGACTTTTACCAGAAGGTGAATTAAGTTTAAAACTAGGAGGGAAAAAATGTGTTTTTCCAAGAACATTTTATAAAAATCAGGATTTTGCTGTCAGATTTGGAACAAAGGTCAGACAAAAATTTTCCTCACAGAAGGGGTTATTTGGACCCTGTTGCTACGGATGAACATCAGAGGTTTTCTTTTATGTATTGTCTTTATGTGACCTAAAAGTGAAGAATCTGAGGCAGAGGGAATGGGAGTGGGAGCAAAGAGAACCTTCCACCAGGAATGCCTGAGCCTCGGTGTGCCTGGAGCTGTGCCAAGGTCTGGGCTGTGACTCGAGGTTGGGAACCAATTCTTGGAAAACTGTAAACACAGTTAGGAATTGGTTAGAGCAGCTCATTTGTTACACTTAGTAATAGTTAGGGTTCATTCCTAATTTTCACCATTAAGAGGAGGCACAAAAAGTCCCGGCTCTTCTGGCTCCATGTGAAAATCCACCTCAGTGGCCCAAGCCCAGGGAGAGAAATGCAAGAAGAAAACCAGGAGTCCCCACATCAAATATTGGTGCTGAACAGTTTGGGACAAGCTGCTTCAGTGCTCCCCAGGCCTTGGTGTCCCTGGTGTAGGACAGCCCAAGAACTCCATGGCAATGCCAAGTTCAACACAGAAGATCACAGTGGGAAAGAGGCTTTGGAAGTGTTTTTCTTCTCATTAAGTGCCTGCCTGGAAGCCTGACCCTTTCCAGAGTCGCTTTGCTCTGGAGTGTCCCTTCAGGGAAGCGCAGCGCCAGATCTTCATTTTCCCAGAAATCCTGGGACTCTGCAGGTTTCCCAGCTCTGACAGCAGCTCAGTGTGCTGCCACATCAGCCGAAGGTGCAGCCTCATCCTCTGAACATTTATTTATTGCTCTGACATTGGCAGGCCTTGCTGAGGCAAGTCTCCTCATCTGCTTCGTACGTTCACTTGGAGACCTCACCAAGGCTGAAGAAACAGCGATGATCTCATCCTTTCCCTTTGTTTCAGGATGCACAACAGTTCCTCCAAATAGATTGATTTGTTTTATTTTTTTTTAACAGTCACTCCTAGTAAATGTGAGGGCTGGAGGAATTAGGAGCATTAAATCTCAAAGGTTTTCAGCTCTAGGCTGGGATTTGAGGTTTACTACGGTCCTTAATCTCAGCTCGTGGTCACATCACTTTGATAAAGGCTGGCTTTGAGTGGAAAACCAGCAAACTTTTATCTCTTCCCTCCTTCCAATCTGATATTCCTGTCCCAGCAAACCTCAGATAACTTCCCAAATGCAGCTCAGGCAGTGCAGAGCAGCTCCAGGACCCTTCAGCAGCGGGATGAATGAGATCCCTGGAGTCGTATGATTAATCCCATTATAATCCCAATTTCCTAGTTCTCTTCCAGTCTCTGTGAATCAGATGCAAATTGTACCCTGTGGAGTTGGCTAATCTGTCATCGATAGCAGGCTCCCAGCTGCCTCTGCAGGCCTTTTGGTGTTTCCAAAATCATCTTCAAACCTTTACATTGTTGTTCTTCCATGACTTTCACCTCTCCAGGATTCACGCTATTGTCAGCTCTGCTTTAAAGACAAAGCACAACTGCTGGGGAATGTTGTAAAAGCTTTTCCTGAAGTGCGGTGAATCTGAGACCGGGTTAAATTGGCTGAGATTAAGGGTTTTCTGCAATCTTCCAACTACTAATGAACTAAAGGCCTAAATTTTGGATTCAAAATCCAACTATAGGGATGCTGGTGTGAGTTTTTTGAGAAGCAGAGCAGCTGGAGCTGGGAGTCCAGCTCCCAGCTTACACCCACATCCCCTTTTCTCCAAGGCAGGAAAGCTGGGAACTGGTCTGAGCACAGGGTGTGAAGATCCCAGTCTGGAGGGAACATTCTTGTACACAGCTCACCCTTCCCCTGGACTTGGCAAAATGAGCTCAGCTTCCTCCCTCTGAATCACTTTTACCTTCTGCGCTAGCACAGAGTTGCCTGGTTAAGTGGTGAACTGGGGTAGAAGATGCAGAGGCAAAAATTTAGGTGGTAATTAGAGTTATGGATGGTTTGGGTTGGAAGGGACCTTAAAGATGATTTAATTCCAACCCCCTACCACAGGCAAGGACAGCTTCCACTATCCCAGGTTGCTCCAAGCCCCATCCAGTAACTCTTGTGTAAGGAACTTGCCATTTGCTGTCGAGCCTGAAGAAAAATTCAAGTAGCTGTTGTTGCTGCAAAAATTTCTGTCCTCTTAGAAGGACTCTGACCTGCAGCTGGAATTTATCCCCAGTCTTCCACATCACTTGGCCACTGCCCGAAAGGCCACAGTACGCAGTAATTCCTGTTGGATATTGCAGAGGCTGTCACTCATCTCTGGAGCTGCCCAGCAGCGTGGAAGGAGCCGTTGTTACGTGAGTCCCATCAGCTTTTCCGTGCCCCGGGACATTTGGGAAGCGAATCCCACTGCCTGCCAGGGATTTCAGGGCTGTCAGTAAATTCCTTAGTTCCTTGAGAAGCGTTGTCATGGAAGGTGGCCTTTTATTCCTGTTTGTGCTGGCTTGTCTGCCTGAGTGTCAATAGCAGCATCAGACTGGGCAAAGTGAAACCTGTCGGTAGCTGCCTCCCGGTGTTAACGTTGGCAGCAGCTCCTCGGAACTGTTGCAGGGAAGTAGCTCCGGTGGCCAAATTCTTTCAAAATTCAGATATTACCTGTTGGAATGGTTAACTCCTTCAGGAGAGCTCTCAGTCTCTTTCCAAGCTGCTGTCCAGGCTTCTTTATGTAGGAGGTAGTTTAGGAGAGGACCCAAGAGCTCATCAAATCCATCTTTTCTCCAAGAGGGGTCAGCTCTGCTCGTGTTGAGTCTCGACAGATGTATTCAGAAATCCCACTGTAACTGGGTGCTCTTTTGCATCAACCCCTCAGGCTCTGCACAGGCCATTGTGTGCCTGACTAAACATGGAGAGGCTTCTCCAGCTCTTTAAAAAATGCATCTCTGTTGCTTCTGTTTACAATCATCATTTTTTTACCACAGGGAGTAGAACGTGGAGGCGAGAGCATCGTTCTCTCCCAACCTTTGACATTCACGGTGCTCTAGGAATCATAAACCCCAAATCATGCATTCCTGCCTGGATCCCTGGTTAAGGCTTTAATAGCTACCGACACTCCAGGCAGAGATGAGGCTGGCAGATTTTCAGGTTTTCTCAATCATCAAGGCTAAATTACTGTTTTTCTCCTCACAGTGAGTATAACCTGACCAGCCCTCAGTGTGAATCATGGCAGGCTCAGACTCTGAATCTGTAGTCTGGCATCTTAACCATTACTGTGACCCTGAACCAGCAGATTGGTGCTGTGTCTGACCTTTCCTCTGAACGTATTTTAGGGAGTTAAAGCGGAAAAGAGATTTAATATCGTTTAGAGAGTGTGTGTGGGAAGTGGGGAGAAGATGGGTAGGGCAGCTTGAAAGATGAAGGGTGCTGGAGCCCCAGGAGCAGCTGAGGGAGCTGGGAAAGGGGCTCAGCCTGGAGGAAAGGAGGCTCAGGGGGGACCTTGTGGCTCTGCACAACTCCCTGACAGGAGGGGGCAGCCAGGGGGGATCAGGCTCTGCTCCCAGGGAACAAGGAACAGGATGAGAGGAAATGGATCCTCCACCCAAGTAAATTCCCTCCCGAACTCTGCTTGGAAGTGAATGAGCTGTTTCTCTCCCCCTTTGAATTTCTGGAGACAGTGTCAGGAACCCTTCCAGTTCCATCCATATGCGCAATACCCAACCAGGTCTGCCTCCTTCCACCCTTTCAGCCGTTTTTTAATTCCCAAATGTGGCCTTTCAGAAGATGTCTAGCAGGTACCTTCACTTCCACATTGGGAAAGCAGCCGTGCCTGGCTGTGCTGGGTGGGCTTTGCAACAATTAAACTGTTATTAATTGAAAACCAGCTTGAATACACACACACAAAACGTGTAACGAGAATTGCCAGAGCAGCATCCCATGGTGAACTCCCTCTGAGCCCAAGCAGAGAGATAAATCCAAATTTGTGCTTTTTAACTCCCACAGAAGTGCAGCAAACAAGGGGAAGACTATTAGGGAATGAAGAATGTGGTCTCTCTCCAGAGAGTTGCATCTGTCCTGGTGACTCCAGGCAGAGCAGGAGATACAAATGGTTCTGTTTCGCTGCTTTGTTTTAATGTTGATTTGTTTGTAGTCTGCCCAAGGTACTAATTGCTGTTTTACAAGTAGAAATACAAAGGTGTCTGCCCTGAAGAACTCACTAACAAAAAAGCACTGCAACACCGCCTTAATGACAGTCAGATTTTCTGCCTAATGAACCGATCGCTTTGATAAAATCTCTACCTCCTGGTGAATTCCCTGCTTTGATTTCTCCCTCGACTCCCATCTCCTTTTACACCTCACTGTGTATTCTTTTTTCTTTTTCCCCTCTGCTTTAAATTTTGGGGGCGGTTCACACTCTAATCAACATTTTACAGTGCAGCTCCTGGAGAGAAAGTGAATCACCTCTTTCATTAGGAACAAACAACGCTGGGCTGATGTTGCAACTGTGGATATTTCAGCTGAGAAAGTGGAAGCCCCTGGCCTGGCACAGGATTTTAAGAGGGATGGTGGCCTGTCGTTAGCTTTTAATCCCTTCAACATGCTGCGGTCGCTAACAGGTTGTAACACGGATGTCAGTGCCTGCATTTGCAATGCTCATACCCAGGATAATAATTGAACAATTCCTCCTCTTCAGTGCCGTGTTGGCTTCTTACCACCTATGACTTAGCATGGATTCTTTCTTTTTTTCTTCAGGAGGTGTTGATTGCTGCAAAAATAGTCATGTTAATGGTTGCCATCTGCACCTTACTCTCACCGCTTCCATTTGGATGTTGTTGCCTCTTTTCCAGAGGTGATTTCCTCTCTGGAAGAGGCTCCCTGGCTGCTTCTCGTCTGCTTCAGCACAAAATATTATTCTAAATGGTCATTAGTGGTCATATATACTCTTGTTACTGCTTTCCTGTTTCTCATTGAGCCTCACTTCCACCTTAAATCAACACCTCGTTTTAGCACAAGTCATGTTCTCATGAAGGAGGTGAGAAATGTCTGAGAAATCAGATTAAGGGTAGTTTGAATGAATGGTAAATAGTTCTGGCACACTTGATTCTGGGGAGCTTTGGACCAGTCAGCATTACAGGGATTTCTTTTTAACCTCTGCCTGTGTGATGTGCTGCTTTCTAAATTGTCCAACTACTTTTGGATATGGTATTTTTGACATGCAGAAGTATCAATAACATCCAGTAACAGGCTGGATGAACTGCTGAAATAGGTTCTGACTTCCTAATTTTTATGCTATTTAATGTTAGGTTCTATTTTACCCAAGTGCATTTCTTTTTATTTATCAACACTGAATTATTTTGGTTTTCTTTCATCTGCCTAAAGGACTGCTTCATTTTTAGCCTGGTTTCCAGGTCAGTTCAAGCATAGGTGATTATTTTTTGGTTTTGAACACTCACCATCCTTGGAAGTGTTCAGAAGACGTGGATGTGGCACTTGAGGACATGGTTTATGGGTGAACACAGTAGTGGCGCTGACTTTTCCAGCCTTAATGATTCCATGAATCTTTGATTTAGTTGGTCTGTTCTATCCTTTCTCACTGAGTTCAGGCAGAATCCACAGGCAGACAGCAGCTTCACAAATGTGAAGTTCCTACTCTTTGTGAAAATAAATGGTTGCATGAAAAGGAAAGACAAAGCATTTTCCCAGCTGAGCTCAACTGTATCAGTAGACATCAGAGAATCCACGTGGAGGGAAGCTGTTAAAACTCCAGAACCACAGGAACAGCTTCTATCGGAACCTGTTAGAAGCTTTATCAGATCCAGGGTCATCCAGCCACAGCATCCAAAGCCACAGAAAATCGAGTTGCTTTGCTTAGGGTTACCACAACCATCCTTTTTTAAATGAAAAACAGAGCTCCCACCTCAGAGCAGCCATGACCTTCACCTGTGCTTGGAATGACTTCTTGGAGAACTCCGTGGCTTCACCCTCCTGCTTTTCTCAGGGCATTAAGTGTGGGGTAATGAAGGGAATGAAGCTGAGCTGGCATTGCTGAGTCACTGCAGGGATTTGAGATGGGATGACTTGATGGTGGAGGGACCACCCAGCTCTGGAGACAGCAGAAGGGATCAGCAGAGGGAAAACCCAAGGAAAGAACAGGGCAGTGGAGGATTAACTGGAAGGACGCAAAGCAAAACTAGAAAGCAGATTTAAGGTGGATTTTAGAGTGCAGTTGTGGGTAAGCAACATCTCTTGAAGCTTCTGTGTTCCTGCTAAATGCGGGGCCATTTAGGTCTGCTGGATGAGGGGACACTCCCCATCCCTGGAAGTGTTCAGGGCCAGGTTGAATGGGGCTTGGAGCAACCTGGGATAGTGGAAGGTGTCCCTGCTTGTGGTCTTTAAGGTCCCTTCCAACCCAAACCATTCTGTGATTCTTTATTCCCCTTTTCTCTACACCCTTTTAATGCTCAGTGTCAAGCAAGAATTTCTCTGCTGTTTGGCATCTGTTTTTTTCTCTGCTTCAGGACACTTAGGACTTCTTGGTGAGCTCTTCTGAGCCTTCCATTATGGATTTGAGACCCCAGCTAACAGCACTTCCCTCTCAACAGCTTCCCAGGATGTGGCTGAGGAATGGGAGAGGGACTGGGGACAGCAGCTCTGTGTTGGGCTGATACATCCCTGGCAGGAGGGTGCAGCCAGGTGGGGATCGAGCCCTTCTTCCAGGTGACAAGTGACAGGACCAGAGGAAATGGCCTCGAGTTGCACCAGGGGAGGTTTAGATTGGATATTAGGAAAAATTTCTTCATGGAGAGGGTTGTCCAGCCCTGGCACAGCTGCCCAGGGCAGTGGGGGAATTCCCATCCCTGCTGGGATTTAAAAGCTGTGTGGATGTGGCACTTGGGGACATGGGTCAGTGGTGGCCTTGGCAGTGCTGGGGGATGGTTGGACTCTGTGATCTCTGAGGGCTTTTCCACCCTCAGCGATTCCACGATTCTGTTTTCCTCCGCTCACCTGCAGACTGCAGAGCATGAGGAGCAGATGAGACATTGGGAACAAATTGGTCTTGCCTTTAATCTGACATTTCCTCTTGAGTCTTCATTTTGCTGCTTATTCCTGGAGCGGTTTGCTGCTGAGCTGTGATAAGCATCCCATTCCCACTCCTTTTCCAGAGCTCCTGTGCCAGGAGACGTTCCGGCTTGGAACGCGCGCGCTGCCTGCGGGATCTCCTACCTGGCAATTATTTGTATTGTTTTGTACCCACTCAGAGCTTCAACCTGCAAGTCCCTTGGGGCACAGCTTCTGTGTTTTGTGCGGTTCACTGGGCAACCATGGAGCTCTTCACTCCCCTCTGGGCATTACACAAAGTGTTAATAATAAAATCCTAGAAAATCTATCTGGAATTGCAGGCATGGGGATTTTCTCGTTGTCGTTTTTTTTTTGCCTTGCTGCTAAATCTTTATGCAGTTCCATAAAGCTCATACTTGGTGTAATGAAAGACAAGTGTGTCTTTAAAACTCACCCAGGTCAAAACCAGGGATGCAGTCATCACCAAAATAATAAAAAAAAGGGAAAGCACCTCTTCTCTGGAGCCAGGCTGGGAGAGCTGGGGGTGTTCACCTGGAGAAGAGAAGGATCCAGGGAGATCTCAGAGCCCCTTCCAGGGCCTAAAGGGGCTCCAGGAGAGCTGGAGAGGGACTTGGGACAAGGAATGGAGGGACAGGACACAGGGAATGGCTTCCCACTGCCAGAGGGGAGGGATGGATGGGATATTGGGAAGGAATTGTTGGCTGTGAGGGTGGGGAGGCCCTGGCCCAGGTTTCCCAGAGAAGCTGTGGCCGCCCCTGGATCCCTGGAAGTGTCCAAGGCCAGGTTGGATGGTGCTTGCAGCCGCCTGGGCCAGTGGAAGGTGTCCCTGCCCATGGCAGGGTTTGGAATGGGATGATCTTAGGTTCCCTTCCAACCCAAACCATCCTGCGATTCCATGAAAAGCAGAGCAGAAGCACAAAGGTCGGCCATGGAAAGCAGCCCAAAGGAAAACAAGTCCAAAGATGGGTTTGAAGGTGGAAAATGAGGCTCTTTACTCCCAGGAGAGGAATTCAATGTAAATCCAAGAGCAGGCTGGATAGATAGGGATGTGAAACAAAAATGAACCAAATGTTTTCACCTTTAATGCTTGGGAAATCAGGGCTGGATTGCCCATGAGCAGAAAAGTTGAGATAAGACCTTGACTGTGGGGCTACAAAATATCTCTACATTATAGGATCGGAGAATCACAGAAGGGTTTGAGTTGGAAGGGTCCTTTAAGATCATTAAGTTCCAGCCATGCTGTGGCTTTATATCAGTTTTGAAGGACAAAACATATTCTTTTTCTCTTGGACAATTAAAATTTTCTTTGCCATTGGAGCAGGCCTGGAAAATGCCGATCCTGTACCTGCTGATCTGAGATGTTCTCTCCTCAAATGACCTAAGGTTAAATGAGGTGAGCTGTTCTGCAGGTTGGCAGAGCCAAAGTTGTGCCAGGGATGGCAGATTTCACAGAGTGACCGTGAGGAGCCTTTGTCCCAGGTCACAGCAGACGTGCTCTGTCTTGCTCAGGCTGCAGGGCTGGGTGAGACATTCTGGCACTCGTAGGCTCTAGGGATTATCTGTAAATTAGTGCCAACTGCTCCAGTACGGGTTTTCCAGCTGCTTTGTGGCCAAAATGTGCTGTTCACTGTCCTGTTCTCAGTAGGTACCACCTCAGTTTGGTGTTCCAAGACAGGATTTGCAATCAGTTTTTCAGAGCATGGTCACTGCTGCTGACCTCCTCAAGGCTGTGACACGTGGAGATTTAATCACACACTTTCTCCCCCTTCTTTCCTGAACATTATTCCTTCTCTGTACATTCCAAATGCCATCTTTCTCCATCCCAATAACCACTCCAAACTGCTCGTTTATCCTTTTCTTCCCTTTCTTTATCCTCCTTTATGCTTCCTTGGCTCCCCAGGTCCCCGCAAAGTCGGAATTCTGCTTCAGCCTTGTTAGAAACCTTTACCTAATTGTTTTGGCACCTTATTTTTTCAGTATTGAAGGGATGCCCAGGACTCATAACACTTCCTAAGAAGTGTGCAAGATCCTCCAAGTGCTCTCTTACAGTAGGAAGCCTCAGGAATTGGAAATATTTTGTTTGCTGCTGAAATAAGAGGGAGTTTTTAGGCTTTCCCTGATAATAGTTATCATTCCCTACTGGCTGTTGTGGGGTGTGTGGATGAAAACCCAAGAACAGTGGTTCTGTCCTTGTCTCCTCCAACAGTTTTTTCTTCCTAAATGATGTCATTACATTGGTGTTGCATCTTGCTCATGGTTACACTCATCCTGTCTTTCCTTCCTTTGGTGCTCCCGTTGCCAAAGTTAATTTAGAACCAAATTATGAGCCTTTCACCTCCGATTCTGAGATTTACTGTAGTGTTCTCTGTGTAAATACTCACAGCTGGTCGTGTTAATGAGCGGGGAAAAGCAGCAAAGCCTGGAAATCCAAATAAAGTCAGAACATTTTATGTCTTCTTCAAAACACAGCGTTCACCTTTGCTTTTGTGCTGCCTTGGAGGAGAATCCGTGCCTCCAGGAACTTGGAAGCTGCAAGGGAGCACGGAACAATGCAAGTCTCTGCAGAAATGGGGCTGTGATAACTTGGCTTTTTTGGCCTACATTTCTCAGTGGTTATTATTTGTTAATTATGTTGTAGAGTGCTCACAAGTGGGCTAATTGCTTCCCCAGAGAGCTTGCAAGGAAATGATGGACAGAACAAGGGCAGGATGTTACACATCTCAGATAGCGAGAGGGTAAGGTAGGACATGGGCAAGACGGGCAGGGAAACACTTGGAGCAGCATTTTGAAGCTGAGAGGAGAAGAGTTGGGTTGGTTTTTGGAGAGGAGGAAGAGTCCCAGTTGGAATTGATCTGAGGAGCTGATTGTCAGAAGAGTTGTTTAAGGAAGCACTGAAACTAAGGGCAGAAATGAAGAAGAAATGCAGGAATTTACGAAGAAAAAGCAGCAGGGAGGTTGTACCTGGCTGGGTTGTAGGCACTGGGCTGTGCTGTGTGAGTCCTTGAAAACAAGGATAACATCCTTGTGAACTCTAGGCACACTACATGAATGGTATTCCTTAAAAAATAAACCCCTTTCCTCAGAAAAACTCTTTTCTTCAGACCCTTATAGGTGTGAGAGAAGAAAAAAAAATGTGCACACACATCCATATTTCAAATTAAATTCTCGTTCTTGCTGTTTGTGTTTGTGCATCTGTCTTTTAGCCTGCACAGGAGGGCCCTGCTGGTATTTATGGTATTTCTGGTCTGTGCTGCCCCAAATTGGGAAGTTCTGATTCATTTCCCTGTGCTGTGAATCCCCCTTCGCACCTGCTTAGAGGAAAGGAACCAAGCCTGAGGAAGGCACACTAAAAAGTGACTAAAAAATGACACAAGGTATTTCTGAGGGGCTCCTGGGCCATTGCTGCTTCTGAAAAACAGGAAGTGTCTGTCCCCTTGCCCATAGGTCTGAGGATCAGTGGATCAGCTCTCCCACAAATCACCCTCTTGGAGCAGAGGAATGGAAGAGGCTCAAATCTGTATTTTCCTTTTGAGAAGCATTTTCTGAGGGGAAGGGGAAAGGAGCAAAGCTTCGGTTTAATTTAACTGCTTCAAATGCTCCTGGAAGCACTTTATTTGTACACAGATCTGCTTTTCTACATTTATTGTTAGAAAAGAGCCAGAAGAGGAGTTTGACATAGGCAGGTGTTATTTTCAGATTTCAAAGCACATGTGCTTTCCTCTGCCAGAAGCCAAAGCTGTGATGCTGGGACTGTGCTTGCTCTTGGAATTGCTACCAGAACGCCTTTCTCTCCTCTGGGTGCTTCCAATGGTTTTTATTCCATCCTTTCTCTCAGCATCCCAAATCTTCAGAGCCCTCGTTAATACCTTTGCTTGTACTCACAATCTGGCTGGCCAAGCCCACTTGTTACTTCTTGTGGGGTTCTTCTGTATCTGTGGAGCACAGGAAGAAATCCTGAACTCGAGAATCAACGAGGGTTTGATCTCCTGAACCCTGAAGAGCAGCTGCCCATTCCACACACATTACAGAGGGATAACAAAAAGTGCCCAGGGAATGACAGGACATGTGGAGAAGGCTTGGATTGCTTCTGGGCATGGCAGTGCCACGGGACCAATACCCACAGTACTGGGGACAGGGGTGACTGTCATGGACTTCTGAAGACTTTTTAGACATTTAGAGTCTGGATTCAGGATTAAAAAAACCAATCTGCACTGATTTGCATCCTGGGCTGATCCCCAGTGTGGGCAGCAGGGGAGGGGGGGACTCTGCCCCTCTCAGGTGAGACCCCACCTGCAGAGCTGCCTCCAGCCCTGGGCTCCAACAGGAGAAGGATGTGGAGCTGCTGCAGAGAGTCCAGAGGAGGCCACGGAGCTGCTCCAAGGGCTGGAGCCCCTCTGCTCTGGAGCCAGGCTGGGAGAGCTGGGGGTGTTCACCTGGAGAAGAGAAGGATCCAGGGAGATCTCAGAGCCCCTTCCAGGGCCTAAAGGGGCTCCAGGAGAGCTGGAGAGGGACTTGGGACAAGGGATGGAGGGACAGGACACAGGGAATGGCTTCCCACTGCCAGAGGGCAGGGAGAGACGGGATATTGGGAAGGAATTGTTGGCTGTGAGGGTGGTGAGGCCCTGGCCCAGGTTTCCCAGAGAAGGTGTGGCTGCCCCTGGATCCCTGGAAGTGTCCAAGGCCAGGCTGGATGGGGCTTGGAGCCACCTGGGCTAGTGGAAGTTGTCCCTGCCCATAGCAGGGGATGGATGATCTTTAATGTACCTTCCAACCCAAACTTTTCCATGTTTTTTCTACTTGCACACTCCTTTAAAATACAATATCTGAGACCCCTGGTGATTTGATTCCATTACAGAAGTGCTGCTGGGTCAGTTCTGTGTTCAGTGTCCCAGCTCCAGGTGAGTGGAATTCCAGGGTTATTTCCATCCTTGTACATCTGAGATACCTCTGTGAAGGATCTCAAGGCACCTTACAAACACTTAATGAAACTCTTAGCTCTGCTGTGAGTTTCATGCAGTTGATCAGGCATGTTCTGTGCTTTGATAACCTGTGCCAGAGCTGCAGGGAATAGCTTCTCCAGGGTTTCCCACCAGCTGGGAAGAGAACTTGGGAAACGTGACCTTCCCAGTCCTGTGCTCGCTTTGCTGGACTGTACTTCCTCTGTTTTTCAAGGTGAGAACAGTTAGAATTGATTTAGGTGCTTTTGGGGAAGATGAAGTCACTGTGTTTGGATCTCTGCATCGTGCCAATAGAGAGATCCTAGGGGAAATCTCTTCCTTTAGTTTTGTTTATATCCAGTCTAAGGCACAGATGTAATTTGCAGGGAAATGCGAAGGAAAAGAGGTGCTGGCCTCAGCAGTGGAGCTGGAGTGGGATGAGATGTCACAGGGGTATCTAAGTGTCTCTCAAGATATGAAAAGGATTTTCTCTGCCATGTGCTGAGTTTTTTAACTCTTTCCTTATGTGCCTCCAGCACCTCTTGGGAATTATCCCATGGTGTGTATTCCCCTTTAGCCTCAGCTCCTGGATTTTACTCGCTGCCTTTGTTGTGCAAAAACTTAAATAAATGGGGTTTTTTTTTCCTGAAAAGTGTAAGAACAGTAGGAGGAAGTGTGTGTGTGCCCTGTGGGATGTGGTGCCGGGATTCCCAAGCTGCCCTTGGAAATACAGGTGCTGTGGCCTGACCAGGATCTGCTCAGGACAGCTGGAATGAATCCCCAGGACTATCATTGCAATCAAGTCCCTGGCCAAAATTTAATCCGTTGCACTTTTGCGACCCTGTTGTTTCCTGTTCCGCTGGTGTTTGCAGGCTGGAGGTAAAACCTGGCTGAGTGTCACAGCTTTATTGTGCAGCTCCTGTTTCACTGATGGGACCAGGCTGGGCTCCAGCTCATCCTACACCCCTGAAAATGGATTGTTTGTATCACAAACAAATGGCATTTTGCATACCAGGAGTATTCAGCAAGAGAGGTGGGGGCTTTCTGTTGGGTGAATTGTAAGAATGGATGAAAATTGCTAAAATTGGCCACTTGCTGAGGTACAGGATGAGCTTGTGAGAAAAATATAAAATAGAAGGACAAGACAGGTTGGGAGAATTTGGACGTGGTTTTAATAGAAACGCGTCACCACGGAATTTAAAACTGAAATTAAAAATGGAATCAGCAAATACAATGTACATGGGAATCAAACACCTGTAGATTGCTGCAGTGGGGTGAAATGGGTGCTGTTTTGTGGTAACAAAACCTCCTCACTAGGATGTGGTAAGGCCAGGATGGAGCTTGGAGCAGCCTGGGATAGTGGAAGGTGTTCCTGCCCTTGGCAGGGGATGGGATGGGATGGCCCTTCCCACCCAAACCATTCTATGAGTCTCTGATCAGAGTAGGGGGATCCTGAAGGATGGTAAAACCTCTGTCTTTGGAGGTTTCCATGACTCCACTATAAAAAGTGGAGCTGGTCTGGCACTCACAGTAGTTCTGCTCCAGAGGTCAGTGATTCTATTAATAACTCCCAGATTATTCTGGGAAGAGATTTGCTATAATAAAATTCCTTGGCCTTTTGATTGCAAGAGAAACAATCTGCTCTTTCTTCTGTAGTTGCATGTGTAGCAAAAATGGATCTCCATAATTCCATGGAAGAACCTTGTATTTTTCAAAACATTTTTCCTTGTCCCCTTCCCATTAATTACTTCCTAACCTCTCTTCTTGTCCTTGCTGGGTTAGAGACAGCTGATGGCTCCTGTGGAGTGTAGAAGTTAATATCAGCTGCAAGACAGCAGCTGATGTTTCAATATATTCTGGCACAGAATTTATTTTAAGAGAGTTGAACAGGAAGGTGCTTCTCTGTAATAATTGGGACTTGTCCTTTTAACAAGTGTCATGTTGTGCAGGTATTGGATATTCAGGATTTTCATTCCGTTTCCCATCAGTGGATTCATTGCTCTGTTGGCACTCGGGATAAACAGCAGTAAAATTAAACTTTCCTAGGGATATGTGATGTGTCCTGGTGATTACACCACCATGGCCAACAAAAACCAGAACTTGCAGGCGACCTGAATTTTTACCACTTTTGTCCAAATTGAGTATTCCTGGTTCTCATCTCTTTTATTAAACCCTCATTTGTTTTAACAGCCTGCCCATGGCAGTGGTAGAATCATCACCCCTGGAGGGATTTAAAAGCTGTGTGGATGTGGCACTCAGGGACATGGGTTAGTGGTGGCTTTAGCAGTGCTGGGGAATTCTTGGACTCAATGGTCTGAGAGGCCTTTTCCAACCTTAACAGTTCTGTGATAACCACAAGGTCAAATTGTATCCCTGCTGAGATTTTTGAAGCATTACAGGACTGAAAGATGCTTCTGGAGTCCAGATCCCACATTTTCCATTCCAAGCAAGGATTAACTCCACCTAACACTTCCCTGGTAGTTGTCTGAGTTGCTTTCAGTGGCTGAGGCTCCACAAAGATACTGATTTCTCCTGGCAAAGTTTCCTGTGAATAATTTCCATCTGCTGCCTGTCCTTTTCCTCATGAGCACCAGGGAAATTGTCCCGTTTTCCCTTTGCATCAGCCCTCTCTGTACTGGGAGCCTGTTCTCATCAGTTCTTCACAAGATGCTGTCTGCAGTAAACCAATTTTAATCAGGTAAATAAAAAGCATTAGAGCCTCCTGGGTACCTGCTCTGATGCCAGAATTGACTGCAGAACTGCTGGTATGTGGTCTTATTTATGCATGTATTTATTTTAATCCTGCTCAAACTCATCAGGCTACAGGTCTTTGTTCACCCTCTCGTATGTTTGATCCCAATCCAAATGTTAATGCTCGTACTTAACTTGAAGTTGTCAACTCCTTAAAGCAAGACTCTGTCATCGTTGATGTCTGCAGAGCTCCAGAGTGACTCTTCAGGAATTATCTGCAGCCGTTCCTGGGATGGAAAGATACAGGGATGCCCTCAGCTCTCGCCTGTTAAGTTTTTGTGCACTGCACAAGGGTCCTTCCAACCTCTCGGTGAGGATCTGAAGCAGCAGAAACAGAACAGGATTATTTTAATCGTGTTGTTACAGTTTCTCAACAAGAAAGTTGGTAAGAAAGGCAGAACAGGGGTGGCTGCATTTTAAAGCTAGGAATGATGCTGTGTTTTCCATGGAACTCAGGCTCCATGTGCTTCATCCAGCCCACTTTCTGTGATTTAAGTGAGAACCCACTGAAATAGTTTAGCTTTTTTCTGCCTTTATGATCATCCCTTCTGGACTTTGCCTTTTGTGTCGTTTTTGTGAATCAGATTTCATAAAATTGTTGTGGATTACTGCCAACAAAGCAAATGCACGTGAAATTACTGGGCTTAAGTAATAGTGGTTCATGTGTAGCAGACTGAGATGGTATAAGAGATTTTTTTTATTCCCCTCTTTCAAGATTTTAAGTGCTAAAAAATAAATACTTGCATTCTGAAGAGGAGGAAAACTTCCCTGAATTAATCCAGGCTGCTTCTGTTGCTCCTGTGCCAGCAGCCTTTGCTTTGCAGGTTGGGTCTATCTCACTTCTCCTTCCAGACTGCAGGTGCAGTTCTTCTTTTTGAATATTTATTATAATAATCCCAGAATGGTTTGGGTTGGAAGGGACCTTAAAGCTCATCTCATTCCCACCTCTGCCATGGGCAGGGACACCTTCTACTAGACCTGGTTGGATTTCAAAGTCATTTCATTTCATGAGGTTTCAAAATCCTTCCCACTCCGGGCTTCTGATCTTGCCAAACTGTTTTCATTGATGTGAATTCCTTTGATAATTGACCATAATCCCATGTTTTTTCCTTTCACTAAAGAACCGAAAGGTGCTCTGAGAGTGGGATGCCCTAGAGATGCAATCCTGATCCTGCAGGATTCAAGGGAACCAGGATTTCCCTCTGTAAGTTTAGTGTAGTCCCTTAATGATTTAATCAGCAAGCGAAGACAGGCAGAGAAAAACACGGTGGTACATGGAGTGCTTTATGTCCTTCAGATTATTTTCCATACATTTCACTAATTACATAAACAGATGATATTTACAGGGGACTTCTGCCTGTAATTGACCTTCATCTCTTCCTGTGCACTTCCCAACCTCTCCTTGAATTTTCCTATTGTTTCCTCTTACTCATTCCACGTTTAACACCGTGTTTCAAGCAGTCCTTTTCTTTTGCTTGGGACCATCCTACCAATTCCCTATTCCCAATTCCTTCCAACTTCATCTCCTCAGCTCGATTTTATGGGCAGTTTTGGAACTCGTGGCATGGACAACCATCTTCTCCAAAGCCCAATCATCAGGTTTCCCTCCAGTTACAGCACAATTGCTCTTTCCCTTTTACCTGATCATCAGTTCTCTGGAGCAGGAATATTTCTTTCTGTCTTTTATCTGGTGGAAAATTGTCTTTCAGAAGCTGCAGCAGCACAATCCACTTTTAGGGACATCTGCCTTATTTTTCTTTGAAATTTTTCTCTGTGTTGGGTCAAGAAGGAGAGGTGATTGCATAAACTGTGAGGGGTTAGAGAAAACCCCTGGTTAGAGTTCAGCAGTGTTCCCATGGGTACTGGGACAGGTACACCACAGAAGCAGGAATACCTTGGCATTTAACAGCCCTTCCAGGTGATTTATGGTTTTACATAAGCTTTTCCTAAACCCAGAGGTTTTCTAGGGTTGGCACCTCTTTGCTTGTCTCCATGCCCTGTTAGTTCTGTGCTCAGTGGCCCATGGTTATTAAAATTCTTATCAATAAAGGAGTTTCTGAGCAAGGTTCTCATTTTCTAAACTCGTACATACCTTTGGAACTCCTCTGCTTAACCAAAGGAACATTTGTTTTTATGCCTAATGTACTTCATGAAAAGAAACGTGTAGAGTTCAAGTAATATTTGCCTTCAATTACAGTAATTAAGTTGTCAGGACTTGAAGTCACCAAGGCAATGAGAAAATCCTTTCCTGGTTGGCCAGGGGGTAACGGGTGTTCTGGGCCCATGTGTTTTACACATCAGGGTGGGGAGGGAAACGGTTCTGGCCAAAAACCTGGGAGTCTGTTTGTCCTTTTGCAATACAGGGTGTCAAAATCCTGCTCTGGGAGGAAGGAAAATGACCCTGTTTGCCTGGGCTTCAGCAGGACCAGGGCAGTGCCCATCCCCTGTGCTGGCACTGCTGGGGCACCTCCAGTGCTGGGGGCAGCTCTGGGACCCTCCTGACAACAGAGACCTGGAGGGGCTGGAGCATGTTCAGGGGAGGGAACGGAGCTGGGGAAGGGGCTGGAGCACCAGGAGCGGCTGAGGGAGCTGGGAAAGGGGCTCAGCCTGGAGAAAAGGAGGCTCAGGGGGGACCTTGTGGCTCTGCACAACTCCCTGACAGGAGGGGGCAGCCGGGGGGGGTCAGGCTCTGCTCTCAGGGAGCAGGGACAGGAGGAGAGGGAACGGCCTCAAGTTGTGCCAGGGGAGGTTCGGGAGGGACATCAGGAGGGATTTCCCCAAGGAAAGGGTGGTCAGGCATTGGAAGGAGCTGCCCAGGGAGGTTTGGAGTCCCCATCCCTGGATGTATCCAAGGAAGGCCTGGATGTGGCACTCAGTGCTCTGGGCTGGAGACAAGGTGGGGATCAGTCACAAGTTGGGCTTGATAGTGTTGGAGCTCTTTTCCAACCTGAATGATCCTGTGATGCCGTGGGATTCTGTGCTTGTTGGCTTAGGTCTTACTAAAAACAAGTTTAATTTAAATGTGGCTCAACCCATTTATCCTGGGAATTCTGTCCTGTCAAACTTCTGCTGCAGCTCCCCTTTCAAATGTAACCTGTGTGGAGACGAGTGTGAATACATCCTGTTTTTCCCCATGTTCCACATCCCTTTTCAGGCTTCTTTGCCAGAAGTCAAATAGTTTCAGTTACTTCATAACCCTGCAGGAACACTACAACATATCCCTACAAGAAAAGTCCCTAATTTTGATAAGTGCCCACACAAACATCACTGGAATCTCAAGTGCAGCCTTACTTTCGTTCCACTGGAATAGCTCTCTTGAAGGCAGATGGATGAGGAAATCACCCCTCGTAATGCATCACTAATGACACCAATTTTTGCATTCCTGCTCACGGGAGTAAAGGTTATGGATGCATAAGGAGCCAGACCTGGAAAACCTTACTCACAAACCCTAATAAACCCCACTTCAGCCAGCAAGTTTAACGATGCCCTCAAGAGAGCCAGATCCCTTATCTGCAGCATCGTGCAATAACTATAAAGTGTTGAGATAAGTGGGATTTTATCTCCCCGCTCTCTGCTGGCCTTCCCCGAGTATCAGGTTATGGCAGTGAAAGTGGCTGTGAAATCTGACTGCTCTGATTTGGGCAGGTTTTATAGTCCCTTCATTCAGGATGTGGGGGCAGAGTGGTTGCTCTTATCCATCCATGCATTTATGAATGGAAAAACAGGGAATTATCTCTGACTGGAATCCCTGTGGATCTTCAAGAAGGGGTTCTAGGGCAGATGTTGGTGAGGATTCTGCACCATCCTTCCCAGCTTCTCCCATCCAGAGGGGATGCCTGGTTCCCTGCAGTGTGTCCAAGGCTTTAAAAGAACAATTAATGAGCTGAGGGAGCTGGGTAAGGGGCTCAGCCTGGAGAAAAGGAGGCTCAGGAGGGACCTTGTGGCTCTGCACAACTCCCTGACAGGAGGGGGCAGCCGGGGTGGGGTCGGGCTCTGCTCCCAGGGAACAGGGACAGGAGGAGAGGAAACAGCCTCAAACTGTGCCACGGGAAGTTGAGTTTGGACATCAGGAGGAATTTCCCCAAGGAAAGGGTGGTCAGGCATTGGAAGGGGCTGCCCAGGGAGGTTTGGAGTCCCCATCCTTGGAGGTGTCTCCAGGGAATGTGTGGATGTGGCACTCAGTGCTCTGGGCTGGTGACAAGGTAGGGATCAGTCACAGGTTGGAGTTGATGGTGTTGGAGCTCTTTTCCAACCTAAATGATTCTGTGAAAATTTGGGACATTTCCAAGAGTCATTTGTGACTTTTGCCAAGCAAAAGACTATACCACAAAGGCTTTGTTTTGAGTGCTTTGGTATGTATGTGAACAAGCCTTAATTTCAGCTGCCTTTCTGGTTTGTTTGTTTTGTAAATCTCAGATAATTTAACAAATTATACATTTCCATCTTGTGGCATTTGTTGCTTTCTCAAAGTCCATTCTCTTCATGCCATCCATAACATCCAGCTCCAGAGCTGTGCTTTGCTTTTAGTTCGACATTTCCTTTCTAGAAAGGAGACTCTTCACCTGCAGCTGGAGATGAGCAGCTCTTCATTTCATGTCAGCAGAAACCTTGTAAGATGTAACCTGTGATGTTGTTTGTGCCATCTGATAACGTGTGATCAAATGGAGCCTGTTTAAATAACAACATCTGGGACACCCTGACAGCAGAGCAGCTCCGAAACAAACATTTCCAAAGATCTGATAAGATGGAAAGAGATGCCTCAGTGCTGGATTGCTCCCTGGATCACAAGTTCTTTGCTGGAGAGTTATTCCAGGCATGGGATTTCCTTTGTGCCACGGGCTAATAGATTGCAGTGGATCATTTTTCATGCTGGTTTATGTCTCGCAGAGGCGTATGCTTTGTAAAGTCAGTGTAATGCACGGAGTATGACAGTGGTAGACATGAGTTATGTAGGAGTAGGTAAACTAAGGAACTCAAAACAACTGAAAATCGTCTTGGTTTGTGTTCTCTTGCTGCCTTCCAACCTTCCACCTCTTCCCCCTAAACCCACAGCATCTTTTACATTAAGGGCTGCCTCACTTCCACCCAAATCTGTACTTTCACAGTGAATTTTCAAAGCAGCACGTTGCTTTTTAATATTTTCCTTATTAGTGTGCAAAAAACCAGCATTATGTCTAAATCCTTGATTGCTGACTCACTCCTGCTCCTCTCTGTTCCCTTGCAGGAGGATGTTGCTGATCCTGACTCCCAGGAAGAGAAGGAGGGGAACCACTGGCTCTCCAGCCCTGGAGATGGTTCCAATACGGTGAAGAGTGGGCTCACTGTCCAGGAATATTTCGCCAAGCGCATGGCAAAGCTGAAGGGATCCCAGAAGGAAACAGAAACAAAGGTGGATCATTCCAGCCCAACAGCTGACGAAGCTGTGGAGCCTTCAGAAGAGCTGGAAACCAAAGTCAAAAAGAAAAAGAAGAAGCAGAAGAGAGGTGATGAGGCAGAGAGGACAGAGAACTGTGAGAAAGCAGGGAAAAAGCCTAAGACAGGGAGCTTGAATGGAAAAGGACTGGATGATCCACTAAATGAATGTCACAAAAGGAAAAAAAAGAGGAAACATAAAGAGGACAATGAAGGAGAAAGCATCAGTTGTGATGAAAATACAGGCAGTGGAGACATTTCTGTGGGAATGTCTGAGGAGGAGGAACTCGGCGCAGAGGAGCAGGAGGAAAAGCAGAAGAAACGCCGTAAGAAGAAGCACAAAAAGCAAAAAGAGGAGACAGAGGAGTGTGAGGAAGGAGCACCCAGAAAGAAAAAGAAGCACTGCAAGAACATTTAACCCCCTTCAGGCTCAGGCTGGGGCTCTGGGGTGAGTCTGTGTTAGAGGAGGCTCTGTGTAAGCACAGAAGCAGACAGCACATTGTACTCCAGGCTTGGACACTGCTCCAGCTCCAGCTGGATCTAAACACAGACTGGATCCAAACTCAGGCTGAATCTAAACTCAGACTGGATCTAAACCCAGCTCTCCCAAGGGAAAACGTGGTGATGGGCCAACAGGAGCTTCAGTGCCATGTTCAAAAGGGATCCACATGGAGGATTAACACATCAAGACTGTGAAAGGCAGGGAATGACTTTCTGCTGCTTCACACTGACTGTGTTTTTCTCAATCCAGGAAAAAAATAACAAAAAAAAAAAATCACCTGAGTACTGCCTTTTTATTAAAGTTGTTTTCTCTTGTGAGAGCCCAGCTCTGCTTCTGGAAGCAGGAGGGGGTTTGCAAAGCTCTCTGTGTTTCTTCACTGAAGTTTGCAAAGTGGTGTCTAATTTTTACGTTCATCTCTTTTCACTTATGAAATGAATATTGTTTCTCCCCAAAAATGCATACTCTGATTAAAAGGTTTGCTCCTGAGTTTGCATCCTCAGCACTAAAGGATGAAATAAAAAGACCTCCCTGTGCCTCCAAACCATTGTCAAACTTTTGTAACTTTGCACCAAAGCTAAAGTAACTGTGTATTAACCATATCATTTATTAACCATATCCAAATCTTTGATTCCCAGGCAATATTCAGGATCTCTTCGGTGGTGCCTCTGGAATTCAGAAAGCTGCCTTGGATAGAACAAGGTTTTTTCCTGAAATTGGGAGACCAATAGATTTTTAAAAGCACAGTCAGATGCATTTGCTATTGAAAACTTGCAGTTTGGATCTATAACCAAACCAGAGCTTGTTTCTCATTGTAAGCCTGGAAATAAGGAATGCTGGAACTGGGCACTGCCACAAGCATTTTCGTGGGAGATCTGGAACATTCAGCATGAATTTTGGGATGTTAATATCACTCAGAGCTGTCAGAAGAGATGGGTGAGCTTGGATGTGGTGGAATGGGAAGGAGGATTCACCTTCCCGGTGTCCTGTTCTGATACTTCTTTGGCCACAGCAAACTGTCAGCACAACCCTGAGAACCAGCCAGTTACCCTGGCAGAACCCAGAATCCAAACCCAATAGCTGCTCATTTCATTCAGGCCTGGCTGGGTTTCATCAGTGTAAATCTAAAACATCCCATTGGCTGCTCTGCTGAATAAAATGGGTACATTTTTATATTGTCTCGGCTCAGTGGAGTTGCTTAACGTGGTTTGAGGAACATTGTCAAGATGCAGATGTTAATAGGGAAAAAAATTTCCTTAAGCTGCCTTTATTGTGCAGAGGAGGAAGCTCCATCTGCAGCACGCAGACCACATGGATGCTTTGGTTGCAGCTCAACTCCTCCTCTTTTAAGATCTCTTGGTTTCCAAAGCACCTTTTTTTTTTTCTGCCCTCAGGACACGCTCGTTCACTGCAGCAAAATGAATTTTCACTTCTTGTATGGGAGAACAAGATGCCTTTCCCTGGGTTTCACATGCCAGGGGTTTTTTAACCCTTGTTGCATCTCCTTTTCAGGCTGTACAATTATTATCCAACATAATCCTGGTTGTCCCTGGCTCTCTTAAATGAAATACCACTGAATACCATCAGTTGCTATCAGACTGGGAGGAAACTCCATGCTTGAGGTGAAAAAATCATCTTCTCAATGCAAGAAGACAGCAAAATAATGTTTTATATTACACTGAAGCATCCCTCCTGATTTCTTGCTCACCACAAGTCAGAATTTTTGTTACTGGAATCCAAAAGCCTGATTGTTTCCAATTATTATTTTTTAACTCTTAAGCAACTAAACTTTACAGCTTCTCTGGGATTTCAGTTTAAAAAGGTGCTAGTCAAGGAATAAGGTTTCCCTCTCCCCATACTGCTGGGCTTGTTTGTTTGTTCTGTGAATTTCCATGTGTTCCTGTGTGCTGATTCTTGTGGGTGCTTGGCCACATTCCAGTGTCAGTTACAGGAAGAATAAAACCAGGAATAAACCTTTAAATTTGTGCTGTTGCTCCTGTTAAGTTCAGGATACCCAAGACTTAAACCTGGCTGAGATGGAAGTATCAGCTACCAATGGAAGATTCTCTATTTCTGCAAGAAATACACAGCACTTCATCCTGGGAAATGTGGGATTTTAATGTGCCCCGAGCTCTGCATGTGGTTGTAGGAGGGGAAAATCATAATAAATAAATAATCATAAATCATAAATTGCTTCTATTTGACAGAAGCAATTGATTTAACTGCTCTGCTCTGTGTTTGTGGTCAGCGTTACTCAATGAAAAGCTCTTCTTACCAGATACTGTCCAGTGAAATGGATGATTGGAACAAGAGGAACATGTTTCAGAGTAATAAATTACATATATATAAAATTTTTTTTTGTTTGTTTCTAGTGGGTTTTGAGTTCAGTTTTAACCCAACTCTGGTTTGGCAAGAAGGCCTTTTTTAGAAAGCACAAGAAAAAGAATTACGTCAGTGCCCAGATGGTGGAATTAGCAGAATGTGAGCACAAAGGAACGACTTGGTTTCATTTCCGCGAAAATCAGACTTTTAAACTCCGAGGCCTTTTGTTATAAACTCATCCATTGTGCTCACAGAATGAGGTGGCTCCCAGTGAAATTACCTGGACCCCGAGGAAAATGAGACTCCCGGCTCTGCTGTCGCTCCCAAATGGAGAACGAGGCACGCGCAGCACAGGTATTAAAATATTTTCAGTTTTGGTAACCCCGGGTCAGCAGAGACAGAAGGAAATTTTCCTTTTTGCATTGGGAACATTCCACCACTGGTTTCTCCTGGCTTGTTCCATTCTTTGCAGGGATGGGGCTGTTCTTCACTTTGAGGCTTGGAATTCTCTGCGGGATCCACGGCCAAGGATGTGATTGGCAAGTGCAGTGTTAGAGCAGCACTCACAGAGGTTGAACTGTGCTTGTAAACACCTGCAGGCAGCAAACTGTTCTGGGAAGTAGAAACCATGGAAAAATAGTCCTGGTATCATTGCTGGACCCAAATCTGCATGAACTTTATGGGCTTTTGGAGTTTTGTCTGACTGTGGAGCTTTCCTTGGAGCCAGGGATGGGAGGTGGCACTGGAGCACCCCAAGTGACAGCCCAGAGATGTGGAACAGGCAGCATTCCTTGAAATTCCTCCCGAGGTGTTCCAGCTCTGGTGCTTCACACACAGCCGGCATAAAGGGGAGGTAGAGTTGTAGAATCATGGAATCATTAAGGTTGGAAAAGCCCTACAAGATCATGAAGTCCAACCATTCCCTCAGGAGGGCCAAGGCCACCACTGACCCTGTCCCCAAGTGCCCTTTAGTAACAACCAAGGTTTGTTTAAAACATAAATGCAAGGCACCATTAAAGATTTGAGAGCCACCTCTCTTGGTGTTTAAGTGAATTTGAGTCCACTGAGATGCAGCTGCTTTGTGACTTTTGTGAATTGAAGGGGCTGGAGCATGTCCAGGGAAGGGAACGGAGCTGGGGAAGGGGCTGGAGCACCAGGAGCAGCTGAGGGAGCTGGGAAAGGGGCTCAGGCTGGAGAAAAGGAGGCTCAGGAGGGACCTTGTGGCTCTGCACAACTCCCTGACAGGAGGGGGCAGCCGGGGGGGGTCAGGCTCTGCTCCCAGGGAACAGAGAGAGGAGAGGGAATGGCCTCAAGCTGTGCCAGGACAAGTTCAGGTTGGATATCAGGAGGAATTTCTTCATGGAAAGGGTGATCAGACATTGGAAGGGGCTGCCCAGGGCAGTGCTGGAGTCCCCATCCCTGCAGGGATTTCAAAGCCATGTGGATGTGGCACTTGGGGACATGGATCAGAGGTGGCCTTGGCAGTGCTGGGGGATGCTTGGACTCGATGATCTCCGAGGGATTTTCCACCCTAAAGCATTCTGTGGTTCTGTGAAATGTTTGGGGCAGCTCAGCATCGTGTCCATGGTTGCAGTTCTTCTTTCAGCTGCCCTGGTGCTCTCTGCCTTCAGCTCCTCAGCTCTCAGCAAGGACAATTAGCTGCATTCATCAGCGTAATTAACCAATTTTCTCCTGTTTAAACACACGAGACCAAAGTTGTTGCAGCATCCACCTTCAAAAGGCACAATTGACGTCACGAAACCTCCGAACCTGCCAACACTGAGGGGAGGAAGGAAGCTCCAAGAAGAGAGGGAAACCACACAAAGTCTACTGGAAACACTGCCCGGCATCACGCCTAGCTGGAAAAAAGATCTGGGAATAGGGTATCCTATTGGATCCAGCGTGAGGACTGTGGGCATCCAAAGCCATCCTTTGCCTAATTCCTCCTCATTCCTGGGCAGGAACCCCCAGCAAGGATCCGAGCTCAGAGAACTTGGGACAATAACCAAGGCTTTTGTCTCTGTACCTGTTCCATCCAGGGATAAAACAAATTTTTCTTGGATCAGCAAATTTTTAGTGATGTGGGACTGGGAAATGCACTACAAATACACAATTTTGTGGTGGCAGAAGAGGGAATATTGTTGTAAAACAAACCGAAGCTCCATTTCTCAGCAAGTCAAAATCTGCTTCTGAATCACTCAAAGATTTTTTTTTTTCTTATCTTAATCCATCTTTATAAACGAAAAGGTGTAAGAGAGAAACTCTTCCTAGTTCCTTTTAACCTAAAGGCACTAAAATATATATTTTTTGTAACCTTAAAACTCCATTTTAAAAGTAGTAAGAGCAGAAATATTCAGCACTATGCTGAAAAATTTAGAATTTTGGGGGTGGGGGGGGGGGGTGGTCGGCTTTTTTTTG
>VZRV01000996.1:122231-198191 GCA_013398115.1 Falcunculus frontatus | reverse complement strand
CTATATGTGTGTGTGTGTGTATATATATATATATATACACACACATACATACATATTTTTATATATATATAAGGAAGATGGGTACTCCATTTACTGGAAATACCAGATATACATATATAAATATAAATATAAATATAGATATAGATATAAATGTATATTAAAATATATATAAATATACACATACAGGAGATATGACATACACGTATATATATGTATAAGGGATCCTCACATATATATATATATATATATATAATGGTTCAAACTTTTTAGCAAGGCCTGTCATGATAAAGTGTAATTGTTTTAAACGAAAAGAGGGTAGATTTAGATTAAATATAAGGAAAAAACCTGGGATAGTGGAAGGTGTCCCTGCCCATGACAGGGGGTGGAATGAGATGAGTTTTAAGGTCTCTTCCAACCCAAACCATTCTCATATTCCATGATTTTATGATTTTATACTTGTGTGTGTGTGTGCACAGAGGACATAGGACGTAAGGCTTGGAGAAAGCAGCACCTCTTGGTCTCCTGTTCCACAGCTCTCAGCACAGTCTGGTGGAACTCTCAGCGGAGTGCGTGTCCCATGTGTCCTTTTAGGGTGAATATCGGGAAAAGGTTCTCTCCCCAGAGGGTGATGAGGCACTGGAGCAGCTCCTCAGGGAATGGGCACAGCCCCAAGGCTGCCAGAGCTCCAGGAGTGTTTGGACAATGCTCTCAGGGATGCACAGGGTGGGATTGTTGAGGTGTCTGTGCAGGACTCATGATCCTTTTGTGTCCCTTCCAAATCAGGATATTCCATGATTCCACAATTCCATGATTCTGATCCTCTTCAGCACTGGCCTGGAAGAGGTGACAGACTCTGACTGTGCCTCAATGGTGGTTCCAGAGGCTCCAATGACCCTCATGGATGCACCTATGCAGGAAAATGAAGGAATCAGCTCTGAACCCAACTGGTCCATCCTATCAGCCTCCAAAAAGAGGATGACAGTTCCCAAACAGCCTCCTGGGAATGACCCCTGGCCTTTGCTCACCTTGAAACTTACCTGGGCAGTGGTTGCATCCCTGCCACTTGATCTGGGCCAAAATCATCCCAAACAACTGGAAGGTCCCCGGGAAGCCTCTGACCCTGCTCCTATTCCTTGGTGGGCAATTCTGGAGTGTGGATTTGTCTGCTGGGCTTTTACCACCTTAGAAAACATTCCCATTTCCCTACCCAGTGTGCAGGAAGATGGAAGATGTCACAGTTGCAGAACCAAGTGCTCCAGGATTAGGAAACACCAGGCTGGAGCGTGTCTGTGCAACCTCCCTGCTCCTTCCAGGTGCCAGGCATTGCAGGAAAGCTGGAGTTGCAGGAGTTCCCAGGATGTGACAGTGCATTGGAAGGCACTGATCTCGTGGTTACAGGGTCACAATGAACTTTTCCCCCCTCTTGGACCACTCTCAGCTCAGGCAGGTCTGGGTGCATCCGCTCAACATTTAAGCTTTAACCAGGCCTGCCAGGTCCCTTCCCAGTGACTGCACTGGACAAGCCTGATCAGTGATTAAAGGTGGGATTTAATTCCCAGGAATGCCCAGCTGTCTCCACTCTGATCCCAGCGTAGCAGAGCTTGAACACCACAGCAGAGGCAGTGTTCAACTGGCTGAACCTGGAGCCCAGCAGGAGAAGCTCCTGGATTCATTTGTTCTTCACAAAATGCCCAGTTCTGGGACTTGTTTTCTATTTGCTCTGTGTGCCCTGCTGGAAAATCAGGGGGTTTGTGTGGGGTGTCTGCCTGATGTTTGTCCTGCCAATATCTTCTCTTCTGTCCCAGCATGTGGGACTCACCCTCCTGGATGCCCAGAGGGGGTTATGGGGGGTTATCTCTTTCAAAAAGTCATCTTTTCCATAAGGAATCTACCTTGGTGAGTGCAGAGAGTCCCAATTCCTTCGGGACTCCATAAGCCAGGTGTGGGTGAAAGTCAGACCCAGCCTAGTGCAGTTTTCATTTTGATTCTTGGAACATGGTGCTGATAATGCCAAGGTTGTGGGTTTGACCCCTGTGGGCCATTCACTTAAAAGCTGGACTTGATGATCCTTGGGGATCCCTTCCAACTCAGAATATTCCATGATTCTGTGATTCTCACAAAAGTGCTGAGGTTCTAAGGGACCTCTGGACATCCCATATGGGATCTGTGACAAATCATTTCCTAGATGGAGGCCTTGCTTTGAGGCAGAAGGAGTTGGGACTCTCCTGAGGTTGGCTGTCCCTCTCCAAACCAGCATGGCATTCCAAAATGCCTTTTCCTGATGGCCTGGAGGCCCGTCACTTGAGACAGAATCCACATCTCCTCTAGCAACAAACAGGTTGGGTATCTCTGCATCGTGGTCCCATAGAGGATCCATGGAGGCCCCAACTCTCCCAGGATCTCCCATGCCAGAGCTCTTTCTAAGCCAGGCTCCTGCCTACTCCAGGGAAAGAAGAGAAAGAAACCCATAACCCAGACCCTCCACCCCACCCTGCCTGCCTTCCATCCCCCAACCTCCTGAAAAGTCCCAAAAGCCACTCTGAGGGAGTTTCTCCAAGGTACGGGACTCCCATGTGAAGGACCTGCTGTACTAAATGATCCATCAGAGCTTCCTGGTTGCTCTTCCCTGCTGCTTTCCCGGGTTCAAAAGGTGATTTAGGATGACATGCTCTGCTCTACATGAACTTGCCAGCCCTTGCCAGCCCTTGCCAGCAGCGTGACGAGACGCCCCTTCACTGTACATTAATTCCAGCAGGCGTACGGCCCAGCAATCAAAGTGCCTCATTAAACTTTAATTAAATTTCCCAAGTGATTTGCTCCCGGGCGGAGAACCTGCAATGCAAGCCCAAGCAGGTCTGTGTGTGTGTGTGTGTGTGTGTGTGTGTCTGGGCTTTTGGGGTGTCTTTTTTTTTTCCCAAAGTGATATCAACACTTCATGGCTGAGGTATGAAATAAAGCCAGAGGTGGAAACGCAGTCCAGAGGTGGAAATGCAGAGGTGGAAATGCAGTCCAGACTGGAGGAAGAAGAGATAAACTGAACAGACTTCCTGCTCCTGCCACTCCTGCTGAGTGCTGTTCTCCTGGAAGAAGATTCTCCAGGGCCTTCTCTTCTCCAGGCTGAACAATTTTAACTCTCTCTGCCGTTCTCCTGCAAGACCAGGGAGACTTTGCACTACAGTCCCTTTGTAGGACATGGACAGGAGATAGAGAGGTCAGGAATTAGAAGTCACCCTCAAATCAGTTTCCACAATCAAAGCTCGGCAAAAAAAGCAGAGGAACAAAGGAATTCCAAACTTGGAATGGATGGCAAACAAAGCTAGATCTCTTTCTATCAATGACAAGTCTTAGAATCAGAGGGGTTAGGGTTGGAAGGGTCCTTAGGATCACCCCATTCCAACACCCTGCCATGGGCAGGGACACCTTCCACTGGACCAGGCTGCTCCAAGCCCCGTCCAACCCAGCCTTGGACACTTCCAGGGATCCAGGGGCAGCCAGAGCTTCTCACATGAACCTATGCCCATCCTCTGCCTTGATGACCAGTTGGCCAGGTCAAGTCCTTACAGTCAAACTCTCTCCAGAGCAAGGTGGCTGCATCTGAACAACCACCAGGAATGGTCGTTGGGCCATGCTGACTCCTGACCCATGGCTAGGATCATTTGGGCTCACTCCAGCGGACTCAAACCCAAGCCAGGAGTGCAAATGAGCAACGTCCAGTCCATATTGAGACATATCCAAGTTGTCTCTGTTGTTTCCTGCAAGCTGCAAGTTAATCTCCGGATTCAAATTCCCTGAAGACTCCAGAAGGAGCCAAAACCGAGGCCTTGTTCAGGGCACTGCACAAAATTCACCCAGTAGGGACTCCACGGGTCCCTTTCCTGGGATCCTGCACAAGGTGAAATTTCCCCATGTTTTTCCTTGGGCTGGAGTGGATGGATAGCAAACAAAAGCGAAGACTGGAGCACTTATTCACATCGAAAGAGGCACGAGCACGAAAACGAGTCACCCCCTTGAAACTTCGAGTGAGGTGGGGATTTCCATGTATTGCCTGTGCTTCCAGATCTGCAGATAAGGGTACAGCTGGTCAAACATTTTCCATTGATGATTTCCTTGCAGAAAACATCCTTCTAAGGAAAAAAAAAAAAAAATCCAGTAACTTAAAGAAAACTCAGAGTTTAGCTTTGTTTCCCTTGAGCTCACTTACAAAGAAAGTGTATTTTATGTAACTTTTCAACTTTTTCTCGTTGAAAAGAAAAATAAAAGTGATGAGTGACCAGTCAGAGTGAGAGTGCTTGATTTTTTTAAATGACAAGATGTATATTTTTTTAATGTTTTTCATAGCAATATCCAAACTCCCCCAAAACATCCATAGAGACTAGAATTTTTTTTTCATGTTCTGTACTTACTCCTTTCCATTAGCTGTACTTAACAGTTTCTTGGCCAAGTTAAGCTTCTTCCTCATCGTCAGATTCTGCCAGTTTGAAGACCTATTTAGTTTTAGAGGTCAGAGTAGATGATCTCTGAAGATCCCTTTCAGCCCAGTGATTCTGTGATTCTGTAATTTGAACCCTTTCTATTTCAATATTAGCTATATTCAGGTGAATAACTGTGAGTAAAAATAACAGATTTTTTCAATAAAATTGATAGATTACTATTCTCAATTAAACAAAGATAAAACTGAAGTAGAGAAGACAATTTTCCCTCTAAAAAAAAAGAAAGATTTTACTAAGAAATTTTTTTTCAGAAAGGTAAATTTTGGTTTTGTTGAGGAAAGAATGATGAGAACCTAAACTGGGAGAACAATTGGGATTGTCCAGTTGTTTCTTGCTGATTTTGCCTGTCCCTTCAGTGAAATTGCATGAGGACATTTATAGAATTAGGGAATATTCCTAAAAAATATGTTTGGAGGCTGAAGGCAAAGGATTTGCTTCCTAACTCTGCAGCCTGCATTATGTTAATGGAAGAGAATAATTAGGAACGGAACCAGAGCTCTGCATTTACATGATTTTGCTCCTGCCACTGAATCATTCCACCCCCTTTTCCAGGTCCCTTAACCCCAGTGAGCTCTGTCTAACCTGTCAGCAGTACTGGGGTGATAATTCCTCTCTTAAGGGACCTGGGAACATCCATTATTCCCTGCAAGATCCTAAAGTGAACACACGCTGTTGTTGCTTTCCTCCAAGGTGACACAAACGAGCTGGAGCGAGCTCGGTGTCTTTAGGGAGAGATGTCTGCAGGAATAGGCTGAGCCTTGGGAGATGAGGCTGCTAGCAGGGAAACATTTGTCTGGGAAGGAAGATCCATGGCAAAACCTGGCAAAAGCCCAGCCCAGCTCACTGGGGAAGTGTTGGATAAACTCATGTGGTGATTAAGCCCAGCATTCCCTCAGTGCCTTTTTGGTGGGGAATATCTGAGACAGCCTAATTACAGGAGGATGGAGGAGCCTGATGCCCACTGATTTCACTTGGAGGCTCATTCCTGGACTTTCTTCGTGCTGGATGTCCAAAAATGAGTCATGTCCCGGGAATGGGGTTAGGGGGTGAGACCAGGAATTGACTGGGTATGCCTCATCCTGCCTAGGCATGAAAAATCTTTCAGGGATCCTGTGGGATGAAGAGGAACAGGTTATTGTTGTGCAAAGTGCCTGGCTACCGCTCTCCAGCCTTTTGCAATGATAGGTTCATGAGTAAAAGTGGAGTCCGTGAGTAAAAATTGCACATCCTTTGTGCAATTATGCAGGAAAAAACTTGCAGGGTTGAAGTCCCCAAATCGTGCAGCTTTGAACACATCTCCCAGCAGACAAGGAGCACTATTCCCTTTGTGGGGAACTGAAGGCCAGAGATCCACCCCCTGCTTCTGATTTGTGCACAGCATTGGTGAATTCCCTTGTGGTGAAAATGGCAGGATAAACCTCAGCCTCTGTCTGAGGATCACGACCGTAGAGGTCTTTTTCAACCTTAAGGACTCTATGGGTTCTGTGAGCACAGAATAAAATGTAGGGTGCTGTTTATCCCACCTAAATTAAGGAACTCAGAATTTAATCTCCATTAATTGTCTAAATATTCTAGGGGAAGGTGTCCCTGTCGGTGGTCTTCATGGTTTCGTCCAACCCTTTTATGATTCTATGATTTTACTATGACTATTCCCTGCCCAAATAATCGTAATATTAAAGATTTTAGGATGGTACACCTACATTGCCCACTGGGAATCGCCCTAGGCAGTGCAAACTCCCCAAATCTTCACAGAAATCCCCTGGGTTGGTCCTGGATTGTCAAAAAACTCCATTACAATGACTTTGCTCTGTATCAGAGGGGACAACAGTGCCCCAGCACTGGTGTCTTGGGACTTCCCAGTTTGCTGGAAAAAGAACAACCAAAAAATCCAGGACTCAGATAATTTAATTTGCCTCTAGTTTGCCTCCAAGAGGAGGGCTGAGAACCTCCAGACATGATCAGGGCATTTTTACAGCTATTTCAAAATAAGACAACCCGTCCTTTTTAAAAGCAACCTTCGTTCTTACTCCTTTCCTCAGTTTCATTCTCCAGAAGGTGTAAAGGGAAGCAAGAGCTTGGATTTCCCCAGCTCCAGGGTGTTTCCTGCCATTTCAGTGAATCCCAAGAACACATGAAGAGCCTGGCAGCCTGTGCCAGGGCTTGACAACCCTCCCAGGGAATACATTTTTCCTGATATCCAATCTAAACCTTCTTTCTTCCTAATACCCCACCTGTCCCTGCCCTCTGGCAGTGGGAAGCCATTCCCTGTGTTCTGTCCCTCCAGCCCTTGTCCAAAGTCCCTCTCCAGCTCTCCTGGAGCCCCTTCAGGCACTGGAAGGGGCTCTGAGGTCTCCCCGGATCCTTCTCTTCTCCAGGTGAATCCCCCCAGCTCTCCCAGCCTGGCTCCAGAGCAGAGGGGCTCCAGTCCTTCGAGCTTCTCTGTGGCCTCCTCTGGATTCACTCCAACAGCTCCATGTCTTGCCTGTGCTGAGGATTCCAGAGCTGGACGCAGTTTAATGAGCCTCATCCCAGTGACTGATCATCCTGCCTTTTCCTTGCAGAAAGACAATCCAGATCAGGAAATGAACCAGGAATGGTCAATTTCTACCACTCAGTCATTTGCTTTTTCATCCAATCTACTGGAAGAGATTGATTCCATCCATCTGCTGGAAGCTTGGAGATTCTTGTGCTCCAGCTGACTTTGCTCCTCCAGCCTCCCACTGGAGATTTCCCTCAGTGGAGCCAAGCAGGAAGAGCCTTTGTGCTCTCTAAATAGGAAATAATTTAGGGTGGCTTAAAATTCCCATATAATCAAAGCCATGCACTGTGGTTACAGCTATTAACCTCAAGATTTCTGTTAAAAACCCTTCCATCCAGGGACAATTTCTAGGTTTGTAGAGGGAATACCTGAGCAAGTCCTGTCAGAGCCCTTCAACTCCCAATTTTCATCGCTCCTGACAAACCCCCAGAGCTTCTCTCACTCCCGGGACCCCACATCCCCCATTCCCCCCTTCACTGGTCCCTGTGTTTGTGGGGGATGTGTGAGAGCAAGAGCTGGCTCAGGATTTATTTTCAAGTATTAATACTTCTGCTACAGGAGAGGAAGTGCAGAACCACAGTGAGAGCCCAGAAGGCAGTTTCTGAAATATCCCCCCCAAAAAATGCACCTCCAGAAATTCATCAAGAACTCACAAAGTCCTCAAGGCTGAGCTTTCCATCCTGGTTTCTTGAATTGAAATGACTTTTTTTAAACTGTCATCTCCCCACCCCATCTCAAAAAGAAAGGAGTTGTGGAAGTACATCCTGGCTCCTCTGCAGGACTTTGGACTGTCATTAGCAGCTCATGCATTATTCAGTGGGCTGATTGTGAATGAATCAGCATAGATCCCTCCCCTTGGAAAGCTGAGAAGAGCTGCAGCTCCGTCAGAATGCCCCATGGCCCTTCCTGACCCAGCTGGCTGCAAAGGGAGATGTAATTTCTTAGTGACGTTTAATTAAAATTTAATTAATTTGTGAAGCAGCAGTGGATGTCCTGAATAGATTTTTATTTCAAAGGGAATGCTTGAAAATTGGTGCCCCGATCCTGTGCAGTGCTGGGAAAGTACTGAATGAACACTTTTTTTGTAAGGATTGGGAGATCAGTGGGGCAAGAAGCACCTGGAGGAGGGTTGGGGGTGAGGTGTTTGATCCATGACTGAATTTGTATTATTTGCAAAATAAATAAGGGATTAATGATTATTAAGCATCCTCTGATTAGGAACATCAGCAAGAAGCAAAGATCCCCTTCAAGTTACAAAGCCTGGGATAAATTCCACCCAAACCCAGCAATCCAGGAGCAATTACCACAGTGAAGTCCAGCTGCTTTTCCTCTTTCCTCTTTCCTCTTTCCTCTTTCCTCTTTCCTCTTTCCTCTTTCCTCTTTCCTCTTTCCTCTTTCCTCTTTCCTCTTTCCTCTTTCCTCTTTCCTCTTTCCTCTTTCCTCTTTCCTCCCTCTCAAAATTCACCCTGTGACAATTTCCTCAGCCTGAGAGCTGATCCTGTATCGAATGTGCTGAATGGATAAAATCTGCAGCAGCAACAAGTTGTCTGTGAGCTTAATTTGTCTCTGGAATCAACATTATGCAAACAGGACCCACCCTAATTTGTGTGAACAGGCTGCCTGTGTTATCTTATGATTAAACAGCTTTGTAAGCATCAGAATATCTCATCTGGCTTCCCTGAGCAGGGTCTGATCCAGGACAGGCTGCTACATTCCCTTCAGCTCTGCTCTGCACCTCCAGCGTGATCCTTAGGGCTTAGAGGGTCCCAGCACTTTTTAAGGACAGGAACCAACTCTGTGTTGAGTTATAAATTAGTGGCATCTTAATTTTATTTCAGAGGCGCCCTAAAAGCCCCAGTGGGCAAAGGTTTAATCCAGCATCAGCACAACCCGCTGTTATCTCTCTTTAGCCATGCTGTGGACATGGACCCCTCCCAAAGATGGGTGCAGTGGGAAGAAAACCAGGATATTGTGCAGAATTCCATGGTGCTGTAGCACCATTCTCTCTTTTCTCTCCATTCAGTGCAGGAGACCTTTTCTCACCCAACTCTTTTGTGGAAATCTTTTCAATTGATTGATGGAGCTTTCCTGGCTCCTCTCATCACCTGCTCCCTTTTCATTCTCCATGGAGGCACGAAGGGAAAAGGGATGAGCCTCACCTTTCTCTTAGCTTGGAGCTGATTCCTGCCTTACCTGCATCAATTCAAACAAGGAAAAAATTCAAAATACCAAAAGGATGCATGTGAAAGAGTCCAAGAGGAGGAGAATCCTTTTTACACCTCCTGGAATGCAATAGGGTGTAACAGAACAACATCAGAATGTCACAGAGGACTCTTCTCCTTTTTATGGGAGACTTTGGTACATGTAGGACACATCCAGAATACGGTGCCTGGTTGGAGACTTCCCAGTTTTGAGCTTTTCCACAAGGAGGGGATTGACAAACTGGAGGGAGTCAGACAGAAGGTCAGGGTACTTACTTACTTACTTATTTAGTTATTTAGCTCTTTAATTATTTAGTTATTTAGTCATTTATTTATACTGATGTGTTTAGGGGGATAAAGAGCAGGATTTGGAAGCACAGCTTGAGGAATCTGGGTTTGTCCAGCCATAACCAGAGATGTCCAAGCGGGATCTCACTGCTGCCTTCAACTATCCAGTGGGAGGGTATAGAGAATGTAGAGCCAGATTTTTCTTGCATGTTCAGAGTGAAAGGAGAAGAGAGAGTTGTCTTTAATAGCAAGAACAGAAATTCCAGTTAGACATTAGGGGATTGAAGGCGGGGGAAATCCACCACGAAGAGAATAAAAAATGGGAGGAGTGACCCAGAGATGCTGAGGGGTTCTCCATCCTTGGAGATAAAATACTGCTGAGTATGACCCCAAGCAGTAAAACTTCGAACTTGCATCTAACTTTGAACTGGGTTTCGGATCAGAGACCTCCTGAGGTTCCTTGTGAGCAGCTCTGCTCCGTGATCCTGTGAGGAGCCTGGACAAGGCTCCAGCTGCAGCTGTCCTGCCCAACCCTGGAGGTGAGGGAAGCTCTAAGGAAGCTCCCACCAGGCTCCACAGCCAGAGGTGATGTCCCCATCACCACAGAGAGCCGTGCTGGGGCACACCCCGTGCTGTGAAGCTGCTCTGTTATCTCACAGGCAAACAAGGGAAGTGTTAACTCGGGATTATTTCTTGGCAGCGAGTGCAGGAGAGAAAGAATCAAACTGATGATGGTTTTAAATGGCTCCAACAATGCAGATACTTCAAAGCACTGAAGGGCTGAGTGGGTTCAGTCTGAAGCCATTAACACAAGAAAACTGAGGCTCTTGCAGAGGGAAGCCCTCAGGATACTCTTATCTGTCTGTACCTAAGAGATTCAACAAAGCCACAACAAACGGAGGCAACATAAAAAACCTTTATTGCAATGTCTGTAAACCAAACAGTGCCTTTTCCATTCTCTGGGACTTCATTCACCTGATATGGTTGGGACATGTCCATCCTGCCAAGTTCAGCCCTCAAAACAGGGTGGACCTGTGCTGACTCCTGATCCACACCTGGGATTTGTTCCTGAGAGTGGTGCAAGGTCATGCTGAAACCCTGCCAGGGATTTGACACTGGCTTTGGAGGTAGCCAAAGTTCCCAGTGACTCAAGGCAGCATCCAGGTTATCCATGCACAGGCACAGGGCTAATTCATTCCTTAAAATTACCAGTGCATTCCCGATGATCCTCAGGGAACTCCACTACTGGGAGTGAGGACATTTTAATGAGGATGCTCCATTAAAAATCATCCCACCTGTCATTAAAGAGTTGGGACCACTTCAGTGGAGAGCCAGAGCTGGGCAAGGTGGGGACAATTCCTACAGCAGCAGGGGTGGAGGCTCAGCAGATCCATACAGGGGGTTTGGAAGAAGAAGAAGAGTACAAAGGCAAGCCTTGTTCTCTGGGGAGAATCCATCTGCACTGGGATTTGCAGCAATGGCATGGCCAGGCTTCTGCGAACTCCACCCAGCAGAGTCAGTTTCACTCCCCTGGCCGGAGTGTGATGCCCGACATGAATATAATAATCAGCATCAAGTGAGGGGTTGAATTCTGGATTTATTTTAATGGTGTAAAGCCACAGTAGCTCCTTCAACTTTAATCTGATCAGATCAGTGCTACTGTGATGGAGAATCTGTACCCAGACCTGATGCCCAAGAACATTTATAAGTCAAAAAAACCGTAAGATACAAGTAAAATCAGTAGCAATATTTTTTTACTGCCATACAGGGGACTGAAGTCTCAGGGTTTTTATTTAACTTTTCACTTCTGACGTGCCATAAATATACTCTGCAAAGCCTGAGACAAAGGCCAGGACAAGGAAAGGGTCTGGATAAAACCCAGGACCTGAGTGCAAAGCCACATTACTGAAGCTAAAGAGCCGGTTTTACCCAGGAGCAAACCCTCACACAGCTCTGTCTGGGAAGCGTGTGTGTGTGTGTGTTGAGTAGAGCCCCTTGCTGCACAAACCACAGGTACTCAGAGGTGTGCAGGAACCGTGGGCAGGACCCCTTCGGCTCAGCACCACGGGGATGTTTTCCCTGCCACGCTCAGATCCCGCTTGGCAAGGCACAGATGGATGTTGTCATCCCTATTACAACACAGGGAAGCTCTTCACAGCTCACTGGGAGGTAGGGTGAGGGCAGGATTTCATAGCAGTCACAGCGATGTGAGCAACCCCACCAGACTCGTTCTGCCGGGCTCTGCTCCCAGACACTTCACCCAGAGCACGACTGCTCCTGGTGTCCCCAGCAACCACAGCTCCAACAAACCCTTCCCTCCTGGGCTTATCCCAGCCTGGGGCCACTCTCAGGCTGCCATGGATTTTTCTGCCTGTATTTACACTTCCTCTCTGAAACAACAGAGAACGTTTTGGCGTTAGGACAAGAGGACACTGTTTTAAGCTGCACCAGGGGAGGTTTAGGTTGGACATTAGGAAGAATTTCTCCATGGAAAGGGTGATTGGGCATTGGAATGGGCTGCCCTGGGAGCTGGTGGAGTCACCATCCCTGGAGGTTTTTAAGCAGAGACTGGCCATGGCACTCAGTGATCTGGTTGACAAGGAGGTGCTTGGTCACAGGTGGAACTCGATGATCTCAAAGGTGTTTTCTGGCCTAGTTAATTCTGTGATTCTGGGTTGGAAAGAACCTTCAAGACCAATCCTCCTCCCATGGGCATCCACCTGCTGTGGCCGGGATTTTGAGCTAAACACCCAACACTATGTAAAACCTCTCTGGAAGCATCTTTCATGTCTGCTCTCCCCACTTCCCCTCACCTCAGGAGACACAATGGGCAAGAGACTCATGCTGGACCACCCAAGGTCAGCCCTCCATTTCCTTGAGGAGCTTTTCCATCTTCCTCACTGCTGTTGTAAAGCACAGCAGTGAAGATCCCAAATCTGGTTGCAGTGGCACCTTTTGTGCTTGGAAGAGGTCTTCAGTTTCTGCAAGAGGCTTTTGGGAAGCCAGAGCAAAGACCTGGAGCCCCATTAGAAAATTATTGACTCCCACTGTTGGCTACTTCCAGGGAAAAAGGAACTAAATTCATTCCTGAAGGTGAAAGAAAAGTGAAAGGGAGGGAAAAAAAAAGGAGAGTTCCTGGGAAGAGCAGAGTGAAGTAGCTGAGAGGGTGGATTTTGAATCCCAAAAGGACACATGGTGCATCCTGTAACATTGTCATGTTTGGGAGTTTTAAGGGATATCTCTTCTCAGCAAAGCTGGGAGAAATCCAGGCCACTTTCCCTGGAGGTGTCAAGTCCCACAGTTGTGATTAAATCTCTAAATCTCATCCCCTGAAAGTATTTCCAAGAGGACCAGAGCTGGGTGCTGAGTAGGGAGGGAACTTCCAGTTTGCACACAGTGTCATTTCTCTGGGGAAGCATTTCTGCCCTGATTCACATCCCCTCTGGCATTTGAGAACCTGATTAGAGTCAGATTTCATCTTCCTCAAGGTTTCCAACCCTCTCCATCATGTTCCTGGTTCTCCTTTAGTCTCCAGCTCTTTCTGCTCTCAGAATCCAGCAAAGTGATGATGCTAAGAACAGTCAGGGACAGGCACTGGGTTAACTGGTCTGTAAAAGCTGTCTGACCACAATCCCAGGCCTGGCCCAAACTGGTGCCAAAGCCCATCCCTGATCCCAGACAGGAAGCATTCACCTCGTTGTGGAGGAAGTTTAATACTGAAGACATTGCCCGCCCTGACAATTGTCCTCAGGAGCAGAAAATGACTCCAAGCACCGATTGCTTTCCTGGTAGAGATGTTACCTTCCTGTCCTGTATCAACGTTGCAGCCTAAAAACTGAGGTGTGAAAATGCTGGAGCGAGCAAATCCTGGTTGTCATCATCCATCCTCTCTAAACCAAACAATCTGTAGTGGCTTTATCTGAATTTTGAGATTATTACCCACCTCTCCCTTCCCAGCCTCCTGTGGTCATTTGCGTGACAGTCCCAGAGAATACAGCTCATGCTCCAGCATTCCCCAAAGGTGTCTTCTATTCCTACATCCTCCGGTTAACCATGGCTGCTGATCAGGTGAAATGAAATACGAGTTTTTGTGCCAGGTTTAGAGGATGTGCTAAGGCATTCCCAGTCTGTGGCACAGCCAGGACAGCACCAGAGCTTTGGACTTCCTACTCATCATTTCCATCACGGTATTTTAGAGGTTGAAGTGTTCAGACAAGCAGCTCCTGGATGAGTGGGAGAGGTTTCCCCATGTGCTGACATGACAGGCCAGATCTTCAGTTTAAGATTTAAGGAAGTTTCATCACTCCTCAGAATACAGAGATTTCCACATACGATGTCTCCCACCTCCACCTCCCCTGCATGGCCTGAGTTTTTCCCAGCAAACATCTTCCCTAAGGAAAATCTCCATCTACTCTGTAAATACCTACAGCTTGGTCAGATGAATGCAGGCTGATGCAGCTGAAGCTGTGGGGAAAAAATAGCCATAAAAAGCTCTGCTTTGCAGAAATTCGCTTTGGACTGGAGGCAAGGCCTCAAAGTGGAAGTGTTGGGTTGTGGCTACAGGAATCACCCAAAGCAGCTGATTCCTGCTGGGAAATTGTATCACCTGAGGAGGGCAGGAGATACCAAGCCGGCACGTGGCTGTATTTGAGTGTAGCTGCAGGTTAGGGGTGACCTAATTGAGGCCTTCAAGTACCTGAAAAGAGCCTACAGGAAAGATGGAGAGGGAATCTTTACAAGAGCCTGGAGTGACAGGACACAGGGAATGGCTTCCCATTGCCAGAGGGCAGGGAGAGATGGGATGTTGGGAAGGAATTTTTAGCTGTGAGGCTGACGAGGCCCTGGCACAGGTTTCCAGAGAAGCTGTGGCTGCCCCTGGATCCCTGGAAGTGTCCAAGGCCAGGTTGGACAGGGCTTGGAGCAACCTGGGCTAGTGGAAGGTGTCCCTGCCCATGGCAGGGGTTTGGAGTGAGATGAGCTTTAAGGTCCCTTCCAACCCAAACCATTCCATGATTCTATGACTCTTCAAGCTGAGGAATGACTGCTGGAAGGCACAAGGACCAGGCGAGGGTGGAGCCCTTCAAAGCCCGGTGATGTGGTGGGCGGGTTGTGGAGGTTGCATCATTAATCAATTCCTTAATGCTCTTAGTGCTAATCCATTAATGCCTCAGCATTTAAGGCAGTTACTTCTCTCTTAGACCGATTTTGGGTCCAAGGGGATTAGGACAGAAGGTCTCTCATCTCCTGTGCTTGTGTTGTGCAGCACACCCAGCGCTCCCTGCATCTGCTGCACCTTGGAGGGTGAAAAAATGCACTTCTGAAACTGCATTACCCACTGCAGGTGCAACTGTGGCAAGGCCAGAGATTTATCCTCAGCCCAGCAAGGCTCAGCTGGCTCCCAACAGCAACGTGAGATCCTGATCTCGGAGCCCACCACACTGAGAGCATGGTCAGGGCAGGGATGTCACCCTGTGCATCTGCTGCTCGTGTCCCAGCACCAAGAGATGGAGCTCTGAGGAGGTGGCAGAGGCTGTGCTGCAGCTGAGATGAGCACAGGCAAGCCTGGCAAAGCTCCAGCTCTCCTTCAGGTTCATCCACAAGAGCTGTTGCTGATGGAAGATCCTGCTCAGACCGCTGTGGGGAGCCTGGGGTTGGTTTTAAGGAGGGGCCCAGGCAGAAGGTGAGGTCTGGAAGATGCTCGAGCATCCCACATCTGTCTCTTACATCTGTGATGGATCAAGGTAATGTCACTGTCCTGCCAGCCAAACCTCCACACAATCGGTGTTTTGAGACCAGTGGTTTCACTCTAACTTCTGGCCCTGCACAGGACATCCCAACAATCCCACCCTGTGCATCCCTGAGAGCATTGTCCAAACACTCCTGGAGCTCTGGCAGCCTTGGGGCTGTGCCCATTCCCTGGGGAGCTGTTCCAGTGCCCAGTCACCTTTCTTTCACTGATCCACATAGTTTAATGCATTTATACAGCTGCATCTCAGGACAAAACACGGTTTTCAGGTTTGTTTGGTTTGCAGGTGTTTCTGTTTTTATAAAATTCTGGAGCAAATGAAGAGCTTTCTCAAGTGACCCTGCAAGGCTGAAGCAGGATGTGTGTTTGGTGAGGAAAGAGGAGAGATTTGGCAAAGAAATAACTTCAGTCTCATTGGCAAAGAGGAATCTGCTGTAGCTAGGACAGAGATCTGTCTGCAGCTGCATTTCAGAAGTTCCTTGACTCCCCTCTTGCAGTCCTATAGAACAGAAATATGGAATAGCTTGGGTTAGAAGGGACCTTTAAAGTTCATCCAGTCCAATCCCCTGCAATAAACAGGCACATCTTCAACTAGATCAGCACAGTCTTGGTAGCACCCAGGCTTTTAGACCGCCTGGAAGCTGTTTATTCACCACTGGGATCATCTGAGCAAAGCAGTCCTTAAGTGCAGCCTGCCTAAAACTGTACAATTCTGACGCGTCACCATACACACAGTGAGAATTTCATTTTCTCTGGAAATTATTTTGGTAGAGAGCAGAAACTGATAACTGAGACAGGGAGGTCTAGGCTCATTCTGTTCTCCTGGGCAGCACAATTACCTCTTGATGAACACCTCAGGGAGGCTGGGACTGAGATCCTTTCACTACATAGAAAATAACTCCATAGAGAGAAAGCAAGGCCCTGTTCAGGAGAGGAAAACACAGGAGGAGGTTAAACATCTCCTGGAAATGAGGTGCTGGCTCATATCCCTCTGGGAACAGGGAGTAAGTGATCTGCCCAAAGTAATCCCAGTTGTACCACACTCAGTTTTTCTGAGTGAGACCCAACGGCCGAGGTGATTTCACTGTTAAGTGTAAAACCTTTAGATAATGGATTAGAAACAGGTGCTAATAATATCCAAACATAAGGAGGGGTTTATGGGAGTCAAAGGGATTAGGTTCAGCAAATTTTTCCTGTCTTCTGCTAAATTTCTCCTCAAGGGGCAGGAGGTGTTTATTAGTGGAGGAAGGGGTTGGAAAGGGGGACCCCTGGGTTTGTTGCATGACCTGCTGCTGTGTCATGTTCGCTGGGTTTTTGAGCTCAAGACCTTACAGAACTCTTTATTTGAGGAGGAAATAGGGTCAGAAGAGCCACTGTGGTGAGGAGCTGGGACCTACAGCTTTAATTGATTAGAAAGGCTGGAATCTGGGTTAATAGTTATCCAGCCTGGTGCTTTCTTTCCCCTGTAGGCTTTACTGGGGTTCAGCCTTGAATTTGAGCAGTGCTCCCAGCAGGAGTTTTTTCAAGCCTAACACATTTTCCAAAATGCCTTTCCCCCCCTGCATTCTCCCTTAACACTTAATAAAAACTCCTCAGCCACCTTGGTGGGTGAGTCTATTTTCACTAATGCCTGGAAGTTACATGGAGATTTACAGGTAAAATAGGCCAGGGAGGCTGCCAAAACGCAATTAATTATAATAAACAATTAATTATTAAGACATTCTCGGAGGAGAAAAGTGCTGGAAATCCCACTCCGAGCGACTCTGTGTAATCTCCTTTTGAAAAAAACCCCAGTCAACCACGGCAGCGTGAGGTCAAGCTGATCATGGGCAGCTTTAGGTGACAAAGCCATTGCATGGGGTAAAGCTGGAGAGATTCCCCCTGTTCTGATGATAAACAGCCACCAATCCCTCGGGAGATTTAACATGACACCTGCCTGGGGTTACAGCCTGCAACGTGTGGAATCCTCACACATGGCTGAAATCAGTTCCTTTTTCTGAGTCTCGGAGGGAAAGGGGTTAGGAAGGAGGTGGGAGTGCAACACACCAAGGGAGAGTCTTTTTACACCACTGTTGTTGTGGCCTTGTCTTTCAGGGTGTTATTTTGGACCGATCATGCAGAATTATAGATTTTTCTGTGCTTACAACCATTGAAAAATTGCAAACAGCCTCTGGTCTTTCACCAGTGGGGCAAGAGTCACTTGCAGGGGTAATTCAGAGCTGGCTGAGCTTTCCCTGTTTCTCTTCATGTAGGAGAAACAGAAGCACCTGAAAGTAGGTAAGAATTTCTGGGACTTGTTATTTATGGCCACACCTCATTTAGGATTATAGGATTCGTTGAATGAACTCAAACATTGAACTATTTGTGCTTCTACTGCATGTTTTACATATGATGTTGCTCCTCCTGGATGAGGCATTGTCAACAGGGCCTGGAAAATGGCTCAGCTCATTCTAAAGCAATGATTCCAGGGGTGTCTGTCTTCCCCTGGATGGAATAGTACCACTTATTACATGGCTTGGAGCAACCTGGGATAGTGGAAGGTGTCCCTGACCATGGCAGGGAGTGGAATGAGATGAGCTTTAAGGTCCCTCCCAACCCAAACTCTTCTGGGATACTGTGATAGTTATTCTGTGCTACAGTCAGTTTTCACTCTAGGATGCAGAAAGACTTTGGGAAGTGCTTATCCTCATGTATGACTGGGCCTGACAAGAGTAGGCACCCATCCCATGTAATTCCAGCTCTCCATTCCAGAGGTCAACATCTGAGCTAAAATCTCAGATTTCACTTATGCCCTGGAGAGATGAAGTCATTCTTGAGGGTGAATCATGGAATCACAGAACATCCTGAGTGGGACAGGGCCCACCACGATCATGGATCCAGCTCCTGGCCCCGCACAGGACATCCCAACAATCTCTGAGAGCGTTGTCCAAACACTCCTGGAGCTCTGGCAGCCTTGGGGCTGTGCCCATTCCCTGGGGAGCTGTTCAGCACCCAGGTGGGAATGGAGCCTAAGAAAACACGAGAGTTTTGGCATGGAGACATCATCTGGGGTGAGGGTGTTGAGCTTGGCATTAGGACACTTGGGATCTGCACTTGGCTTTACTGTGGGGAAAAATACCAAAATCTGAAGATGCCGCTTCTCCACCAAAAGGACGAAACCAATGAAGGAAAAATAAGACTTATCCTCACCTCTCTGGAGTTGTGATTTTTATCATTCCTTATAACTTATAATACACTTTAAGAGTCCCTGATGAAATATAGGAAACTTTGTCCTGGATACTGAATTTTTATTTTTGCCATCCATGAGGGGTTTTTCAGGTTAGGAGAGGCTTTTGCACTCAATCTGATTGAATTATTGCATATCAGAGGCTGGAGACTTAAAACCAGGGCTTTTGCGATCAGAGAAGGCAAGAAAGCCTTTGCCACCAGGAGCCAGCTTTCCCTTTGCTCCAACTCCTGGCTGGAATACGTGTGGACAGAGGAGGAGGAGGGGGCACTGAGTCAGGCTGGGCGAGAAGCAGAGACCACGCTGCTCACAGTGATGCCAAACTCCCCGTCACCAAACCTGCACGAGGAACAAGAGGGGAAAAAAAACATCTTTAAAACCTCATTAGTTAATCATCGTCACCGCAGATGGTGCCCAGCTGTAAGCTCCTTTCTGCTCATCCTAATCCCATTCCAAGCAGCTCCCCTTGGCAGAGGAGCCTGTTGGCTTTGTTGTCTGGAGCATGGGAGCACCTGGCAGTGGGGAGAGCTGAGGGAAGGGGAGACATGTAAAGCTTTAGGAAGGGAGGTGGGGGCCCATCTCCCTGCGCAGGCAGGGACTGAGCAGAAGCGTCCCACCCTTCGCTCGCAGGGCTGAGGAACAGGAACCGGAGGAGTTCTCTGCTTGGCTTTTGATCTCCACTGTCAGTGCTCGGGGAAGGCCTGCCCTGGGATGGATTATTGACCTGAGCAGAGCTATGTACCTGGATTACCTTTGCTGTGGTGAGTGGAAACTGCCTCTCTCTGTCCCTTTATAAGTTTTCAAATCAACACTGGGAAAAGGAGTGACAAGGGGGATACTGGAGGACTGATGTTAGCATTGACTGCCTTTTTTCAGCAGCTCTGTCATCCTTTTTGATTTGCTTCTTACTAGGAAATTGGGATGTTGTTGGTTACGTGGGAGAAATGGGTGCCTGTGATAAACAGGAATTCTGCTTACAGGGAAAGGTTCCTGATGGGAACAAGCCATAGCTGGTGGCTGTACTCTGCTCTGTTGAGCAATGCAGATGTTATCCCTGGAAGGCCTCCAAGGGCTGTGTTTGTGTTTTCCTGGGAGGCTTTGCAGTGAGCTCTGGGTCCATCCTTTTTGAGGCATTTCCCAAGAAAATAGGTCTCCTTTCTGACCAGAGCTGGATTCTGGTTTCTCTGATGTAACTTGCTGCGGCCACTTAAAGTCTCTGCTGCTATTTAGGGACAGCAGGAGATTGAGTGGATCAATCCCATAAGAAGATCCATGCTCCTGTGCACAGAGAGGGGACTCCTGTCCATTTTAAGCAGTGCTGCCCAGGTAGGGAGCCAGGTTTGCTCCAGAGATGTCACTGTCACCACAAGCCCAGTTGGAATCTAAACCAGAATTTTCACTGTGATTTTCTCCGTAAGATCTGAATAACCACAAGGCCTCTTTTTTTTTTTCCTTTTTTTTTCTTTTGTTGGCAGCCCCTCAGTCTCTCTAAGTACAGGCTAAAAGGGGGGCCTTGTTTTTTGTGGCTAACACGAGTCCCAGGTCATTAACCCTTGACAGTTCTTTAGTGAATTACTATCAAAACAAGAACTGATTTCTTGGGCTGAAGAGAGATTCGTACGGTTGATGACATAAGGGTCATTTAGAGCATCAAATGTGACCATTTGAATAGAACATAGCATTGAATTTCGTCCTGTAGTTCCTTTGCTTTCTGATCTTTTCACGTTATGTTAAGAAACTCATGGCAGGACCACATAAACTGAGTTAATGCAGAAGGGAAGGTGAGAACTGATATAAATTCACCAGGAGGCCCCAGGTCAGCATCCCACTGAGACTTTGAAGAGAAGAACCCGGCAATCCATGGCTGCCTCTGCTGAAAACCAGACTGGTTCTACCTGTCTTTTGCAGAAGGATGTTTTCTGGTGGCCATACCCCTGATCTGGGAATTTCTGAACCTCTGTGGCTCTTTGGTTTGGATCAAGATTTGTATTTGCTTTTAACATCTGAAACTCCAGTAGGTTCTTGGCCTGGCCGCAACCACTATGAATTATTGGTGGTGCTGGGGATTGATTTCTCTTTATCTTCCACATCTTCTGCTCCCCCAAATTGCTTCTTACAGCAACTGAGGGCACAAGATAATGTTTCCGTCTCTTGCTGCTTTTTTGCTTGTGGGTTTTTTCCCCCTGCTTCACTGGATCTCCCTTGGCTCTTCTTTGGAGCTTCAGTAAGTCTTTTTCTTCTCTCTTTTAATTTATTTCCCTGTAATTATGACTGTCTTCTTGTTGTGCTTTGAAGAAACACAAACCATTGGCCAAGAGGTGAGTTTTATTGCTATCAATTGTTACAAGTAATTTGTGCCCATCAATGTAGAAGAGGGACAAACTGCACATTGAAACATAAAATGACATTTAGAAGGCTTAGGTGGTTTAAATATATTTAAAATCATTTCGGAGAGATAAACAATGCGTCTTTTAATCTCTTCCCTTCACAGTGTGATTCTTTTCCCGCTGCCAAAAAAAACCTAGTCTTTTTTTCCCACTCAGTCTAGTTTTAAATAACCTGTGGGAAGGGGCTTCCACTCCTTCATTTGAAGATTATTCCAATCTAAATGACCTCACTTGCCCTTTTCTCAGTTTTATCCCATCATATCTATTTTTACCCTCTTGCTCTACATTAAGCTGTTCCTCTGCATGCCTGGGAAGATGAAAAACTAGAGCCTTAACATTTTGACCACTTAGAGAATGAAAAATACAGGAGAAAATCGAGACCCAGGTGCCTGGCTACTGCCAGAAATGTTGCTCCAGAAAGGACTTGATTTCATCTCTTTGTGCAGTGCCTCCACTCCTCAGCTTCCCCTCAGCCTAACTTATCTCCTGGCTCCCAGTCGTTCCTCACTGTTCACTTCCAAGGGCTGAGAGCTCTCAATAATGGAGATCCTACTTTTTCCTCGGCTCTTGGCTCCCTCCTGCCCGCCAGCTCTTGAATTTTCCCTCGGGCATTAGTTGGCCAAGCAATGTATATTTAGTTCTTTCAACATTTTGTTTTCTCCCTCCTTCATCTCACCAACCCCTCAATCACTCTGCTGCTTTTCTCCAAAACCTCCCAAAACTGGCAGCATCCTGCAGGCTTGTGGTTGTCCAGCGCTACCCTGAGTCTTCATCCTCCTGCAGGGCATGGAAGTCGAATTTATTGCCTGACATTTTTTGGTGTTTCCGCTGACGTTGGTGCCCTGGATCGCGTGAGAAGGATCCTGCGTGTACTTAAGGACTTAGAGGGAGAGATGGGTTGTGGAGAAGGGAGAGCAAATCCTCCCATGGCTGTTTCCAAGCAGCTCACCCAGAAAGAGTGGAATTGTGCCAGATATTGGCTTTGTCCCTCTCTCTTTGCTTTAATGCAGAAGTGTAAATCACAATATCGGGGCCAAGGGGACAAAGGTCATGTTCCTACTGCTGTGCCAATGACCAAGCAGGTAGTATTGGGCAGGTGACTTGATCCATCAGCACCTCAGTTTTCCTTTTAGCCTTTGTCTGTCTCTTCTGTCTGATGCTCTGAGAAATTATGGATACTCAATCCTGGAAGTGTCCAAGTCCAGGTTGGACAGGGCTTGGAGCAACCTGGGATAGTGGAAGGTGTCGCTGCCCATGGCAGGGGTTGGAAGAAGATGATCTTTAAGGTCTCTTCCGACCCAAATCATTCTGATTCTATGATCTGAAGAGGAGGCTCGGGGGGAACCTCATCACTCCCTCCAACTTCCTGACAGGAGGTTGCAGTGAGGTGGGGTCAGTTTCTCCTACCATGACTGCACTGAGAGGTCCAGAGGAAACGGCCTTAAGCTGTGACAGGGGAGATTCAGATTAGATAGCAGAAAAAGTGTTTTCACTGTTTGTGTGGTCAGGCACTGGAAGGGACTGTCCAGGGAGGTGTTTAAGGAGTCACCATCCCTGGAGGTGTTTAAGAGATGTGGATCTGGCACTGATGTGGTTTTAATTGTTTAGGGGTTACAGTGGCAGCTCTGGGCTGATGGTTGGACTGGATGATCTTGAAGGTCTTCCAGCCCTGATGATTCTGTGATTCCATGATCAGGTGATGGCAGTGCAGCATGACCTGGATGTTAGCCAGCAAAGGGAGGCTGGCTCATGCTGTGGCACCCAGAGAGCAGAGGTGTGTGCTCGTGCCTGATCCCAGCAAGTCTGTTCCTGCCCGCAGGCCTGGGCCTGTGCTGCCTGGCCATGTCCATGTCCCAACGTGTGCATTCCTCATCCAGCCTTGGAGCACTGCTGGAATCCAACAGAGTAATAAATCTGTAGAAATTATACCTTGCTTGCTCAACAGACGTGATGCTCATCCCAGAGCCACCTTGTGCCAGTTCTACTCTTTAAACAAACACGGATTTTTGGACTTTTTTATCCAGGTGCAGTCAGTAAAGCTGTGAGAATTCTTTTCTGGCTGATGGAATCATGTGTACAGGTGCCAGTTAACCTCCAGTTTCCATGCTGGGTTGCACTGGGTAGGACTGGGAGTCACAGAAATGAAGACCCTGCCTCAGAGCCCAGAGAGCAATGGGGCTCTGGCAGGTGATAAAAATAACCTGCAAAGTTGTCAAGTGGGAAAGGGGCTGGAGCACCAGGAGCAGCTGAGGGAGCTGGGAAAGGGGCTCAGCCTGGAGAAAAGGAGGCTCAGGGGGGACCTTGTGGCTCTGCACAACTCCCTGACAGGAGGGGGCAGCCAGGTGGGGCCAGGCTCTGCTCCCAGGGAACAGGGACAACATGAGAGAAAACAGCCTCAAGCTGTGCCAGGAGAGGTTTAGATTGGAGAATAGGAACAATTTCTTCCCCCACAGGGTTATCCAACCCTGGCACAGCTGCCCAGGGCAGTGGTGGAGTCCCCATCCCTGAAGGGGTTTAAAAACCTTGTGATTGTGACACTTGGGTACATGTGGCCTTGGCAGTGCTGGGGAATGGTTGGACTCGATGGTCTTTGAGGGCTTTTCCAAACTAAACGATTCTGTGACCTAAATGTAGAATATTTGATCAAGTGTTACTAGGAAGAAACACATTTGCAGCAACTTTTGGTACTAAAACTGCACCTAAGAATAATGAGGCCACTACAGCTGCTTCAGGAAGTTACAACAGTTTGGTGGAACTTTTTGTCCTACTTCTGGGAACATTCCCAGCTGCATCAAAGTTTGTTTGAAGTTGTCCCATACCAACTGCTCCCAGGTTTCTCTTGCATTTTGCATTCTTTCTGCATTAGCTGACCAGACTTATTCACCAGGTGTCATCCTAAATTCTTGACTGCACAAGCCAATCTCATGTCACTGAGATGTGGCCACAAGGCCTGGCAGGGAGGGAGTTCTGACTTGCCCTCCACGAACACCTCAGCGAGCCCACGAGCACATTTGGCAGGTGCCCTTGCCATTAAAGTTCAGGCAAAGTGAAAACTGAAGTCAGAAAAACGTGGCCCTTGGCCAACCTATGGAAAAAAAATTCGGCACAGATAATCCCAGGTATTTTTTGCAGTACTTTTCCAGACCTATTCCCATTCTGTTGGCAATTCACTCACTCATTTCAGCACGCTATCACTTTAAGCTTCCTCAAAGGCATGCAAAGCCTCTTAATAAATAATCTCGCTATTCCTTATCACATCTGCCTTTGAGTGAGAGACAGGACAAACGGAACAGTGTCCCCATCTGAATCCAGGTCAGGATCAGAAGTAAGCTGGGAAATGGTGGTAGTGAGGGGCTGAGTGATCACTGCAGTGTTATATAAGCTTTGCTTTAACTCCAACATGGTTTAGAAGATCTGTGGTTTTGGGATGAGTATGAGGCCAGGGAAAGGAGGTGAATGGCAGCAAGGACTGTATCTCTCCCTAAACTTTCACTTTCTGCCTATTCTCATAATATAAAAAACCCTTCATGCTCCATTGATTGAGAGGTGTGAGCTGGACTGGCCAAACTTCGCAGTCCTTAGAACAGGCAGGAGCAAGAAAGATCTTCAGATCAGCTGAGCATGGTAAGGGAAAAGGTGAAAACATGGGAAAAAGAGGGAGGTTAAGCACTGGAAGGGGCTGCTCAGGGAGGTGGTGGAGTCCCCATCCCTGGAAATGTTCAATAAATGACTGGATGTGACACTCAGTACCACGGTCTCCTTGACAAGATGGTGTTTGGTGACAAGTTGGACTCAATAGTCTTGGAGAGGTCTTTTCAAGCCTAGATGATTCTGGGATTCTGTGTCTGCAGAACTGAAGAATTTTATAGGTAGGATTTTGAATGGATCTTGTATAATATCATGAAAACTGATAAAAGTTTATAAAGGCTGAGATAAGGTCACTCAGAAACAGGTGTTTTGCAGGAAGGGATGGCAGGAGGTTTGGGAGCACTTATGGTCAGGAATATGTAAGATTTGGCAACAGTCCAGATGGGAGTGTTTGGTGTGAAGGAGATGAAGGTGTTGAACATGACACAGAGGTCATGAGCTTGGGTGTTGTGTGAGCATGAGTTATTCCAGCAGTGAGGAAGGAGCTGTGGTGGGAGATAAGGAGGTGTTCTTTTAACTGTGATAAAAGGCTGCCCAGGGATTTCATGGAGTCTCCCTCCCTGGAGTCATTCCAAACCCACCTGGATGCATTCCTGTGTCACCTGCTCCAGGTGATCCTGCCCTGGTGGTGTGGTTGGACTGGAGCATCTCCAGAGGTCCCTTCCAACCCAAATTATTCCATGATTCTGTGAAAATTGTTGACAGAACCACCTCTGGGAAAGCTCGGGAAGGAAAGGACAGGCCCAGCAGTGGAGAGTTACACCTGACACCAAGAATGTCAAGGCTGATGTCACCAGCTGACATCACAGAGATCACGATGTCGACAGAGAGGGAATGAGGATGAGGAAGAAGCACCAGGACACTCAGATCCTTATCTGTGAGGTGAAGGCAGCAGAACAGACCAAGTCTCAAAAACGTGGTGTCCATTGCCATGGAGGAGAACTGGATCTCATCTGCAGCTCACATGGAGAAGGGGCAGAAGGTGATTTTTTTAGATGTTTTGATTTTAAATCACAAATTCAAATGTGGAAGCTTTTAAAGGACTGAAACCATGTTTAAATATGAAATTTCTATTATTTTTCAAGCATTCTTTCAAATGCTTTGAAAGAGTAATTGAGGTGAAGCAAAACTTTAAATTTAATTTAGTTTAATTTTTTTCTTTTACTTTCTCGTCTCTCGAGAATATCAAAGGTATGATATTTGAAGGGTCAGCAAAGGAGGAAATGCAGCGCTTTTGGGGTACTTTTTTTCCCTTCCTTCTCAGTATTTCAGGTATTCATTCTCAGTAATTCTTTTAAATTCAATTTTTAAAAAAAAAATTTAAATCAATTTTTGAAGGGTCAGCAAGGAGCCATTCAAGCATTCATCTCTCATAATTTAGAGCTAGGACACAGAGAATGAGACACAATGGATGAAACAACCTCATTGTCACCTTCTGCATTCATCACCTTGAGCTTCTTTTCCAGATAGTGGAAAGAAACTATAGTTCTAAGAGTTCATTTGAGACTTCTGGTTAAGGATTAAGGATGTGGAGCCTGTTAGAGCTAGTCCAGAGTAGGCCACGGAGATGCTCCAAGGGCTGGAGCCCCTCTGCTCTGGAGCCAGGCTGGGAGAGCTGGGGGTGTTCACCTGGAGAAGAGAAGGATCCAGGGAGATCTCAGAGCCCCTTCCAGAGCCTAAAGGGGCTCCAGGAGAGCTGGAGAGGGACTTGGGACAAGGGCTGGAGGGACAGGACACAGGGAATGGCTTCCCACTGCCAGAGGGCAGGGATAGATGGGATATTGGGAAGGAATTGTTGGCTGTGAGGGTGGTGAGGCCCTGGTATAGGTTTCCCAGAGAAGCTGTGGCTGCCCCTGGATCCCTGGAAGTGTCCAAGGCCAGGCTGGATGCGGCTTGGAGCAACGTGGGACAGTGGAAGGTGTCCCTGCACATGGCAGGCGGTGGGAGAAGACGATCTTTAATGTCCCTTCCAACCCAAACCATTCCGTATGTTGAACACAGCCTGAAAGACATCGTATTTTTCTGGTGGCTCTGAAGGAGGGCTGGAGTGGCCTTTTCAACTGGAGACATTACAGACATCCATGTCCAGCCTGAATTTTCCTGCCCAGTGGGATTATTTTGTCTAACATTATCCAGGCATTGCCGGATCCTCGTCCCTACTCCCTGGCTGCACACGATCTCCCTGGCCCTATTTAGGGTTGAGCAGTTGTGGGGCCACCTGACCGTATGACCCCACCAGGACATTTGTTCTTCCAGGAGGGCCCCAAAACATCTGGGAAGGAGCATTTGTGTTGGAAATACCCCCCCATTGTCCCACAGCTGGTGGTGGAGGGGAAGCATTGTCCCTTCTGCTCCTGCACAGTGCCCGAGCAGAGCAGGTGTTCAATCCCAAGAGATCCCGTGAGCTCCTGCTGGTTCATCCGATTGGAGAGTCTGGCACTGGGATTCAATAGATGGGGGAAATTCAGAAGAGTTTAATTGTGTTAAAAGTGTAGGAAAGCAAAAATCACAGAAAACACCAGATTTAGACTTTGGCCAGGGTGCCAGTATTAGCAATGCTACCCTGCATAAGAGGTCAGAGTTTTGCTGACATGAACTAAAATCAAGGATAAGTAAGAATTGGAAGGATGGAAATCTTGAGGGTAGAGAAAAAGTAGTGGAAAAAGCAGGATTAATAATAAATTAATACAGAGGACAATAATTCAAAACTGGCTGTGTTATTGAACCCCTTAAAAAAAAATCTCCTAAAGAAGAAAACTATGGGAGAGGGGTTTGGACAGGATTTGAAGTGAGGAAGGAAGTCACTATAAAAAAGTGCAATTGGTAAAGAACAAATGGAGGAATCTTTGAAAAAAATAATGGAAAGAACACAGATCAGCTTTGCTGATCTTGACAAGTTCGATTTTAGAGAATGAACTGAGAAACCATCTCTGTCACTTCCCAAAGGCAGCTGATGTGAACAGGGATGAATAAGGGAGAAAAGACTGGGATAACATCCCTGATGATTTTTTTTCCCTATTACTCAAAGCCAAAAGGAGTCACCCCAGGTGAGACATTGTGTCTTCTAATACAATGGAGCAAATCTTGGGGCCCAAATAAGAGCGCAGCCGTATGGCAGAAGAATCCAGACAAAAGGCCAGATAAACACATGATTCCAGAGAAATTTGACTGCTTCTACTGTTTATCAAATTTTACACAGTGCTGGATTTGGCTTGGTAAATTATTTAAAAGCATTTTAGAAAGAGACATTGTTGGATGAATAAATGCTGTCCATGGATTCAATAATACACATTGAAAAAGTGAGAAGGAGAGGATATACATCATGTGGCGGGAGCTAATTTGATTTAATATATTTTAAAATAACATTTTAAGAGTGTAAAAGACATTAATGAAATTCAAAATTGATAATCATTTGGATGGAGCTGAGGGTACAAGAAAGGAAAGAGAAATCACATAAAGGGGCCTGGAAATGTTAACAATGGTCAGAAAAATTAGATCTGTACTGGGGAAAAAAAACCCCAATGTTGCATTCAAAGTTTTAATAATCTCAAGTAAATGTTCTATTGGAAATGGAAAATACGGAAATTATGGTGGTGTAGAGGAAATTGACTTGTGCCTTATGGAGATGGAAACACTGGGATGCAAATGGTTGTTGTACATATGGAGAACCACATGCTGAACTCAGGAGGTCTGGGCAATGAAGGGTTGGGTGCTGTCCTGAGGAAGGATTGGAGCGGTTTTTTGTGGAAAATGGAAAAAAAAACCTTCCAGCCCCTGCAGTATCTGGAACCTGTGGTGTATTCCTTCTCCTGACATACAGCCCTGAGCTGCCAGGCCAGACCCAGCTGCAGATTGAAACCTCCCCAAAGCTCGTGGGCACTCTCTTCGTTCATCTCTCAGCAATCAGCTTCGGGGTGGCAATTTTTAGGCATGACTTGCCTCAGGTTCTGGGTTTTGTGCATATTCCTGGTTCTTCAGCTGCTCACTCCAATCACCTGGTTTGCTTCCCTGGATGCTGAACCTTCTCAGCCTCTTCTGTCATTCCCTGTTGCAGAGGGGAATTCTGTGTTACAGAGGAGCTCACCAGCCTAGGAGATCTCAGTGTTACAGAGGAGCTCACCAGCCTAGGAGATCTCAGCTGCTTCTCTATAAACTCCTTGTGTGCCTGAGCTTCCTCCTTGGAGCTGGAAACAGCTCTGGGATGAAAGGTGGGAGGTAGAGGAGCCAACTTGTGTGGCTGTGATCACATAATCAAGGGACATCTCTACCAGACAGTCTCCATGGGGAGGCAAAACAACTGCTAACATCTGCTCGCCCTGTTCCTAATCCTTGTGATCCGTGTGTTTTTGGGATCGTGTTCCTTTCATGGAATTAATTGTATCAGTTTTAGGTTTGAGTTGGGCAAGCTGCTCCAATCTGATGTGATGAATAGAATCATGGAATCACAGAATATCCTGAGTTGGAAGGGGCCCACAAGGATCATTGAGTCCAACTTGTGGCCCTGCACAGACACCCCAACAATCCCACCCTTGTGCCTGAGAGCATTGTCCAAACACTCTTGGAGCTCTGGCAGCCTTGAGGCTGTGCCCATTCCCTGGGGAGCCTGTTCAGCGCCCGACCACCCTGTGAGGGAAGAGCCTTTTCCTGATATCCAACCTAAACCTCCCTTGGACACAGCTCCAAGGCTGTTCCCTTAGGTCCTGTCCCTGAGTTTTTAGAGAGAAGAGAAAGAGCACATTTTTTTATCAGTTTCCTGGTATAAACATGCAGAGCAAATTGGGCACCGAACTTCAGCTCAAAAGAAAATGCTGAGTTATTTTCCTTGATATTGCCAGAAATGTGAGTAAAGGGCAGTGCTGATTACCTATAACAACATTACTTGGAAATGCCTGGCTTTGGCACTAAAAAAACCCCTGAAACAAAAGCTACGTCCCCAGATTCTAGAGGTATTTTTGACCTCTTCCCAGAGCTGAACAATGCACAGTCTGGAGGACCCAGATGTGGCTGTTGCTGTAGGATCCCATTGCAGAAACAGTGTCATAAGGGCTGTGTCCCAGCCAAAGGGGCTGCATAGGGAGGTTTGGAGTCCCCATCTCTGGAGGTGCCCAAGGAGTGACTGGATGTGGCACTCAGTACTCTGGGCTGGTGACAAGGTGGGGATCAGTCACAGGTTGGATTCGATGGTCCTGGAGGTCTTTTCCAACCTCAATCATTCTGTGATTCAAGGTTGTTGTTTCAAGAGACCACAGCTGGGTGTTGAACAGCAAGTGGCAGAATTGGCCTCTCTGCCTCTAATTTATCAAACCCTCATTTTCATTTTAGGAAAGAAATCCTACATTTCTCTAGGAAAATAAAGTCAGCCTTCTGCGTTAGGTCTTCTCTGCTCCCTTCAGTGGGAAAATGCTCTAAAATCTCACAGTGGACTGTGCCTATCAGCATCCTGGAGGAGATGTCACAGTGTGATTGGATTGAGGGACTCTGAGATGGGAACCAATAGGATGTGTAGGGAAGGGGTAACAAACAGGCATCACAGTGTCCGTGTTCCTGCTCACCAAGAATCACAGAATCATTAAGGTTGGAAAAGCCCTCTAAGATCATCGAGTCCCACCCTTAACCCATCACTGTCACTAACTCATGGCCCCAAGTGCCACATCTTCGTGTCTCCCGAACATTTCAAGGGATGGTTACTCCATGATTTCCATAGGCAGCCCTAAGCAGAAAGCAAAACTCATCACTGAGGAGTTTGAACCAAGTCTTAGTTTAGAGCCAGTCTTGGTAAGGTCTGTCCTGTCTGAGGTCCTGATCCTGGAACCAGACCTTTATGGCTCAGTCCCTACTCTCTGAACTGATAGCAGGAGTTTGGTCCTCAGTTTCATAAATACTCCTTTTATTTGCATAGTGAAGGCACCTCTTGCCAAAGGAATAACCACAGCATGGTCTGGGTTGGAAGGGGCCTTAAACACCATCTAGTTCCAACACCCAACCTCCAAAGTTTCTCAACTCATGTATTTTATCTCATGTTGAAGGCATTCAATTTCATGATTTAAACCCATGGAAAATGATGTATCAACTGTAGAGACCTTGTCAACAGAATAAATGCTTTAAAATAAGGAACATTGGGAAAAAACCCCGATCTTTTAGCAATTTCAGCTGATTTTCTTTCTTTGCACCTGCATTTGATGGCTGAAAAACTAATTAGATAATATATCTAGAATAGCAGGGAGATTTTCTGTAGATGAATCTGATCCCCAAGACTAATTCTTATCCTCCAGAAAGCTGGGCTTCTTTATTACCTGGGTTAAGTGCATTGTAATCCTTTGCATTGGAGGCTGTGCCTGGAAATGCAACTTGGATTGCTGTGCTTTGAGTATTGACTTGAAGTGATATGGACCCAAACAAAGAAAAAGAATTACCTTCTTTAAAAAAAAAACCCAAAACTAATAAAAAACCCTACCTACCCTGTTAAAAAAATCCCACCAATGCCCACCCAGAATAACAAAAAAGTCGCATGTACAAATGAATATTTAAATTTTTAGAAGGAAATCCGGTGATCACAGAAGGGAAGAGCAAATAATGTTAAAGAAATTTGTGGTAGAATATTCCATCAGATCCCAGAAAACACCTCTGATGACAGAACAGTTCAGGTGGCTGCAAAGGATAGATCATATTAAACTGGCATTTAGGTGGATCCCAATTGATACAGGAACCTGAGCCAGCGCAGACAACCTTTGGAGAATCTGCCTTGCCTTTGCTAAATCACAGAATAAATTAGGCTAGAAGAGATTTTGGAGGTTCTACCGCACACTCACAGGCTCAGTAGATCAGAAAAGTCCTGAATATCCTCAGGCTTGGCTGTTCCTCCACCTTTGAGGCCCCAGCCTCTGATCATCATCATTAATTTATTTTTTTCTCCTACCAAAATGGCATTTTCCCTGCTGTCACTTGTGTCTGCCATGTCTTAATGCTTTGCTCTTCTGGGAAGAGTCTCTATCCCATACCTATACCATGCCCTAGGCAGTTATAGACAAGGATGTGTCCAAGTCCTTCCCCAGGCTCAACAATTTCAGTGTTCTTATCATTTCTGTTCACATCATGCACTCCTAGAGTCATAGAAGGGACCTTAAAGACTGCATAAATCCACCCCCCTGCCATGGGCAGGGACACCTTCCACTAGACCAGGTTGCTCAGAGCTCAATCCAACCTGTCCATGAATGTTTCCAGAGATGGAGCCTTTACCCATCCATCTACCCTGTAAATTCCCAACAAAATCCCAGAAGAGAAGGAAAAGAAATCAATGATTTTAGATGCAGTGAATCCAAACCCTCCTAGAAAATGGTCCATGAAAATGTTCTAAGCTGTAGCTGCTTTCAGATCCAGGAGATTTTTGGCACAGAAGACAGAGTTTGCATCTCCAGCTTCCTTTCTGATCCAACGGTCAGGTTCAAGGAATGGTGTAAATCCCTGGAATTTCCAACACTGTTCCTGCCTGGAGGTGATTTTCCATGTGCTTGAGACCAGCTCTGACAGGGATCTGGGTGAGGAAAAGTGCTGTAGTTTAGGCTCATTCATCCATGGAATAGAATGATATGTTGGCTGTTGGAAATCTCCTTCCCAAACAATGAAAAACTTAAAGCCCTTTTGATAATCTTTTTCAAGTAATTTAAGTAACAAATTAATTGAGGAGAAAATATACATTCTAACTGTTTTGGTCTCTTTTTTTCAGGTAATTATTATGTATTCATAGGGAAATGGATAATCTTCTTTCCAATTCAATGCTTTTATCTTTTTATGGATCAAATTTCTCAAAGTTTGTAATTTTCCATACAAGACATTGTCTTGGTTGGACCATAAATACTCCTTGTTAATTAAGATCACTTTGATATTTAAAAAATATTTTTCTTCATCAAAAAGAGCACGGGGCAAATTGAAACGAGCTTTTTTTAGAAAAAACATGGTTGAATGTTCAAACTGATTCATCTTCCTTGCTAGAAACTCTCACCTTTTCTGGGAAAAAGTCCACATGAAATCATTTTGTTTATTATTTCCCTGGAAGACAAACCTGGAGTTTTCAACCAGCTGCATTCCAAATTTAGTAGTGGTTTGTAAATTTTTCTTCTGTCTGGAAGAAATTACTTTGGTGAAACAGAAGCTACAATAACTTGTATGGGAAGAGAAATTTCCAGCAAAAGTCTGCACCCTGATTAATCAAAAAAAAAGCCATATAAAAATTGACACTGGGACTCTTCAGGTGAGATGAAAGGCACAGATTTTAGTATTAAGTGGGATTAATGGACTATCACTGCTGGATGGGGTGGATTCTTGATAATTTAAAGTATTTAAGTCAAGTCTGGAAGCTCCTCATAAAGGTCTTGAGCAGTGGTTACAGGTCTGGTGCTCCATTCATGGAGTCACATTCCCTGACAGCTCTCCTGCCTTGGCTCAGGCACCTTCTGCGTGATACCTGGATTCCTCTACTTCTTTTACACTCCTAACAGAGAGAAGGAGGGAAAAAGCCTTTCCAAGGTAAGACCGGGGCAAGGGACAGAAGGTGAAGGCTGATGTGAACAGATGTTAATGCTGCAGGTGAAGGAGCCCTCCAGGAGAGCTGGAGAGGGACTTGGGACAAGGGATGGAGAGACAGGACACAGGGAATGGCTTCCCACTGCCAGAGGGCAGGGTTAGATGGGATACTGGAGAGAAATTGTTGGCTGTGAGGGTGGTGAGGCCCTGGCACAGGTTTCCCAGAGAAGCTGTGGCTGCCCCTGGATCCCTGGAAGTGTCCAAGGCCAGGTTGGAACAGCCTCAAAAAGTGGAAGGTGTCCCTGCCCATGGCAGGGGGTGGAAGGAGAGGGTCTTTAATGTCCCTTCCAACCCAAACCATTCCATTAGGTTTTGGCTAAGGGGTCACGCAGTGTGAATTCCAGCAGCAGAGGTTTGACAGGGTTTAGAAGTCCATAAGTCCAGCCCTGCCTGTTATAGTTTAGTCTTTTTGAGATATTTTGAACATTGATGGGAAATTGGAGAACAGGGACCAGCTCCCTGGCACAGCCCTGAGTAGAAAGGCCTCCATGAGCTGTTCAGTCTTTCCCGTGGATAGACTCCTACCAATTTTCCTGTAAAGCTGCAACCTCTTATAGTCAATGCAAGCCTACAGAGAGATGAATTTAGTCCTCTGGGTCAAGGATCCCACATGAATGGCCTCTGGACCCTCAAGGATGTGTCCACAGCTGGAGGAGCAGTGCTGTATGAAGAGGACTATCATGGATGCTACACTGACATTGCATTTAGAAGATTCCAGTTAAAGATCTGAAATGTAAAACTTGCTGAATTTCTTCTTGCAGGATCCCCAAATCCCTGCCCTTCCAATAGAAGCCCTTGATGACCCTGATCTCTCTGCAGGTGATTGGTTTCTATAAAACAAGCTGCTTAGTGCTGGGAGTGAGAAAGATGCAGTGTCTGTGTCAGTAGTGGAATCACAGAATCACGGAGTCATTAAGATTGGAAAAGACCTCCAAGATCATCATGTCCAATCTTCAAGAATTCCAGTCCATGAAGGAGTGAGATTTCTCACTGATTTTGTACCTAAACCCAACCGATTTGTTGTTGTTGTTGTATGTGTGGTTTTTTTGCAAAGACGAACTGAGAGAGAAAACAGAAAGGCTCTTACAGGTGAATTATGACAGAACGAGTAATTTCCCATTATTTGTCATTCATGTGCTTGTCTGTCCTTATTTCATACCCAAATCTCAGTGATCCAGCTGTTGAGCACCATTCTGAGACCATGACTTCAACATCTGCCATGAACTTGAAAATTTGGGGTTAGGACTCACCAGACTTTCCTGTTTAATACTTCCCTGAAAAAGTTGTTACGGATTTCATCCATCTCCGTCCTGAGTAAGGGACCATCAACCAGCTGAGAAGTGACAGATCCACACAAATCCTTCAGAGCCACCATCATCCTTCCTCCAGTCTCATCCATTTCCTTGGAGTTGTCAAAAGACAAATAAGATTCCAAAGTATTTTAATGAGCGGGTCGGATGAGGAAAGTTTTCCAGGTCTTTGCAGGTCTTTATTTAAGAGGAGAATATTCCGTCTCTGGCCTGGATTGCACTTCCAGTTGCGCTGGTGTGATTTCAGAGCAGAGTCAGATTTATACCGGAGTTACATGGGCCCAAGGAAGAGAAGGATTGGACAAATTGTGCCTAAAGCCCCAGTGGATTTGAGAGCCTTCTCCAGCAGCTTAGGTAGCTTTTTTTTCTATCCTTAGCAACACAGGCCTGCTTAACCCTCCAAGCTGTGGTCAGTCATATTGAGGCCAGTTTGATTGACAGCAGGTAACCTGTTAACATTTTCCCCTGCCTTTTCCAGTGTGTTTGATCCTGTAGGCGGCTGGTTGGATGTGTTGCTTTTTTTAAATTATTACTATTTGGTTGATTTTATTTTTAATCTCCTGGATATTCTATAAGAAAAAGTCATCTTGAGCCAGATGGATGAAGTGTTTCAATGTAAGTACAAAAATATGCATTGAGACTTCTCTTTTTTTCTCTAAAAAGCTGTATTTGGGCAAGATGAGCATTTTCCTTTGCAGATTAGCGGTAGAATTCCCTTTCAATTCTGACCTCTCAAATGGATAATATTAAACTTCTCTATATGGGAACTGTTTATATTTCCTTTCTTTTTGTGGATATATGTCTGCTCTTTGTAAGAGCAGATCTGACAGACCCTCCAGGCTGGGTTGGGTAATCATGTCTATCACCCAAAACTTAAATAATATTCCTTTAAGTTAGTCATCCCTTAACAATCCTGCGAAATTATTCCCCAAGAAAAGTAGTATTGGCAAAGTGTGTTATGGTTTGCCTTGTATTTAATTTAGTCTGTATTTCTTACAATATGATTTAACAACTTTAAAAATGTAGAATAAATCCTTGGGAAGCAGTTAGGTTTCTGGGAATGCAGTCAGCATATTGCGGGTCACCATTTTTCCAGTGACTACAGTTTGGATAATGGGTTTGTTTGGAAATGATGCTGTCGCTGGCTGAAAGATCCAATGTGGGGCTTGGGGAGAAAAAGTGAAAGCCACCTTTCTAGAAGCTGTTGGAAAATAGAGAAATGAGATATTTTTCCCCTGGAAATGATGAGTTGGAGTGATGGATTGACCTTTAACTGGGAAATAAATAAGTGAATAATTGCTTGGTGAAATGTGTACGTGCAATGACTAAATCATACTGAAATCTTTTGGGTGTACATGGATATAAATAAAAGCAGGCATTTATCACAATAATAGTATTTCAAATTATGCCTAATTTCTTTTCTCACATAGCTGAGCTTAAACTTCCATTTATTGCAGCATTTGCTGTAGTACAACATGCACAAGTATTTCACTTGAGGATACCGTGGTAAGAATATAATGGTTTTGTTCTAAAATGTAGAGAAATTCAGCATTTACTACTTTTTGAATGCTCCAACAGTGACAAAATTCCCATTAGTGGCAATGGGCACCAAACTGATCCTCCAAAGAATAAATTGTGATTATCACAATTATTCAGACTAGAACTTCATTCAGCTGCTGCAAGAGGGGTAACCAGGAGCAAACTGAAGGAACCATTTCATTATAAATACGTTTACTGTTTTCTAATTCATTTGTAAGCACTAAAAATTTCCTTTCTTGTGAGATATTTTTTGGAAGTTACCATAGAAAACTGATACCAACTAAGAATAGAATTTGGAAAATAAATTGGATATAGATGTTTGTGGCCAGAACCCCTTTCTGCAAGTTACAATTCTACTGATCCTTTACTAACAATTCAAATGGTTTTCTGTCTGTCAGCAGATAAACGACCAGAAGATGACATTTCTAAGTGCCATTTTTAGAGTCTCCATTTAAGTCTGAGTAATTAACTCAGAGTAAACTGGGGAATCACTGTTCATATTCATGAAATAAATGTGTTGTGCTCGTTAAAGCCAATATTTTAGCAGTTGTAAAAATAGTGTTAATTCTTTTTTTTTTTCATGTCAAAATCAAAGTGTCTTCTTTTTTTGGCATGATAGTTTCATTCCATATGAGGTCTGAATTTTTTAGCAATTGGCTTCCATGACAATGGGTTTGATAAGGGAAAGTAACAATGGGTCTTGTCTTCATCAGGAAAAAGACATTAAAAACACTTGTGTCCAAAAGGTGGGGTTCAACCATCTGACTGAAACACCAAAATCAATTTATCTTTAAAAGTGAAGGACACCAACAAAAATTGGGCAGATGATCCCAACCAAATTCCAATTCTCCCACTGGTTCGCAGAACCAAGTTTTGCAGTTCTATTTGATGTCTTGTAATATTCGTTATTTGTTTGCATAACTGCCAGAAATTTTTCATCCAGAACTCAGCACATTTTGGTATGGCCCGTTCTAAAATGAAACTGCTCTGCCCCTCAGTGAGCTCAGGACTGGTTGTGTGCTACAAAGTGTAATCATGAACATATTCAGCTTTGTTTTGGGTTTTGTCATGCTCCAGTCCATGGGGTTAAAGGGTTACATGAGAATCTCAGTGCTGTGCTTGTAAAAATAAAGCTGAAATAATCACTGGCTCTGATAATTTCAGAGAAAACCTCAAAAATATAAGCAAGGAAGACACAAAACTCCAAAGGACAACAATACACTTCTTGTGGGTTTCACTTGGTGTCTGACTCATGCTTTTTTGTGCCTTGGGGGCGACCGACACTGACTGTATTCCCACTGGAGTCTGCAGGACCAGGAGGGTTTGACTGTGATGAGCAGGGTTATGGATGCTCTCCCTGCTGTGCTTCTCTGTACTGCCTGATCCATGAATTCCTAAGATTTGTTGGTGCAATCTACTCATGATGGAGCTGTTGTGAGGAGCACAGACCTTGCTCCAATGTCAGGCTGTGATGCTGCATGACTCAAACAAACCCCACTCTGTTTTTCCTTCTCTTTGTAGTTACCTTCAAGCAAGAGGGATGACTCAGGTGCCTGCTGACTACTTGTCAAACACCAGCTCCTACAACTATGAGCCGCCCCTCCCCTCCGTGGCTCGGGCCAGCACCCTCACCAAGGTCCCTCCAGCCAAAAAAATAACCTTCTTCAAGAGTGGAGACCCTCAGTTTGCAGGAGTCAAGATGGCCATCAACCAGCGGAGCTTCAAGAGCTTCAACGCGCTCATGGACGACCTCTCCCATCGGGTCCCGCTGCCGTTCGGGGTCCGGACCATCACCACCCCACGAGGAATACACTGCATCAGTGAGCTGGACCAGCTGGAGGATGGAGGGTGCTACCTGTGCTCCGACAAGAAGTACGTGAAGCCCATCAGCATCACCTCTGGGGGACACAGGCCGGCCCCGCCACGGAACAGTCGCCCCTCCAGCACCATGAGGAGAGTGGCTCAGGAGGGCAAGCTGGAAGATTATTCCACACCTTTCACTCACCATGGCCCCAGAATACCCAAAAAAATCACTCTGGTTAAGAATGGGGAAAGTGGATTTCGGCGCTCCATCATCCTGAACCGCAGAAATGCCCGGAGTTTCAAAACGCTCCTGGATGAGATCACGGAGATCCTGCAGTTCCCAGTGAAGAAGCTCTACACTGTTGATGGGAAGAAGGTAAATATCTCTGGTGCTGGTCACTAGTTTGGAGTCATCACGTTCCCTGTGATGAAAATCCTTTAGCTCATGGGTCCAAAAGTTTATCCACATTACCTTAATCGTTCGAACTTTGTCACATCAATCACTTCCCCGTTAATTACACAAAAGATTGATGTAGAAGAATCTTGTTCAGCCACTCACAAACTTCATGCCAAATATTGTTTGGGGTCAATAGGAGGTTTAATGTTTTGCACTTGGGTAGAAAACCCTAAATAAACTCCTAGTAATGGAGTTTCCCACCTTTTCCTGGAAGGCACGTCCCAACAGAGGTTCAACTTTCCCATACCTGACCATCGGGAATTCAACAGAATAAGGTGGCCCATAGGTAGCACCTTGTGGTTGCACAGTTCCTCACAGAACATGGTCCTGCTCATGATGTGGGATCCTCAGCATTATGATAAAATAACCAATTAACACATTAATTAAGGATCGAGTGGGATCCAGAGACACTTTTGTATTGATGAATTGGTGAATCTGCTGTGGGGGGAACTCTTATAATCAATTCAGGACAATCTCTTCATTCTTCTGTTTCCAAAGGAATTTCCTGACAAACCTGGGATTCTCTTGACTTCTCCATCTCTTTTCAGCTAACTAACCTTTACTTCCATTTTTTTGAAGGTGTCTCACGAGTTATCCTGACTTTTCCCTGTCCCTGTAGCTGAGCGGAGATTCCCAGCTCCTTTGCCACTTTTCCCACTTTTACAGGATTGAGTGCCAGCTCCTCAGTGGTAAAAACACAACTGCTTGTGGTGTCACTTTCTGTGCCAGGTGGCTGAAATGACCTGAGTTCAAATGACCCATTATCCAGGAGGGGAAAAAAATGCAGGAATATTTTGCAATAAAATCATTATTACCTGGCACAGGGAGAGGAAGTCCGATAGGAAGGAGAGAGGGAGCAGGTAATTTAAGCCATCCTTCCTGGTGGAAGAACCATGTCTTATCACAGAGCTTTCTGCTATTCCCACCACTCTGGAAAGAGCTTCCCAACAAACCCAGTCCAGCTGCCAAGATATTTTGTAATCTATGGATAACTAACTTATTTTGCCATTGATTTCTCCAGTTTTCAAGACTTAGACTCCTGCTCAGTCCAGATGGACATAATAATCTCGAGAGCTGATAGCAACTTTCTCTCCTTCAGTTTTTGAGAATTTTCACTGATTTCTCTAAAGAAAAGTTTTGCCTTCTACTTCTTAGTGCAGTCTTGATGTTCCCCTTGTAATTCCTGAGTGAATTTCCCACAATTTTCCTTCTAGTCATTATAAACACCAGTATTTTAGGTGGGATATGCATTAAATACACACTCTGTAAACACAATATCTTCAACTTGATGATCTTGGAGGTCTTTTCCAACCTTTCCATGTTTTCCATCAGCAGAAATGTGTGGATCAAACACCATCACTTAATGTCTCCCCAGTCCCTTCAGATTCTATTTTTTTAATATGAAAATTTTCATTACTGTTTTGTCAATAAGGAGTTGATTTTCTATACCTTAATAATTTTAGTTTCAGTCCTTTAATTCCTGCGCAGAATATCACAGTGATAGGTGACGATGGGTCCAACCTCAGCAACATTATCAGCTTCCACACGATTAGGAGATACGTGATTATTAATACCTTTCCTGGGAATCTTTTACAGTGATTCTTTTGGCCATTATTAATTTTAGTAATTTACCTCCAGCTTTTCAGCTGTTCACTACTGTTCATTTAACAACCATTCCTATTAGGGCTTCGTGTTACTGTAGGCTTGGGTGCAAAGCATTTAGCCCACAAAAAAATTCACTTGGTCTTGGATTTTCCAATCTTTTCCTTTCACATGGATTCTCTAAACTATCTCTGCTCTTCTTCTAAGTTTTCTTGTCATTTCTCAGCTTCAAGACCTCTGTTTCTGATACACAGAGGTATCTAATTGTGTCTGAGTTTTCACCAGATATAACTGTTTCATTGAGGAGTGAAAACAGTGAATTCAACACACAAATTTGTGAGTTTTCCTTAAATAACCTCCTTCCGCTGGTGCCGGAGTTAAATTTTAGCTGTACATCTTGTCTTTATACTTAAATTTACGTTTTCTTTTAAAGCCAATGTAAAGAAACTTCCATTCTTCCATGATCATTCAAAGGTATCTGCATGTTTCATATTTCTTGGGTATTTTGTTTTTTCTCATGTTATTCTCTTTGAAGAATAATTCAAATTATTTTAAAATAATTTTGTGAACTTCTTTTGTCCCAATTATCTATGTAATTTTTTTCCCATAGTTTAGTACAGAGATCTTCCTGGAAAAGAGGGCTGGGATTGAGTGGAACAGTAACTTGATATTTATTCCCACATTTTGACAGATTAGAAGATCTTTTCCTGAGCAACGCATCTTGACTACTGATGAATTGACTTAGTCTGTCTCAGAAAAACAAAATTCACAGCATTTAATAGCAGGTTCACAATGTCCCTTTTGCAGCCAATTTTTCCTTGACCTCTTGAAAACCAAACACAAAAACGGGGAAAATCTCCTGTCCTACATGTTAATCAATCTTCCATCAATGGAAGAGCCATTCATAGACCTCCGAGCGTTTGTTCTTCAATCTCCTTCTGTTTCTTCTACTACTGTAATTCCAGATGTAAACTTAAATCCTAAAATGAGTTAAATCACCTCTGTCCCAGTGGCTCTGTTTGATCTGCTCCATTTTAATATTTTTACCATTTTGTTGAGTAAATTCAAGATGCTTCAAAATTACAAATCTTTATGTGGGTATAAACTTACACATGCATGGAACAGGCTTGTTTTGTATTATTTTCATGGAGTGTTGATTTGAGAAAGCAGAGAAAAATGTTTTCTTCTTTTTGTAGTCCACAAATTTTTCCAATAAACTTCTAAGTTTAACTCGATCATAACTCAAAGTTAAATCATAGAATCTAAGAATTTTGAAGCCCCTATTCCCATGGAAGTAAATCCGGTTTGGTTCCATTGATATTTACATATTACCATTTTCTTTCAAGCTCCTGAAGCCTTGAGTGAGGTGAAACCAGTATTTTTAATCCTAAACATCAAGCAGATTTCCTACTAGGAAATCCTAATCCCGCTGAAGAAAGTAGGTGTGAAGTGTTGGAACACTCATTTCATTAGGGAAAACAGCCCATTTTCCTAAATTAACCAAGGTTTTTCTTGCCTAGAAATTTGATGAATATCAGACTGGAGAAAAATTTAACTCAATTTTAGGTAAGGAAAATCAGTTAAATTTTCAACAGGAAGAAAGGTGTAAATCATAAAGTTTTTTTTCAGGTCAAGCCACTTGTTGGTGTTTTCCCGGTGATTAATTGGAAATAACTGGATTAACTGCCCAAAGAGAGAAATTTGTTGTTTAAGTTAACATTGACATGCAATTAACTGGCCAGTGAAACTTTGAGCACTAAAATATAGGCAGTCCTGGACTAAATTAATTCATCTAAATCCGACTAACTCGTGAGGCATTTAGGATGTGGGTACATTTTGCCTGTTGGACCCTATAGAAGACTGGAAGAGTGACTTAGACTTGTCACATAAATTAACCCAGGCCCAAGTTTTCATACACTGGTTCTAAAACACTACAGCTATTTAGATATTGGCAAACATAAGACATGGGACTTTACACCAATTGTCTGATGAGACTGTTGGAAATCACAGTTTTCCTAATTTTTACTGGGAACGTCAGTTCTACACTAAAAAAAGAACCAGGTGTGTAGATATCTCAATAAAAAGAATAATTGTAGGTTATCTTTTCCGTCAAATGACCTTTTGACTCCATTCTGGGAAGTTTTTATACCACATAGTGGGTTTTCTTCCTCATGGTGTAAACCACAGGAATGCACCTCTGTTCAGATCCTCACCTCCTGCCTCTGGAGAGGGAAGGATGTCTCTGGGGGCAAAGAGACAGAGATCACAGAAAGGGCAGAAATCCTCACAGGCTGTAAGAAATTACGTGTAGGACTATGAGGCAGCAACAAAGGATTTCCCTTACAAACAGCAATTATCCAGGGCCCACCAGCTGAACAGTCATTAAGACTTCGTTAAGTCACAGGAACCCAGCACCATGACTGTGTCCAGGCACAGATGTCCTGATTTCTGAATCACTAGGCCTTCCTTTTACTGGCTGTCCTAAATTAAAGCAAAAACCAAACCAAACTCTTCCTTAAAATCCAACACTCCTCCTCACATGGCATTTGAAACCACGCTGTGAGATGGCAAATAGTCTACATAGTTTATGGCTACTGGTGGCAATTACCAAGAGCAGCTCAAATAGGATTTATCAGCCCTTGGAAGAGTTTTCCAGGGGATGTGGCCAGTTTTATGTTTGTTGGAGTCAGGCCAAGACTGAGATGTTTTTTTGTTTGGGCGCACTCAAGGCTGACCGTAAGTTGTTACATTTAATGAGTGAATCTGATCCGGTTCTGTTGTGAGGAAAGGTCGAGTGGATGACCAGAAATACTCGATTTTGCCTCAGATTCTTCAAGTGAGAATGTTGCAGAAGGAGCATTGTGTGCCACCGAACTTCCTTCAGGGATCAGAGAATTGCCGTACGGGTTAATCAGGGGAGCAATCATGAGTTGAGGAATGTTTCCTCAGGCACCATGAACTGTAAAGGATTAGTTATTAGAAACTCCTTGGGATAAGAACCCTCAGTTTTCTCCTGTGTTTGTGTGGAATTTGGCACGGGATGCACTGAGGTGTGACCAACCATTCTGGGGCAAATCAAGCCGTCTTTGACCACATCCCAGTCTTGGAGAAAGACAGAAGGGAACAAATGAAGTGACTCTTCCCCTGGTGTGTCTTCCCAGTCTCCAGCAACCTGTAGGGTAAGATCTGCAGCACAAAGAGCCCTCACAGCTATTCCAGTAGCCAGAAGAGTATCAGGGCACAGACTCTGGCACTAAACGGCACCGTCTGTGGATAATCACATTCTGTAGCACCCAAAATAGGGTCTAATTCCTACCGGGGTGGCCACGTTCAAGCTGCTTCTTAGAAAAGCTTCCTGGCATGTCTTAACTCCCAGATCTGCCCAGGAGTTGCCTGGGAGAGTGCCAGTTGATCCAGGTTTTAAATGCACTAAAGACCACTCTAAGAAGAGTGGCAGAGGCAATGATGTTCCAGTGCCCTGGATCCAGAACTGATTTAATTTAGCAGTAAATGCAGAACTTTTATTTTTAGCTGTTATTAGCCAAACTGGTGGCCTAACTATTATTACTAAGTAGTTCTTGATAATAATGGTTGTATTTACAGCGACCTAGGGGTGCAAGGCCAGGAAACAGGCTTGTCTGACATATTTCCTGACTCAGATTTACACATCCATGGAGCAATTCCTTGGACATCTGTAGGCTGCCCGCAGGCATCCTCTCGGCCACTCGTGTTTGGGCTCTCTACCAAGCTCATCTGTCTTAATGACAGGTGTCATCAAGACCCTGATGGAAGTGCAGGAGGAAAAGGGGATACGTGGAGGCAGATAAGCTGGTTTAAAATGTGCTGTATGTAAACAGTGAGAGAAGAGAGGTGATAATTTGCCTCCGTGGGATCGTTAATTTTCTGGTTGCACGTTGACGTATTCACTGTGACACTCGGTTTCTGTGCTCAGGTATGAAGGATTGCCATGAATTCCAGCCCCTGATCTGGAGCAAACCATTGTTATCAAGCAAGCTGTGCCACTTTTCCACCCACCACGTGTGTGACTCACGGTCTAAAAACAAACCACAGGTTTCAGGTTTGATATTCTCTGATTCCATGCCAAAACCACAATGACTCCAACGAGATTTACACAAGCGATCTGTAAACCTCAGCAAAACTTTCCATGAACCTCATCCACAAGAAGATTCATATCCAGGTGTGTTTTGTGAACCTTTGAGATGCCCTGAGATCATCTGGCCCGGTGCCTTACAAGGTAGAGTTAAAGGGACCCTGTGTTTGGCCACTTTCTTATCTAACATGCAGCAAATCTGATACTTTCTTATCTAACATACACCAAATGCAGATGATTCCTTTAGCCTGAGGAGGTTTTGCTCTTTCAGTAATAATGGAGCAAAGTGTAATTGCTTTCTAATCCTTTTGAATTTAATCCAGGGCAAAGACATTTCCAATCATGTTATCGAGTACATGCAATAATCATGGAATCATGGAATATCCTGAGCTGGAAGGGACTACCAAGTATCATGGAGTCCAATCCCTGGTCCTGCACAGGGCACTGCAAAAATCCCACCATGTGCCTGAGAGTGTTGTCCAAACCCTCCTGGAGCTCTGGCAGCCCTGGTGCTATGACCACTAATATTTCCTAACTTTTCCTAGTAGTAATTTAGAAAATCCCACCACTCATTTATCTTGTCCTTATTGACTTCATTATTCCACCAAAATTTTCTGCCATGCTATAGGTACCTCCTCCTGCAACTGTTTTTTGGCATTTCTGGGTTTTCCCCAAAACAAACTATTTTTGTTTCTAAATGCAAGTGGTTTTGAAAGAAAAGGAATTGAAGTTTTTAAAGGTAAAATTTTGTCACATTTAGGTTTTCTTCCATCTTAAACAAATTTAGGAAGTAATTATAGGAAAATTACTTCTGTAGTTACCAACATTTGGAAGCTTAGAACTCTGAAAAGATTACAGACAGTTAAAGAAAAAAAAATCCACCCCAGACTTACAAAATGCAGATTTGTCAATGCAACAAAGAGCATAAAAGTGCATAACAGTCATTTAGACTTGATATGAAAATCCTGTATGGGGGTTTTATTTGTGCAAAAATGTATTGAGCCAATAAAACCAACTTATGTCAGTAACAGGTAAATTGCCAGAAAAAAATCAGGGATCATCAAAAAAAATTGTTTTGCGAAATATTTAATGAGAAATGTGAACCTTTTCCTGTTGATGGTTCCCTTTATAGTGCAGAAAAGGAGCACTAAATAAACGTGGACTTCAGGAGAGTAAGATTTATCACCATGATCTCTCTATTTATTCATTTGCTGAGAGTACAAAAAATAGCAGAATTCCACCCTCTCCTGGAAAAACTGTGAATTTTCTGTAAGTACTTTCAGTAGAAATCACTGTTTCCGCAAAGAATTTTCACAGGAGGGTCTGTGGGGTTTTTTCACAGGGAAATCAGGTTTTACAAATTCAGATTTTAGAGGTTTTAACCAGTAAAAGGTGAGGAAAAGAGAGGATTTTCGCATTTGCATGAGTTTTCTTCTTCCTTTTTGGCTTTGGATAGGGAATTCAAAGGATTCTGCTGCAACTCTTAGCAAGGTCTGGAAGTAGAAGCAAAAACCTTCCCACCTTTCCCATTTGTATTGTGGACTTTGCAAGTTGAGAGTGAAACCTGATACTCTCAGTAACAAGAAAAATATTCAATTAAACCAAAGTTTTCTCAGCTGAATGGGTCTCTCTTTATGTCCAGAGCTTCTGGAGTCCACAGATTGTTCCCACAGTGCTTGTGCTAAGAGACATCCAAGATGGCAAGACCATGGATCAATTCCCTATGGATCTGTGGGCTTCATCCAGGAGGGTTTATATCCTCAATCCCAGCTCTTACAGATAACTGGAGCACAACTACGTTGTCCTTCCCTCTTTCCCCCACCATTTACAACTGGAATACCTTCTCATCCTTGATGTAAATATTCTCCTTACAAAAGGAGTGAGTTTTGACAACTTCTGCTCATGGGGAAAAGCTTGAACTCCCAAACTGGATCCTTCCCACTGACTCAGCCACCACAAGGCTGAGCACCAGAACCAAATGCTTTACATTTTTCAAGGCACGTCAATTTTTAAGCTAATCCTGCCCCAGGAGAGGATCAGGGCAGGCTCTCAGGGTGGAGTGGATGTTACTCTGACTCATCATTTTCAATGTTGGATGGACCAGGTTTAATGAACCCGATGCCAAAGGGGCAGGCGGGGGACTCTGATTTCAGTCAGAAGGTGAAGAACATCAGCAGAGAAACTTTTCTAGAAAGGCCATCCTCTCTTCTCAGTTGAAATTTGCACCTTTAACAGCAGTTTGCTCTTTCTCTGGCTGTTTCACAGCTCGAGCAGTGTCAGACCTAATTTTGAGCTGACAGGGTGGGTGGGGAGAGAAAAGGCCATCAAAACTTGCATGTAAGGCCAGTGCAATGTAGAGATCTCCCATGATCAACCCAGCACTTTGTGAAGTCCTTGGGAAACCTCCCATAGCCTTCATCAGGAGCCAGCTCATCCTGCACAGGGGCAGGACTGGTGGTACCACTCACACAATCAAAACTTCCGAACTGAACCAGGCTAGAAATCACTTTTCTTCCCATTTTCACCCTCTTCACCTGTTTCTCAAAAGCATGCTTTCTCCATGCCTTTATTCTCCCCATCAATCCTCTTCCTTCCCCTTTTCCCTTTTCCCATGAGGTGTTTCTCTTCTGCTGCTACCCAAGTGATTTCCAATGGCCACTGAATTTCTGACTGCAGTATTTCTCTTGGAATGATGAAAGAGTTCTTCATCCAAAGTATTTCCAGGACCAAACTCAGAATGAGTATCTTATATATGTATAAAAAAAAGTGTCACACAGGGAAAAGGCATCCATGAGTACTCCAGAAAAAGCTGCCAGCAGAGCAGTAGCTACACGTGATCTTTGCCTGTGTTTGACTGAGAAAGCAGAGCAGGGCTTTATTGCATTTTTCCTCTCTCTTTCACATTTTTTACTTGGCTCTTTGAGTGCTTCATGGCCTTCCAAAACTCTCATTTTTTTTTCATGCAGCATTCCACAGTGGGCAAACCTGAAAGCTGAACAGGTCATGTCTGTAAAAATCTAGAAGATGCTGATGTTTGTTCAAGTGTTGGAATGACAAATTATCTTACACTGCTGCATTTCAGCATCTGGAGCATCGGACTTGCTCATATTCTCATGAAATAAGCATCAAATAAAGGTTGCAGCTTGTAATTTTTGTTTAACAAGCCACCTGCTCTTAAAAGAGCCTTGGACACTGGAATATGTTCTGATTTACGCATCTTTCTTCCTGAAAATAAGGTTTTGAGATGAGCTAATTGTGGCCTTCCAGTGCCTGAAGGGAGCCTGCAAGAAAGATGGAGAGAGACTTTGGACAAGGGATGGAGGGACAGGACACAGGGAATGGCTTCCCACTGCCAGAGGGCAGGGTTAGATGGGATATTGGGAAGGAATTCCTCCCTGTGAGGGTGGTGAGGCCCTGGCACAGGGTGCCCAGAGAAGCTGTGGCTGCCCCTGGATCCCTGGAAGTGTCCAAGGCCAGGTTGGACGGGGCTTGGAGCAACCTGGGCCAGTGGAAGGCGTCCCTGCCCATGGCAGGGGGTGGAACTGGATGATCCTGGTGGAACTGGATGAACCCAAACCATTCCATGATTCCATGTGGATTTGGGGACCTGATATTTAATTTAGTTTAAGGATCCATGTGAGTTTTGATTTGGGAGATGGAAGGGATGCTGTGTGCTCTCTTCTGGACTAATAATTTGGGTGTTACCATTTCCAGAGGATTAGATCCATTTCCATGCAGTATTTCCTCACTCTAAGTTCAGTATTACCTCTTGTTGTGTCTTCCTCCTGATGGTGGAGAAGAGACTTCTGACCCCGGCTGAAGTTAGAGAAAGGGAGAACAAGCCATGCACTTCCTGATTTCTTCCTCCTCCTTTTCTTCCGCTACTTTGCTAATTTGTGTGTGGGCATGGCGTGGCAACACCCCATGATTCACCTTCTGACCACAGATTACCCAACCACTCCCCGGAAGAACCACTCTCTAATTCCTCCGGTGCAAAGTTTGGGGAAGGGAAGGGCAAATGGGCTCTTTGCATGAATAAAATGCAAAATTTATTATTATTAAACCACGATACATCAGTTCAGAGCCTGGATGCCTCCGGATTGGATGTGGCACAACCGCAAAACAACAGGGCTGTTCACACTCCAAGGAGTTGTAAATGGGAATGGAAGACAAAAGGGAGCAGATGGAAGAGCTCCAGGAAAGGAGGCAGTGAGACAGCACAGGCCATGGACTCAGCCCGTTAGCCTGTTGCTCACTGGGTCTGTTTCCAGCTTTTCCTTTTTCTCCCATGCATCTCTGAACTCCTTTGGAAGGTGAATTAGCGTATGGACTTGTCCTCTGTACCGTGTCTTGCATTATTTCCACATTCTGTCTTTCTCTAAGTCTCAGATGTCTTTGGCTGGCTGGCAGCCAGCAGAGGGAGAGCGAGGGTGTCTCCTTCCCTCTGCCTTCATCTGACAGTGATATCTGTGTTCAGCTTCTGAGGTGAGCAAGGCTGAGAGTGGTTCTTTTTTCTCTGGGAAGAGCCAGAGGGTGGCATGTTCTCCACAACAACCAGCTGCTTCCATGTTTTAGAGGTGTTACGTTTGCCTTTCTTCTGTAAAGGTATTGGTGACATTTTATTATTAATTGTGTTGCAGTAGCACCTAGAGGTCCTTGATGAGATCACAGCAGTTGGTGGGTTCTGTACAGCAACATTCATGGAGACAATCCATCCTCAATGGATAGCAGCCAGACTGGAAAAGAAAGGGATATTTCAGAAGAGAGATGTGTTTTCATTTACACCTCACTTGTGGTGACCTTCCCAGCGGAGCTTAATGTCTGTAAAACATTTTTATTGGAAAGAAAGTGGAGCTTTTTTTGAACCAATCTGTAAATGCCATATCCCACTGGGGCAGGGAGTTCATGTGGTGGGGGATAATGAATCATAAATCATGGAATGGTTTGGGTTGGAAGGGACCTTAAAGATCATCTTGTTCCAACCCCCTGCCGTGGGCAGGGATACCTTCCACTAGACCCGGCTGCTCCGTGCCTCACCCAACCTGGCCTCTTGTCCAGAACTTCACTGACGGCATCCATAATCCTCTTGGATCCTGATCCAGAGTCTGTGGAGGTCACCAAGTTCCTCTCCATCCATTACGGTGGGACTTGGATCAGGTTTTACAGTAAGACTGATAAACCTGATTTAATTTTCAGGGATTATGCAATAAAACTTTAATGGGAGTTTATTCCAGCCCACCAAGTGCCAACTGCTAGAGACTGATCCCATGAATTTTGGTGTATTTTTGTCTCTGTTCATCCACAGCCTTAACTGTGACTGAGTTACATCAAGGGAACTCCAGAAAGACGTGAATGGGACCTGAGAGATCCAAAGGAACTCTTTCCTAACCCATCAAACACCTTTATCATAAGCCACTATTTCTTTTCCATTTTATTCCTGACTGTTCACTTATGGATTAAAATATTCTTGAAGTTCCCATATTTTGGGATTCAGCTTGAAGATGAAGACATCTAATTTTCTAACTCTATGAATGTGGTTGATGGTTCCTGCTGAGCTTTCCAGTCTCATATTTACCTTTTATCCTGTCAGCCATCCTCAGGCACGTATTGGATACTTTAGAACATCTCAAATTGTTCTAGGAATCTACATTTAGACAACAGCATTGAGATGATTGACTCTGTCATCAGTGAGAGTCAGGCATGTTCAAGGGAGAATGTTCCACCTGGATCAGGTGGCTTTCCTGGGGTGAAGTTACCTGTCTCCCAGAAACATTGGCTGCTCTCCACGGATGCGGAAGAAGCCTTGATTGTAGATGAGTTACAGTCCTGTGGGATGAATTAATGGAGAGATATTAGAGCAGGGCATTCTCTTCTCCATCACCGCTCCTTCAGATGGTCACCAGAATTTAAGTATTTACAATCCATTGCCTTTGGGGGTTTTTTTAGCTAAATTGTGGTGGGATGTAATACTGTTTTGTTGGAATATGCTGTCATGGGTGCTCAGGAATCTTGCTGTGGCCGCCTGAGGGAAGTGTGGAATCTGTTTGCCAGATGGATTTCTTTACAGGCTACTGCTTGGAAGAGAGAAATGTCATCTCTGAGCAAACAGAGGAAAATTCAATGTGGGAAAAGCTCTGTGCTGAGCAATAAGTGGCCACCATTTCATTTCACTGGGGCATCTTCTGATCTTCTCCCACATAAAAGAGAGCACTAAATATCTAAGGTCCTACTACTGCTTAAAAATTATAGAATCATCATAGAAATGATTAAGGTTGAACAAGACCTCCAAGATCATGAAGATCAACCTTCAGATGAAACACATCCCCCTTCTGTGGCATTCAATTTTCTCCACTCTCTGTGAGAGCTAAAGCAGATAAGAGCATTCACCTTCTTATCTTTCAGTTCTACCCCACTTTTTGTTAACTGATGTTTCCATGAAAATAACACCCAACTCTCCTGCAATAAATTCAAGAGTCTATTTATCACTGTGGTTGGAAAAGACCCCCAGAGATCATCTCACTAAACCCTCCTTTTCCTCCATGTGTTGGAATTCACACTGTTCTCTGCAAGATCATTCCCACCTATTACCTAATCTGACCAGCAATTCAACATCAGATTATTTTCTCAGAATTTAATCCCATCTAATACTTCATCTCTTTTGCTGGGGCTCACGTGGTTCTGAAACATGAATAAATATTCTGTCTGCTTTTCACCATGGTTCTACTGCCATATCCTGTAATCTTACCTCTCTCAAAGCTTCTGTCTGATGTCCAGCTTCTTCTCCCAGCATGAAAATCTGTGGCAGAAATTGCATGGAAAAAACAGTTGCACAAGTCATAAAAACTCCTCAGTGGTTGTTGTGTCCAAGAAGAAGAACAGGATCATTTCTCTTGCACAATAGCAAAAAAGAGGCTGGATCTCCTCTGCTCTGGAACCAGGCTGGGAGAGCTGGGGGTGTTCACTTGGAGAAGAGAAGGATCCAGGGAGACCTCAGAGCCCCTTCCAGAGTCTAAAGGGGCTCCAGGAGAGCTGGAGAGGGACCTGGGACAAGGGATGGAGGGACAGGACAAGGGGGAATGGGTTCAAACTGCCAGAGGGCAGGGTTAGATGGGATATTGGGAAGGAATTTTTCCCTGTGAGGGTGGTGAGGCCCTGGCACAGGGTGCCCAGGGAAGCTGTGGCTGCCCCTGGATCCCTGGAAGTGTCCAAGGCCAGGTTGGAGGGGGCTTGGAGCACCCTGGGCTAGTGGAAGGTGTCCCTGCCTTGTCAGGAGTTGGAACTGGATGATCTTTAAGGTCCCTTACAGCCCAAACCATTCTGTGATGATGCTGGTGGAAAGAAAGCTCCCATTTTTCCTCATTTCCCAGCTGTAGGCAATGTGATGTGGGCTCCAGAGAAGCCAGGGGAGACTCTACCACTGCTTGAAATGGGGTCAGTATTTCACTCAGCACTTTCAGAAGCAACAATGGACACTGGAATGTCTGCGGGGTCAGGATCTGATCCCTTCAGATTACAAATAGTTTTTATATATTCCTCAAGAAGAAGGAAATCCAAGAAGACCCACGTGGGCCTCACCCAGGACACATTGAGTGAGCTGCAAGTTGCTAAATACCCAAGAGGGGATGTGCTGTTTAGTGATAATTCAGGACTAGTAAAAAATGTCGTATCGGTGGCCCTGAAGACAGATGTTCTCTGGATAGCCCAAGCAGTGACACGTTGAGAGGATGGGATTCCTGCAGCAGTGTGGGAAGGCTCCATGTGGAGCAGAGGGAATGAACTGTTATCCCAACCCTGCACTGCCCTGCAACAGTGGATGTTGCATTAAATCAATGTGAGAAACAGGATTTATTTAACCCTCAGTAAACACCCTTCAGGTGTGTCTACAGCTACCAAAATGTTTTTAACAATGAAGTATTATAAAGGTGAATCTCTGGAATTATTAATTCAAAGAGATTAAGTTTGCACGACGTTGGGAAGAAAATTTACATTACACTGCTTAAATTTACATCGCAAACACTGCTAAAGTGCTGCTGATGTCAGAAATACTTCAAATACAGACTATTTGAAGTGACATAACACAAGTGTATTCCCTATAAAAGAATGTATAAATTCCCTAACTCATCTGGCTCAGCTCCATGGATCCCTGACTCTCTGTCATTGGCACCATGCATTTTCGGCACACACAGTGCAGTAGTGATGAGTGTGATTGAAATATCTACACCCAGACATGGAATCACGTGAGAAAATGTGGGCAAAAAATAGCTTTCACTGAAAAAATGTCCTTTACAAATAGGAACAGTTCCTAAACTTAGTGGGGCTTTAAAGACAGATTCTTTTACATTAGGGGCAGAATGCGTTTCATGTCTATTTTTCTTTTTTTTCTCACCCTCTTTTTACTTTTCTCTTTCTTCTTTTTTATCCTCACTTTTTTTTCTACTTGTATGAGATATGGGGGAAAGATCTCACGAAAGGAACAAAAATAAAAATAAAAAAGAACAGGAAAAAATGAAAGAAAAGTAAAGAAGGAAATTAAATATACAGGTGGCAAAAACATAGTCAAAATATTTGATTTATTAAATTCTGGTCTTTCTATAAGTTTCTAAAGGGAGCTAGAAAGATGTTTCTGTTAGGAATATAAAAAGATGTTTTCTTTAGCAATAGATGGATCAGAAGTGGAGTGAACAGAGGCAAACTGAGATTTGAGGGCTATTTTTCTGTTTCATGGTACCCATCACATGAATCCGGCAGTTTTGTTGCTTTGCAGTGTTTAATGAAAGTTTCAGTGAGCAAAGCTCTCTTATTTTGGGTTTCATAGCAAACTGGATGGGCCTGAATTGCGAGGGTTGTTATAAAAAAACCAGTAAATAAAAAATAATGGCTAGACAATGGGATTTTACTGTATTCCCACTAAAAAGTTGATGTTTTATTGTAAGAAATGTTATCAGAAGTGATTAACTGGATCTAGAATGTGCTTCCATTTATCTCTGTCTTGCTCTTTCACCCTCCACACATTTACCCTCTTATTTGCACCAGATCCAGAACCGATCCCTTAGTGTGTCCCACAGCCCTGGTGGGACATCTTGGAAAACCCCAGAGGCATTTCACAAACTGAGGGATTGGGATCTGAAGGGTCCCTGGTTCTTCATTCCTTGGCTGTAACAATACTTAGAGGCCAAGGTCTGTCCTTCACGCTCTGTTATTTCAGGCACGTGTGACAACTGCAGAACTGTCATCGCTGCTCCTCTGAGATTCCTTATCTTGGTTCTCATTAAGGGGATGATGATGAAGTGACGGGGTGAGGTCAGGGTGCATCTTGCTGAGCCGACCACCAGTGCTGGCTTGGTAACCCACTGTGTGGTCACCTCTTGTTGAGGTCTTCCCTATGCTCTAGAGACGTTCTCCTGATGTAGTGGGCTGAGGAGGAAGGGACATCCCAGATTATGGAGACCCCTGGAAGCACAAAGCTGCCAAATGTTGGCCACTTTAAAGCCCTCCCAGACAGCAAGAGAGATTTCTCCTTCTTTTGAAAGACATCAAGTATTCTAGCTGAGAGCTCAACTTCAATCTTTCAAATGAGAGGTTGCAGAAACAAGATGAAAGATGAGTCCAGGATCCGTCTGCCCAGTGCTTCCCACAGGACTGATTCCTGCTCTTTGAGAGAGACAATTGTATTTGGGTAAAAGTTGGATGGGGCTCTGAGAAACCTGATCCAGCTGAAGACGTCCCTGCTCATTGTAGGGGGTTGGACTGGATGGCATTTAAAAGGTCACTTCCAACCCAGACTATTCCAGGATTCCATGAGAAGTGACTCATGAAGGACTTGGTGTGTAATCCAAGAACAGGTCATGTGGTGAGGATGAAGGGTGGAAACCTGAGATCTCTTGGAGGAACAAAGATTCCTTCACAGGCACTTCCCACACTGTGGACAACATCCTTCATTGTCCACCACCGAGGCAATACTTGGGCCTATAACTGAGGCAGTATTTGAGAGAATATTAGGGGAAGTCACAGTTCTTGTCCCTCTTCCGTAGCAAGAAAAGGATCAACTAAGGGACAAAATGAAATGTAGCATTTTTCAGGTAATAAAAGCTGCCCCATACAGGAATTAGAAGAATTTAAATGTTATAATTCTCTGTAAGGGAAACTGAAACACCTCCAGTTCCACCCTCTTCCTCACTACCACATGTAATATGCCTAAATTTTTCTCAGAATATGCAAGATCTTGTATAATATATAATAAATGAGATATATTCTCCCTTAGGCAATCGCTCCCACCCCTTCCCCATCTTATGAAATCTGATCAAAACACAGCAGAGCATCTCTTTCAGTGGAAGAATTCTTCAACAGGCTCTGGTAGACCCCAGAGTTCTCCAGAACCACATTTATTTTCATTGAATTCCAGAACATCCTGAGTTGGAAAGGACGTACAAGGATCATCAAGTCCAGCTCCTGGGCCTGCACAAGAAAACCCCAAAAACAGCATTGCATGTTTGAGATCATTATCCAAATACTCTTTCATTCAGGTGACAGCTCACTGTCAGTTGGTTCTGGGCCTGGAAGAACCAAACTCTTCTGTCTGGGCTCATGGTGCTCCACTTGCTCTTCCCTTTGCAGATCGACAGCATGCAGGCCCTGCTCCACTGCCCCAATGTGCTGGTGTGTGTCGGCCGGGAGCCGTTCAAACCTGTATCCATGGAGAATTTGAGGAAACACTCGGTGGAGAAGCTGCCCAACCTTCCTCCCCGCTCCAACAATGGCAACAATGTCAACGAGAACAATGACAGTAAGAAAACCTCGGGGCCGTGTCGCGCAGTCGTCCCCAGGCCTGTGTCCCACAGCGTGGGGATTACAGGCCCCTATTGTGCTGCCCCAGTGTGCAGATTTCATTGGAAAATGCACTTCCCTCTCCCTGCCTCCCAGGCGTTTCCACCCTCCCCTTCTTTTTCTCTGGTTTCCTTGTAGGATTTCCTCCCTACACCCCCCCAGTCTTTCTTTTACATGCTCCCCATGTCTGGCTGACTTCCCTTCCTCTTTCGTATCTCTGGGTCTCCTTTTCCTTCCAGAACTCCCTCCTTTCCTGTGTCTGTCCCCTCGGACCCTTGAGATTTCCCACGAATCCTCTATCCCCTTGTTGTCTGTCCTATCATGCCTTCCCTCCTGCATTTTCCTGCACCAGGACCAGAGGATGCCCTGGTTCTGTCAGCAGTTTCTCCTGCAGGTTACAGCTGCCCTTTTGGCACCAAAGCGTGTTTTTATGGAAAGATTATGTTCAGGAAGGAGTATGTTATGGATTATTCAGGATTATATTTCTTTGGCACTCCATCATGACTTATCTAAGGTCACAGGTAATTAAACCAGTCACTCTCCATAGCCTGGGAAAAGAAACTTCCCAATTCTAAAGGGCAATTAATCTCACCTGTATTAAGGATTTATTGTAGGATGAAATTAAGTGTGCTCTGGAGGTGCATCTGTTTTTCTCCATTGTCAATACCAGGAACTGGGAAAGATTCATTCATGTGTTGACAACAAGCTGTAAAAACTCAAGGACAGAGGCATCCTATGCTCACTGTCTGAGACATAAAAAATTGGAGGGAAACATGGGAATAAACTGAAGCTTTGCCCATCAAGAGACTGAGTAAATCCATCAGTTCAATCATAAGCATGGTTAGGGAAGAGCTATTTCATGTGATTTTGACGTGCTCCTCTTCAACACTTCCTTCCTAAAATGCCCTCCATTCAGCTGCATATCCACACGCCCATGGAGGGACAGGATTGTCTGGGTGTATGTACAAGGAAATTTTGGACAAATATGTATTAGAAACGAGACAGATTAATGTCTTGCAAGACAGCCTGATAGCAACATATTCTGCTTGGAAGGAAGGGACCCAGATAAACCTATGCAGATCACTGCACTGGGCCATAAAGATGTTCTTCCAATTGCAACTCCTAAATTCCCTTTTTCTCATTGATTTCTTCTACAGCTCTCACTATGTCTTTTTGTAATCATCACCAGTTTACAATTCCTTTTCTAGTTGTTCTTTATGTTTTAATAAGAATTATAATTATTCTTACTGGCACATCCCTGCAGGGACTGACTGTTGCTCTGGTCTTCACGGCCACATATTTCCCAGAATATGAGTGGAGAAGTGGATATGCACAATAAATATGTGACACCTGACATCCAGCTAAGGAAGAGGGTCACTTCTCCATGTATTTTTCCCTGGTTAAATAAGAAGAATGAAAACTTGCAGAGTTAGATAAAGGAATATTTGCAATGTGATAAAATGCCCAAACTCTGAGACTAAATTGCTCTGTGTGTATATATATATATTTTATTTTTCTTAATTTTACTTCCTGGTATGCACTTAATAAAGCAAAGTGTTTGTGTTTCAATTTATTTTTAAAAATAAAGATGAAGGTAAGGTATAGAAGATTTTATTGCAGATTATTAATTCAAAACTTAACATTTAACAAGGAAGTTGGACTAGATTATCTCTGGAGGTCCCTTCCAATCTTAACTATTCTATGATTTGTGGACATCACTTAGTCTAAGACAAATTTCCAAATTATGTCAAGTGGCATAGGCTTGGCTTTAATGAAATAACATCAGTATCCATTAGTTTGAGGGTTTGACTCATATATTTTGTGTCACCTTTATGTGAGTTAACACCTCTCTCCATCTTTCTTTTCTTCACTCCAGTGAACTTCGGACTGAAAGCCAAAAAAAGCGTTATCCATCCACGGTCAGCATCCAGCAACAGATCCATGAGGTTTTCCTTGTCATCAGAAAAGTCATACCCCAATGGCCTCGCAGCCTCTCCAGACAACGGGGCACCCTTCTCCAATGGCTGCTCTCACCCGAGAGCTGGGGACTTGGTCCAGTCCTTGGTCAATGATGACATCGAGAAGCGGGTCCATGTGAACAAGGATGGGAGCTTATCCGTGGAGATGAAGGTTCGCTTCCGCTTGCTCAACGATGAGACTTTGCAGTGGTCCACCCAGATCAAAAAGTCCAACTTGATGAACCAGCTGCCTTGTGAAGAGTCAGGAATGGAGGAGGACAGTGGAGTAGATCCCCTACAGAAAATGAACCCAGAAGCCAGCTCGGAGGCAGATGATTCCTTATATCCCTGTGATATCGATTCCTACATGTCCAAACTTGAGGAATCGGAGTGTGATGAGGCCCACTGTCACAGCTGTGGAAAGAAACACCGAGACTATGACATTTGGAAGAACCCCATGCACACGTCCCAGAGGGAAGAGCCCAGCATGCAAAGCACCTGGCACACGCGGTCATCATGCTCCAGCACATCTTCCCGGAGGAGAGTAGTCCACAAAAAAATGAAGTCTGTGGAGAGCATCTACACCACATCCAGTGAGGAATACTCTGAGCACATTGTGCGAGAGTCCTCATCCTACTCAGAGACTATAAAGAACAGAGTGGCGTATCGATCCGTTAAAAAGTGTATGTGCCGAAGTGATTTATCCACAGGTGCTTCCAATGGAGAAGAACAGCAGGAATACACTCGGACAAGCACAGGAAACAGCCAGAGACCTTCATCCTTGGGCTTGATGTCACATTCAAGCTGTGAAAACAACCTGGATACTCAAGACACCCCTGAAGACCACGAGATCACCAAAACCATTTCACAAAATGAGGATGAAAATTGTTTCGAAGCTTCCTCTGTGAAGCGCTTGAAGGATGACGCAGAAGAGGTTGAAAGCAGCAGAGTTGGGAGTGTCATGTCCAGGTCATCCCTGCAGTCCAGGCAGAGCAAGAAGAACGTGTGTGAGGAAACAAGCAGCTTGGGCAGGAGCATGTCCTCGTCAAGCCTTCAGAAGGCAAATCAGGGAGACAAGTCCCAGTGCTCCACCCCTGCCAACAGTGTGCACAGCAAGTCCAGTAACTGCACCACACCAAAAGAAAAAAGTGAGCAGGGCGACCCCTCTGATGAAAATCCAGTGGTGTCCTCCTCCAGTGAGTCCTGCCCCAAGAAAGAGGCTGAAGAGCTGGAAGCAGAACAGGAAGAAAATGAAGTCAATGAAGTCAGCTCAGTGTCAGCAAAAACAAAGCCAAGCCAATCAATCAGGGGTGAGAGCAGTGAAGGGGAACGATGCTCTACACATGGAACCCACCGTTCCAGAGCTAGTGACAGGAACAGCAAGAAAAGTGGCAGTGATGAGAACGTTCCATGCAGTGTCTCTTGCTCTTCCAGAGGGTCCAAAAAGAGCAAACACAGCCATGTTCATTTGGATGCACAGTCTGAAATATCTGTGTCTTCACTTGAATCCACTCCAAATAAAAAGGATTCCCTACATGCAGATGATGGGAGAACAGGCAGCAGAGCATCCATTTGCTCCAAAAGCTCATGTGAAACCAAGAAAAATTCTGTTGGAGATGCCACGTCTCATAAGTCAGGATCTCTTCACTCAAACATTTCATCTACCAGTGAAGCAGACGCAACTGGAGGTCCTGCTGAAGAGAAAAGTTCAAAAAGTACTGCCAATGGCTGCAGCGAATCCTCAAAAAGCTCGAAGAAGAGAAGCCATAAAGAAGAAAGCAGCAGGCCATCATCCCTCTGCTCAAGTTCTTCAAATCCTAATGGAAAAGCTGGAGAGGGTCATGCCAAGATTAGTTCAGAACCCTCTTCTTCAAAACAGGGAAGCCTGAGTGGGAGTGTATGTTCAAAAGTTGACCACTCAGCTGAGGATGGGAGTAGGAATGGAAATACTAAAAGTAGGTCCTCAAGAGTCTCTTCAAAGTCAGAAATAAAAGATAAATGCATATCAACACAGATATCCCAGGAAACTGACGATAGATGTTCACAATCAAACATGTCTCTATCTTCAAAATCAAGGCGGACAAAGACGAACAATCTTCATGTGAAGGTGTCGAACTCCAGCCGGGCATCGGTGTCGGAGACTATGTCAGTGTGCAGTCTGCACTGCCCTGCCCCACCAAAAGGGAAGCCAAAGAGAAAAAATATGCGTTCAACCATGTTGAAGAACTCCTCCATCAGTAGCATGGGCACTGAGTCCATGCTGACAGCAGGAAAAGAGCAGAAAGATATTGTGGATTCCTCCAAAGCAACTTCCTATGGCTCTAAATCTGCTGCAACTGAAGTAAATGATCAGAATAATAAAGAGCCTGATGATTCTTGTAACAAAAAAGCAGAGGAAGAGGTAGAAGACACAAGCATTCAGGAGGAAGGGGGTGATTTAATGCCATCAGCTCTACCAAATGCATCTCCAGAAGAAGTTGTGCAAGAATGGCTCAGGAAAATCCCTTCAGAAACATTGCTTATGAAATATGAAATGGAGGATGATGGAGAAGAGGAACATGCAGAGTCAGTCACTGAGGTATCCCACTGTACAAATGCCGAGGAAGCCCCAGAGGAGGAAAAAGCTGAGGAAAAGAATGAGGAGGAGAAGGAGGCTGAAAAGGATGAAGCAGAGGATGAAGCAAAGGATGAAGCAAAGGATGAAGCAAAGGATGAAGCAGAGGATGAAGCAAAGGATGAAGCAGAGGATGAAGCAAAGGCTGAAATGGAAGAAGAGAAAGCAGAAGACACAGCTGTTAATGAAGAGGCTGAAGAATGTGTGAACCAGGAAGAAATCTCTGAGGTTGCACCTGAAGTTGCTGAAGCTGAGCAGGCAGAATGCAACCGGTCAGTTACATCCAGCCAAAATAACAACAAGAGAGACCTGCCAACCTCTGTCCAGACGTCTGTCCAGATCATGAAGGCCTTGCTCAGTGCAAAACACGAGACCAAATTTGACCGATCAAACAGTTTGCCCGAAGTGTCCCCCACAATGGGGAGAAAACTGAGTAACTCTGCCAACATTTTGATTACTTGTCTTGCCAGCCTCCAACTCCTTGATGAAGAGTCAGAGGATCCATCAGAAAACTCAAAACCTTTGAACAAGTCAAGGTACACAGAGCTGCTAAACATTTTTCAAGCGCTGTGGTTTGGGTGCACAGCTGAAAGGGGCGGCCCAAGTTCAGGCCAGGAGGCAAGCAAGCAGGCAAAGCCAGTGTCTGGGTCTAAAGCCCCAAAATCCATGGATCATGCCTTCACTCCCATGTCCTCCTCTGGGGTTGATGTTTGTAGTGGCTCTGGTGGCTCAGGAGAAGAGTGCACAGCTGGAGCCACTTTGGTGGCACAGAAAACTATGGAATTCAAATCAGCCGAGCAAGTGGAAAATGCAGAGACTGGCACAGAACTGACTGAGGTTGAGGAGGAACATAAAGAGGAAGAGCAGCCATCCCGCCCTTCCACAGCCTGCTCAGAGGCAAAAGGTGAGGAAAAAGCAGAGCCTGCTAGAGAGGAGTCTGTAATCCAGGAGGAAGAAGAGAATAAGGAGGATCAGGGCAGTAACTGTGAGCAGGGTCAGGAGGAAGGGGGAGAAAATGAAAATGAAGAAGAAGACAAATTAGCTGAAACTGGAGAACAGGAAGAAGCTCAAGCTGTGAAAGATGAAGTCCCACAAGAAAACCCCGAAGAAGAAGCTGATCAGCCAGCGACCACTGATGATGCCAATGCTGGTGATGCTGATGGTGGGACGGAGCTGAAAGATGAATTGGAAGAGCAGCCCCAAGAGGAGTCTCCAAATGACCCCGAGCCCAAAGTCAATACATCCACCAGTGTGGGCACATCCCTTGTCCAGCAAAACTCTGTGGACCCAGACCCAACCTGGGTCCTGAGACTGCTCAAGAAAATTGAGAGGGAGTTCATGGCTCACTATGTCAATGCCATGAACGAGTTAAAAGTCAGGTGGAACCTGCAAGACAACCAGCAGATGGATGAAATGATACTGGAGCTGAAGGAGGAAGTGAGTAAAAGGATACAAAAGAGCATAGAGAAGGAGTTGAGGAAGATCAAAAGCAGGGCTGGAAGGAGGATGCCGAGACCTCCAGAGGAGCCACCCACACGCGAGTCCAAACTCGAAACTGAGCAGAGGAGATGGCGACTGCAAACTATGCATAAACAGTCCCTCTTTGGGGACAAGAACGGCGCCCAGATGAGGCTGGAGGAGACATCAGACTTATCATTCAATGCAGATAAAGACTTTGACCTTAGTGTAGCTTTGGAGGACAGCATTAGCAAACAATCCAGTGAGGAGGAATATTGTCCGTGTGACTCCTGTGTGAGGAAGAAACTGGCTTCTAGGCCTGCAAGAGCCCCTGTGGTGGCCACCAATGCCCCAGTCATGAAAGCTTTTGATTTGCAGCAAATCCTGAGGCTGAAAAAAGATGACAATGAGGAAGCCATTGTCGCAGAAGCAGCCCAGGACGTCAAAACACTTCCCACTGGTTCTGCAGAGGAAGGGGCAGAAAAAGAGGAGAAGGATGAGGGGGAACCTCAGACAGGTGAAACAGAAGTGGAGGAAGATGAAGAGAAAGAACCAGAATTAAATGAAGATGATAGCGCAACATTGAATGGAGGTGGAGAAGAACCTGAAGTAGCAGAGAGTCAAAACGTCGAGGTGGAGGATGAGGCCAAAAATGAAGAAACCAAAGAAGAAGCGGAAGAAGGAGGGGAAGAAACAAAAGAAGGAGAAGAAGAAGAGGAAGCAAAAGAGGAGGAGGAAGAGAAAGAGGAAGAAGAAATGGTTAAGGCCGAAGAGGAGGAGGAAATAAAAGATGAGGAGGACAATGAAAGTAAAGAAGAAGATGAGGAAGTAAAAGAAGAAGAAGCAGAGGAAACTAAGGAGGAAGAGGAACAAAATGAGGAGGAAGAGAAGGAAGAGGAAGAGGAGGGAGTGAAGGAGGAGGAAGAAACAAAGGAGGAGGAAGGGAAGGAGGAAGAGGAAGAGGCAAAGGAAGAAGAAGAAGGGAAGGAGGAAGAGGAAGTGAAGGAAGGAGAGGAAGAAGCCAAAGAGGAGGATGAAGTCAAAGAGGAGGAGGAAGAAGCAAAAGAGGAGGAAGCCAAAGAGGAGGAGGAAGAAGAAGGGAAGGAGGAAGAGGAAGAAGCAAAAGAGAAGGAGGAGGAAGCCAAAGAGGAAGAAGCAAAAGAGGAGGAGGAAGAGGCCAAAGAGGAAGAGGAGGAAGCCAAAGAGGAGGAGGAGGAAGCCAAAGAGGAGGAGGAAGAAGCAAAAGAGGAGGAGGAGGAAGCCAAAGAGGAGGAGGAGGAGGAAGCCAAAGAGGAAGAGGAAGAAACCAAAGAGGAGGAAGAGGAAGAAACTAAAGAGGAGGAAGAGGAAGCTAAAGAGGAGGAGGAGGAAGCTAAAGAGGAGGAGGAGGAAGCAAAAGAGGAGGAGGAGGAAACAAAAGAGGAGGAGGAAGAAGCAAAAGAGGAGGAGGAGGAAGCCAAAGAGGAGGAGGAAGAAGCAAAAGAGGAAGAGGAAGAAGCAAAAGAGGAGGAGGAGGAAGCTAAAGAGGAGGAAGAGGATGAAGCCAAAGAGGAAGAGGAAGAAGCTAAAGAGGAAGAGGAGGAAGCTAAAGAGGAGGAGGAGGAATCTAAAGAGGAGGAGGAAGCAGCAAAAGAGGAGGAAGAGGAAGCCAAAGAGGAAGAAGCAAAAGAAGAGGAGGAAGAAGCGAAAGAGGAAGAGGAGGAAGAAGGGAAGGAGGACAAGGAAGAAGAAGGGAAGGAGGAGGAGGAAGAAGCAAAGGAGGAGGAGGAAGGGAAGGAGGAAGAGGAAGAAGCAAAAGAGGAGGAAGAAGAAGTAAAGGAGGGAGAGGAAGAAGCGAAAGAAGAGGAGGAGGAAGGGAAGGAGGAGGAAGCAGAAGAAGAGGAAGATATGAAAGAGGAGGAAGCAGAAGAGGAGGAAGAGCAAAAAGAGGGAGAAGAAGCAAAAGAGGAAGAAGATGGAGAAAAAGAGGAAGAAGAAACAAAGGAAGAGGAGGAGGAAGAAAAAGTGGAAGAGGAAGAACAAGAAGAAGAAGAAGCTCAAAATGAAGAGCAGGAAGCTGAAGAAAAGTCCAAAGATGAAGATGAAGGCGAAAATGAAGCTGAAGAAACAGAGGATCCAGAGCATGAGGATGTTGTGGCTGATGATGAGGCAGAGACATCGGAATGCAGAGGAGATGCTGAAGACTCTGGAACTGACAACAATCCTGAAGGAGATGCTGCAGAAGGAAATGAAGAAGCTGAGCAAGATGAAGCTGAGGCAGCAGAAGATGCAAAACCAGAGTCAGGAGATGAGGCTGAGGAGAAAAACAATGAAGGAGGTGAGAATGATGAGGAACCCACCAGTGATGACCCTGACAAGGCACATGAAAAACACGAAGACCAAGGCAACAACAAAGTTTCTGAGAAAGTCTCGAAGACCAAAGGCAAGAAAACCAGCAAAAGGTTAGAGACTCTGAAAAAATCCACAGCCTTTTCTTGTTATTCTTCTGTTGGAAACTTCTCACAGCAATCCCAGAAGGGGTCTGATGATGAAGAGGAAGGAGTAGTTGAAGAAGAAGGAGTAGTTGAAGAGGAATGCAAAGGTGACGATAACCCCACGAGCGACCACCCCAATGGAGAGGTTCGAAGTGATGAGAGCTCCAAACCCTCCCAGATGTATCCTGACAGTGAGGAAGAAGAAGAGGACAAAGAATCTTCAGGTTCTGATCCTGTGGGAGATGGGGAGCAGGCAGATGCTGAAGGTGCAGATCCAAAAGAGGCTGAAAACACTGAGGAAGTTCAGACTTCTAAAAAGAAAGACAACTCTGATGAGATTGACCAGGATGACCTGGACTTCTAGAACTGCTGACTAAAAACTGACTTTTTCTTTCTTTCTTCCTTTCTTTCTTTTTTAAAAGTATCTTTTCATTACATATTTCAGTATCTCCAATGAGTTGAGCCCTCGTAATCGGCTTTTCTTCTGCATTAAGTGTGGTAAACTCAATCTTGAATCCTGTGAGTAACGTTGCAATTACCTGCCCTCATTTCTAGAGGACTGGTAACTCATTAATATCCTGTGGTCTCAATAGATAAGTGGTTTGGGGAAAGGGAAGGCTGTTTCGTTTGGGATACCTTTGAGTTCCCACCCTTTAAGCCATGCTGTTTGCTGCTGGAGGCTCTGTGGCTCTGCTGGGCATCGTCTCTGAGTGACTTCGGAATGCCTTTCACCTGTTGCACGCCATTTTCTTGGAGAGATTGCCAATCCACAGAAACACGACAAAATCGGGATTCATTGCCAAAGTCTGGTCAGAGCCCACAGAGATGTACTTCCATCTTCCTCCCTACCCCGCCCTTGTCTACCCCACCTCCTCTGTAGCCAGAAAAAAGGGTCTGAGATAGCAAAGATTTTCCCCAATTTTCCTTTTTTTTTCCTTTAGTAGATGTTGAGCTCATTCCTCACTTCACTGGGAGCCTCAACATTGAGAAAGGTCATTCCAGATCCTCTTCCGGACCCCATCTCTTTGTACTGTGCTCATCGCTGTAGTGGTAGATAAAAAACATGAGTTAATTCACCCTGTCAGGTGTCTGAGAAGTGCTTGAATGCAATATTGACCAAATTAGGAATAGATCCAATCCCTTGTGATATCCTTTACTATGCCAATGATGGTATTGAAGCACTTTAAAACCATCTGGGATCCCTCAGACAATTTTGCACGAAGCCCTGTTTCAGAGCTAACGGGATTTGCAATGGCTCAGTGCCCCATCCTTGCAGACAAAATTTAAACTAATTTTCCCTTTAACATGGAATAGCTTTGGGCATTTGTGCTGCAGCAAACAGCTGGAAGAGGCTTGAGCATTTATTAGAGAGCTTGGACTTTACAAACCACAATAGAACTGCAAACTCCATTTAGCAACAGTTTTTTTACCAGATTGTATCTTTTTTTTGCTTCCCCTGGAGAAATAGAAATGTTTCTGAATAAATGCCCAACTAATGCCAGGAGAAGTTTGACCATACCTCAGCTGCATTATCGTGTAAAGCTCTTAGGGACACAGTTCATTTTCTCAAAAATTTGCTGGGAGAATAAAAGAGAGAGGTTGAAAACAAAATGCCTTAAATTGTATGGAGAAAAAGTATGTGTGTAGTGTTGTGTTGGGTTTGTGAAGATGTATGCAGACATGTTTAAATAATCAATATTCCAAATTAAATAATTCCTGTGGTTTTCATTTCCAGAATCCATTTCTTAAACTCACAGCCAGAGATAAGATTCATTTCACTCAAGTGAAGAACTGGGTTCAGCTCCGGAGGAAAACACTTAATTCTGGGTGTCTGAGGAATAGGGGTCTTTGGAAGGAGTCAGTGGAGAGCTGTTCCCACAAAGACTGACAGTGCCTCCAGGGAGATCCTCCAGGGACAACAGCACCATCCACAAGACACGGAAGTTAAAATCTGGGCCTCCCTCAAAAGAAGGACAACTCTATCTGTGAGTGTCATGGAATCCCAGAATGGTTTGTGTTGGAAGGGGCCTTGAAAATCAGCTGGTTCCAACCCCCTGCAATGGCAGGGACACCTTCCACTAGCCCAAGTTGCTCCAAGCCCCGTCCAACCTGGCCTTGGACACTTCCAGGGATCCAGGGGCAGCCACAGCTTCCCTGGGCAACCTGTGCCAGGGCCTCCCCACCCTCACAGGGAACAATTTCTGCCCAGTATCTAACCTAAATCTCCCTTCTTTCAATTTTTACACATAAAGACCATCAAGTCCAACTGTTAACCCAGCACTGCCAATCCCACCACTAAACCCTGTCCCCAAGTTCTACATCACGTGTAGAACCATTTTGATTTCATAATCAGCTTTGTGACACATTAGTTCTGCAGGATTCCAAAAAGAACTGAGCCTGGTAGCCATAGCTCTGATCTTGACGTGAGGCATAGACTGGAAGTGGTACATGTTGAGAGAACTCTAAACTTTCCTGGTGAAATGTCTCCCTCTGAGCCACCCTCCAGACTCCGGTAACCAGCAGGGAGAGAGGGACAAGGACTATGATTCATCTGCTGCAGTCAGCTGCCTTGGGAGGAGGGGGACTACACTCCCAGCAGGCACATTTCTCCCTGCAGAACACACAGGGAGCCTAGACAACTTCCTCAGAGAAAAATCACAGAATCCCAGAATTATTAGGTTGTAAAAGACCTCCAAGACTATTGAGTCCAACCTGTGGCTGATTCCCACCTTGTCATCCAGACCAGAGCTCTGAGTGCCACGTCCAGGCATTCCTTGGACACCACCAGGGGTGGGGACCCCACCAGCTCCCTGGGCAGCCCCTTCCAAAATGTCTCATATGGGAAGAGGTGATCCCAGTGTAGCTACTCTAAAGCATCTTACATTGATGACTTTCAGGCTGTCAGGCAACAGCTCAAGCCAGTCATCCCATGGATTTTTTAAAAGTGTTTTTTTGTCTCCAAGATCACAAGGGGAATGGCTTCAAACTGAAGAGTTTAGGTGGGATATTAGGAAGAAATTCTTCCCTCTGATAGTGGTGAGGCCCTGGCACAGGTTGCCCAGAGAAGCTGTGGCTGCCCCATCCAAAGGCAGAAAGTGTCCCAGGCCAGGTTGGATGGGGCTTGGAGCAAGCCAGGATAGTGGAAGGTGTCCTGCCCATGACAAGAGTGGAATGGGATGATCTTTAACGTCCCTTCCAACCCAAACCATTCTGGGATTCCATCATTGCCCTTCTGTGCTATTGCTAAAAGCCACTGCTGGAACTCAACAGGTTGGGGAAAGGGCAAACATTTCCCAGGATTTCTCCTTCAGCTGCTAACTTTGATCACTTTAAAGCTGCTTACACAGTCAACGTCACGCCCTACTCGTGTTGAATCAGTCAGTTCCTCACCTGCAGCACCAACAAGGAGAAAGAAATTAAAAGCAACACAAAAATGCAGTTGGCAAACCATGAAAACTGAAATCACTGGAGTTCCTGCCCAGGAGACCTGTCCCACTCATATCTGTGTTTGTCACCATCCGTGTCTGGGCAGTGACTCACACATGTGCCAGTCATAGGGCAGAGTAAGCTCTGCTCACCGAAATCCCCGCTCAGAGGGGCTGGGGAGCAGCCAGTGGGGATCCTGAGGCAGATGTTGCTGAAGGAGGTGTCTCCTTCTTCCCCGAGTCTCTCTGAAGATCGCCCAGAGCATCCATGAAGGAAGCAACCAGCTGAAAAGGATCCCTCACAGTCACATCCTTCACACTTGCACGGTTTCCAACATTCACATTTCCCCTTGGCTGCTGTGACTCAGGCGCCTGTTTGGTCTTGCAGCTTCCCTCTCCCTCTGACAGCACGGGAACACGTGTTCCCGGCCAGCTCCAGGGCTGTCACGTTCGTAGGGGCTGGGAAGATCACTCCTGTCACCACCTGGAAGGGATTACAGCTGCTGTCTTTCAGCGGGGCTGAGGAGGAGGAGGGAGCAGAGGCGATGTGAGACTTGCACAGCTGTACTTCGTGTTTTCCTGTGCTCCTCTGCTTGGCTTTGGGGGGTGGGTTGTTTTTGTTTCTTTATCAGCCAGACAAATTGCTTCTTGATGTGCCTCGGTTTTGTTTGCCTGCTCGGTTTTGAAATGGGAAATATCCAGTGAAAGATGAGGAGGAGCGTGGTGAAAATTCAAGTGCAAACCACGGAAACGAAGGAAATGTGCTTTCCAAAGCTGAGGTCTTTGCAGACATGTGTGAGCAGACTCCTCTCACTAATGGAGAGCAATAATCCCCCTCTCCTGGTGGCTCCTTGTTGACATAGTGCCATATTTAGCTCCAACCACTTGAAATCCCAGCTGCCTGACAGGAAAGGGTGGTTTGTGGTTATTTCTGAACCTCAGGCTCCTCCAGTAGGTTTTGCTCTGGAGGGCAGGGAGAGTTTCCAAGCTGGTTGTGGATGTGCCCTGCAAGCTCCCTCTTTTCTTGATTGGAAGGTGGAGGACGTGCACCACAGGGCTCGGTGGCTCCTCAGCAAAGCGCAGGAGTCAGTGCTCCTCTTGGATGGGATGGGAACACTCGAATCCATGCACACATCAAGCTCCTGGCATTTGGGAGGTGTAGTGTTTTCCTCCAAAAGTCTGATGCCCCTTTCCTGGGGGTAAATCCATCAGTCCCACTGCTCCTCCAGAGGGCCGCTTCCTCATGGATGCAGGAGGAGTGATTAGGACATGGGATAAAGAATACACAAAATTGGTTTAAACTGTGACCAGGCATTTCATCCTTGGCCACACTCAGTCCCTGCAGTTTGCTCTGATGCAAGTAGGATAACTTGAGTACCTGGAAGCTGAACAATTGGGAAAGGGTGTCTAAAGAAGGCTTGAAACAAACACAGGCTGCTTGGGGCTGTGGGATCTCTCTCCATCTCTTCTGTTGGAGCTGCCCTGCTTTTGGTAAAAAATATTCCCAGAGTTGCAGGATATACTCAGCAGAGAGAGGGGCTCCTTCTGCACTTCTGAATGGTGAATTACCCAGTCTTTTATATCCCAGAAACGTGCCAAGCACCAAGACATCTCCTGAGCTGTGTCCATCCAACACAGCCTTTCTAGGAAGTAACTCAACTGGGGATTCCCCAAATATTCCAGTTGCTTTTGTGGTGTGGTCAGCTAGGTGTGTACACATCCTCTACATGCCAGGGAAAGACAGGGATTATTTAGGGAGGAATTCCTGATATTCCAAACCTTGTGCTAAAGACAGAAGAAGAGGTATTTTCTGTGATCCTCCAGAAAATATTAAGGCTGGAGATGTTTATTTTCTCATGCCCCGAAGCCACAGACCCCAACGCCTTGTCAGGCTCAAGGGGTGACCTCTGTAACCCCGTAGCCACTTCTAATTTTAACTCCCTGCCCTCTGATCCGAGCACCAGGGTTCATGCAGCTCCAACAGGAAGCATCCCTGCTGACCTTTCTAATTCCAGGAGCTTGATGCTTGCTTATCCCTGCAATCCACAGGAAAAAGCCCTACCTAAGAGCCACCTGCACTGTTTGCAAGGAATCACATTTTTCTGCAGCTGAGAGGATCCTGCCCTGCTTGGAAAAGGATGTGTTTATTCTCAACCCTGTGGTGTGAAAGTGGGGCTGGAGTGTGAGGGTGGAAAGGTCAGGCTGTGACAGGGGTTTTTTTCCTCAGTAAAAAAGGCTTTGCTGTTGCACAGCCCTGGCTGACAGAGGTGACATGAATTAACCTTTCAGCTCTTGCATAAAGGATGGTGCTGGGACTCATTTTCCAGTTTTAAAAGAGCTGAGCGAGGATCTTTCAGGCCTGTGAGAGAGAGGGAGTGGGCGTAAGAGCAAGGTCAGGACGGTGCTTCCTAAGCGGATGGAAATGCTTCCCCGTGGTGCCTAATCAGCCTGTTCCAGCACAGAAATCCTCCCCCTGCACCCGCCCCAACCTGGGAGTTCTCCCTGGTGCCAGGGGCAGGACAGCCTTAGGGCAGTGGCTACTTTGGCTCCTGCTCTGGCACTCCTGATCCCCTGTGCTGAGATGCATGGGAGGCTGTGGGACTCAGGCTCATCAAACAAACACCATCCTTCCCACTGCTATCCCAAAGCAGTGCCTCTCCTCTCCGTCACAGCAACCTCCACCACTCAAGGCTAATTCCGTGTTAAGTTTCGTGAATGGCATGGGTAAGTCTCTGCCATACACAAAAATTTGTTGTGCACTAAAACACTTGAAGAATGATTTGTTGGTTGCTAAATATTCAAATTCCTGTATTTCTTTTTCAAGCATCAAATTCTTCCCGAGTCATTCAGAGCAGGAACTTTACTGAAGTCCAAGGAACCAACTCCTGCTCTTGAGAATCTCACTGAGCAGTGGGACTCGCCCTCCTGGAGGAGTCAGGAGCAGGCAAGGAATGCAGTCAGGTTTGGCTCTCCTTCTGTCTGTCCTGGGCTGCAGTGCCTCCCTGGCCGTCCCTCCTTGCATCAGACACCTGATTCATCAAACCTCAGGGAGGGCAGGCACAGCCCAGCGCTGCAATCCCTGCAGGAATTCATGGAGTCACGGAATGCCTTGGGTTGGGAGGAACCTTAAAGCTCATCCAGTCCCACCCCCAGCCATGGGCAGGGACACCTTCCACTATCCCAGGGTGCTCCAAGCCCCGTCCAGCCTGGTCTGGGACACTTCCAGGGATGGGGCAGCCATGGCTGGATATCCAGGGCAGGATAATGCACCAAGTTGTCTTGAGGAAGGACACGACCCTTCTGCTGTCTCACTTTGGGGGCTGCACAACCCTCGTTGACCCCACGCACCAGCTAAGGTGTGTTTGGGGAGTTTTAAGGTTTCCCCTGCTCTTTATAGTGACATCAGACACGTGTGGTTGGTTTGGGCTGCTAAACCCAGTCACATAATGGAGCAGAAAGGGAACAAAGATTCATTTATTTTACATTAAAATCTGCAATAATTCAAAGAATGCAGGGTTTCCTGTTAATAAAATTATCCCTGTGTTTCCGATAACCCAGATTATATTTTATGGCAGAAGCCTTGATCTCTTCCTCAGTCTCCCACCTTGTCCCAAACCTAAACTTGAAAGCAAACACCCATGAGTCCCAACATGCTGTATTTTACCTGGCTTCCCAAGAAACCTGGAGAGTAAAAATAGAACCATAGGATCATAGAATGGCTGGAAGAGACCTTAAAGATCATCCAGTTCCGACCCCCTGCCATGGGCAGGGAATAGAAGGACACTAAAGAGTAACCTGAGGACAGACTCATAATGCTTGTCCCAGAGCTGAGAAATGTTTCATTCAGACCTGGCACCATATTACACACCTGAAAATCCCATCCCGAGAAGAAAAATCTACATCAAGAGAGTAAAATTTTGGAAGTTACTAGTGTAGTAACTTAGTTTTCTGAGCAGTAATGTAGTAACTTAGTTTTCAGCCCGGGGGATGCACTTAATAAATAAAACTTAAGGAATGAGACCAAGCTAGTGAGGACTCTGGCAAAATCAGCCCACCACAGCAACGTGTGCTGGGAGGGAAGGAGAACTGAGGAGAAAAACGCACCTCTCCCATGTGAGAGATGTTTATTATCTCCCACGGCCGCTGCCCACGCTGAACTGCAAAGATTTGGTTACATCAGATGTCTTTTGGAGCTGTCAGCCAGTCCCAGTGAGGGACCACATCTAATCTCATCAGGTTTCACCTTCCTGTGACATCCCTGAGCAAGGAAAGAGGATTGTGCATCTCTGGCCACACCCTGGATTCACATCACGTGTGGGAGGGCTCTGCTGGAGAGGAAGGACAGAAGATGGGAAAAAAATGAGCCCCCTGTCCCCCTCCCTTCTCTCACTTTCCTGTTGCTCCTCCCTATCTCTTCCTGTCTGGTGATCCTGGCAGACACTGACCTTTTCCCAGCAATACGACAGGAATCCAGTGTCCCTCTTGGGCTCAGGGCTGTTCCCTGCCGGGGAGGCAGGGAAGGCACAAGGGGAGCTGGGAGAACCCACAACCCACAGCCATGGAGGAAAAACAGAGGAACAGAGCATCCATCCCCAAACAGGGTTCTGGAAACATGAGCAAGTACAGGAGCCTGAGTCTCTTTTCCAAATCAGGAGTGGTTCTAACAATCCTGCTCCTGGTTTTTGCCCTGTTGGAGCAGACCAGCTTGTGGAGAATGAAAGGGGTGGATTTGGATTAGTTTCATTAATAATCAAGAATTGGAATTCAGACCTATGCTAATTACATCTACAGTTGGTGTTAAGATGGGAAGACTTTTACAGTTTCCTGACCCTCAGGATCTTAAGAGACAACTCCATGATCTGGGTGTCATAAAAGAGTCTGATGGGTTTGTGGGGATGATCCATAGAGAGAGGAAGATCCATTTTGCTCTGGCATGGATATACAAACCTGGAGAGGAATTTGAAACATATTAATAGGCCTTGATCATCATGGAATTATGGAATGGTTTGGGTTGGAAGGAACCTTAAAGCTCATCTTGTTCCATGAGCAGGGACACCTTCCACTAGCCCAGGTTGCTCCAAGCCCCGTCCAACCTGGCCTGGAACACTTCCAGGGATGGGGCAGTCACAGCTTCTCTGGGCATCCTGAGCTCACCACCCTCAGAGGGAAGAATTTCTTCCCAACACCCCATCTAAGGATATTGGAGCAGGTTATGCTGCACACAGTCAGCAAAAAAACAGGCACAGAGATGTTTTCTCAAGTCCCACCAGTGTCCTTCAGTCAGGGGTATAAGCAGGGAACAGAATTCTTGAGTGGCCTCAGGATGTCCCATCTGGAAGGCGTTTTCCTTGGCATCACTTATCCGAGGGGATAACATGGTCTTCCATGGCAATGTCCTAACTGCTGGAATATCCAACCCTTGCCATACACCACTGGATAGTTTAATGAAAGAGAATCAGGGCAGAGCACCTACGGTTTAGTGCCCTTTCCTGTAACAGAGAAAATGTAGGCTCAAGATCCATATGGAGCTATTTTAACAAGGGCATCCTGGCCCATGGCCCTCTCCCCGGAGGAGAGAGGGTCTGACTGCTCAAAAGGCAAGAGGTTCCTTTCTCCTGCTGCTCAGATTTGTGCAAGGAACAGGCTGGCACCTCCTGTGTGCACCCTCTGGATCAATCCCCAAAGCTAAGCAAGTAGGGACACGTTCAGCTGGTGAATCCCAGCAGGGTTTAGGGGTGAGTAAGCTCCTCACTGATCATCACTGCTGAGACTCAGGCAGCTCCAAACATGTCCTGAAATGGAGAAATTTGTATGTGGTGAGGACTGGACTGATGGGAATAAAGAGCGACTGGTGCATCCGGGGGTAGGTGGTGGCAAACTTTTCCTTCTGGGAATTAACTACTCTAAAGGTTTGCAGCACTGAAATCCCAGGAGAGATGGACAGAACAGAGCCTTTGTTAAGATCAGGGAATCCAGAAAAACAATTTTTTGAAGAGTCAGACTCACTAATTGTCCTCCTCCCTGATGAAGCAGAAGCAACATGCTCAGAACTGTCTTCTGCTCTCTGGTGACCAGGGACAGGACCCAGGGAACAGCTGGAGCTGTGTTAGGGGAGGGTTAGGTTGGATTTCAGGAAAAGGTTCTTCCCCCAGAAGGTGCCTGGGCACTGAACAGGCTCCCCAGGGAATGGTCATGAGGCTGCCAGAGCTCCAGGAGCGTTTGGATACCACTCTCAGGGATGCACAGGGTGGGATTGTTGGGGTGTCTGTGCAGGGACAGGAGTTGGACTGCATGATCCTTGTGGATCCCTTCCAACTCCGGATATTCTGTGATTTTACAACTTTTCTGTGGCAGTGAAACACTGAAAACGAGAGAAGGGCCACTACAAAGACAATGGAACTCTCATCTAAAGACTAAGGAATTCCCCAGTTTGGGGAATGCTGGGTGAATGTTGATGGGTGATGAACTGAAACCTCATCATGCCTTCCTGGAGACCCTGTCACCCTGCTGGAGTCACCCATCTGCAAGTGGACACAGCAGGGAAAGAGCAAAGCAATCCTCATCCTTACCAGCTGTGAGGGCACGTGCCACCTCAGGACTATACAAATCCCTGCAGCCCAGCTCCTTGGACACCCATGCCAACATTTCAGCACTTCCTTGCGTCCATGAATGTTTGCAGCCCTCCCACCTCCCTTTCATTCTGGACTCTCCTCAGCCCCAAAAGCTGCACTGGAATGTACCAGGGATGAAAGAATTTGGATCAAATTGGTGCCACGTGTACAAGTGGCAGCTGTGTTGTCATGGACGTGATGCACAGCAGACTGTCCTGAAGATTTGTCAAATTGGTGGGATGAATTTGTCCTTTGCAGCTGAGGTACCAGAGAGTATCTCAAGTGGCACTTGACACCTGTGTAAGGAAAACTGAGTCACCCCTGCTCCCTGTCACAGGTGTTTAACAGGAAGTTCACCTGGGGACAGCTGCAGGTGCCCTGACTTCCTGTGCCCACGAACTGGAGCTGTCTGTAAAGTGAGGTGAATCCTGCCCTCAGCATTAGGGAGAGAAGTCATAGAATCCCAGAACGATTTGGGTGGGAAGGGACCTTAAAAAACATCTCGTTCCACTCCCCTGCCATGGGCAGGGACACCTTCCACTAGCCCACGTTGCTCCAAGCCCCATCCAGCCTGGCCTGGAAGACTTCGAGGGATGGGGCAGCCACAGCGTCTCTGGGCAGGTACTCACATATTGAATCAGGAACTCACAGAGGGAGAAATTTCACCTTTACTGAGTTGTGCATCCCAGCAGTGCATCCCAGAACACTGGCAGAGAGTTTTATTTTTCCAGAATGGTATTACATCTTCAGTAACTCCCAGATCTGGGGGAAAAAGAAGTAAAACTCAAAGCATAAAATATGAAGTTCGGCCGCTGGGGTGAGTTTCCTTTTGCTTTTATCTTTTCCAGGAAAAAGGTGATGCATTTGGATCTTCATCTTCAAGGTGGTGGAACCCAGCAGAAGACCTCCCCGTCTCCATGTTCACAGTTCCTTCCTCCTCCGTGAGACCTGTGTGGAGTCTTCCCTCAATGCCTAAAGAGAGAAAAGATAAAACCCCGCATCATGGGACAGAGGAGAAATCAGGCAACTGGACTGAGGCACCACTGGAATAATCCCTGTGATTATAAATAATACTCATATGGAGATATATTAATGATGACAATCCCAAGAAGCCCAGAAACTTAAGAAGGCTGCAGTGAGACTTTTTACAATATCAAGCAGCGACAGGACAAGGGGAAATGACTTTAAGTTGCCAGAGGGCAGGGTCAGATGGGAGATTGGGAAGCAATTCTTCCCTGGGAGAGTGGTGAGGCCCTGGCAGAGGGTGCCCAGAGAAGCTGTGGCTGCCCCATCCCTGGAAGCATCCAAGGTTGGATGGGGCTTGGAGCACCCTGGGATTGTGGAAGGTGTCCCTGCCCATGGCAGGGGGTGGAAATGGATGGTCTTGAGGGTTCTTTAAGACCCAAACCATTCCACGATTCTCTGAGCTTGGAAGAACTCAGCACACCAAGCATGAGCAAGTAATGACAGATTGTATCCCAGCCCTTCAGAAATGGACTCACTGAGAGACAGACTGAGACAGTGAAACGGGTTAAGTGGATTACAGAAAAATTTTAAAAAGATCAAGAAAGAGAGGGTGACAGCAAAATTGCCATGGAGGGAAGTGCTCCACCACTTCAGACAGCAGCGTAAATAGATCAGGTGTGCCAGAAATAAGTGAAACTACCACATCATCATCCAGTGCCTCTCTCTACCCTGAAAAACAGTTTCTGCCTGTCTTTTCTTGTCCAGACAAGTTTTAAACCTCCTGAGGTTGGGTTTTAAGAGTGTGATGTGTGTTTTCTTGCCTTATTCATACCTGCAGTTCTTCAGTGAACTGCAGCAATAAACACAGGTGGACAAAGCACAGGAATACTGCAGCAGGAAAGATGGGAAGAACGAGCAGTGCAAAGGGAGGAAGCAGCAATGCAAAAAGGCAGCTGGGATAGCTGGGGATCAGCTGTAGGAGGAAGGCTTCAGTTTGATATATGGTGCCAGAGACATTATTAATGATTTGCTGGTTTTTACCTTTAAAAACTTGGGGTGGATTATTTATTATGTCACCACAGTGCTCATATGATCTATGAAAGGGACGATAATATGTATCTTTTCCTGGTCTCTCAGATTCACAGCATTTTTACAGCCTTTAATTAGGATTTAATTCTGCATTCCTGACGCAGAGGAAGAGTTTGTGGTGTACTCGAAGAAAAGACAAACACTTCCCACCTTACTTAAAACATCCCCTTTGACCATGAATGAACAGCTCTGTTGAGAGTCATCACAGCATTTTCACAGGTCAAAGGATTTATTTTCCTCCGAAAATAATGAATAACCCAGGGAAATCCACTTGGACTAGGAATACTGCTGAAGCCCTGACTTTGGTGTCCTTCCATGAATTCAGCCTGGAAAGCAGTGGGCATTAGCTGTGTTCTGAGTAGGAATCTCTGCAGTGGGGTTGGTGTTCTGCATTTGGGAGAAAATACCTGTGATTTAGATCCAGGACCATCATTTGAGGCTGGAGAAAGGCAGGAGGGGCTGCACATCCAGCTCAGCCAACATCCTCGCTTGCCACGCACAGGCAGAACTGCAGATAACCCAGCTATTGGTGTACTCAGCACATCTTGGAATTCTCCCTGGAAATCCTCCTCTCCTCTCCTCTCCTCTCCTCTCCTCTCCTCTCCTCTCCTCTC